>OX463847.1:35937589-36365047 GCA_949825065.1 Odontocerum albicorne | reverse complement strand
ATATATATATATATATATATATATATATATATATATATATATATATATAGTTTAATGAATTTTAAATGTAGCATGCAATACTTGGACTCTTCAGATTCCGATTAAAGTTGGCAATCCCAAATATTTCGACAGAAAATTTGAAGGAGCAGAAACCATGGAACAGTCGTCCGTCCTCCCTGAGGCAAATCTCCAAATTGACGAAGTTCTCGGTAGCCTTGAAAAGACATTTGTGTTCTGTACATTATCTGTAAATTAATAGATTGAGCTAGTAAGCAAGCACTCTTGAGAGGACCTGAATGGCCAGTAAACAGTGTTATATCAAAAGATAAAAAAAATCAAAAGGTTGAACTGATTTTTTAAAATTAATTTTCAGCGATTTTAGTGGATTATTCAATCTGTCAGTGTTTTTAGATTATAATCTTGAACTTAGCAAAAGATTTTCTTCCATTTTTTCAGTCCTGAATCATAACGTGTGCAGTACTTCTGAGGAACGAGTTACTTTTTCTGTTTGGTCTATCCACCTTGCTGGAGACCGTCCTCTTGCTGATCGCCCCTCAATACTTCCAGTCACTACCAGTTTCACCAAACTGTCTATGATATACCCCTTGAAATATTTCATATTCTGAACATATACTCGTAAAAACATATATAGATATCACTGTCTTGTAATGGTCGATTACA
This sequence comes from Odontocerum albicorne, assembly GCA_949825065.1. NCBI lineage: Eukaryota > Metazoa > Arthropoda > Insecta > Trichoptera > Odontoceridae > Odontocerum > Odontocerum albicorne. Next base: position 36,364,366 of record OX463847.1, on the reverse strand, counting down.
GGTTGATGATGTTGAATCCAAACAAAATTGAATCCAAACAAAATTCTTTTTTAATTAAGTCCATATTTGAATAGATTACATTTAACATAACCACCTATGATTGTAATTATAATTATTTACTGAGGAAACTGTATTCAATCGATATTGCATTGTGATTACTGGTATTAAAAGATAAAATGAATTAACTGCCACTAGAGTAATATTTTGACGATATGCCGCTGTTATAACTTTTTTTATTCAAATGTATTCAAGTGTGATTCAATACAATATTATAGGTAGTTTATACAAAGGGTTAATACTTTAGCTTACAGATTCCATTTTCTAGATTTACCTATTTGAAAGAATTTTTGATCATGTTCCATTTATCTTGAATATACCATCCAGCATCTTATATAAATATTGTTTCTTCCAATTAAAAAAGGCTTCGAGAATTAAAAAAGGCTTCTTTATCTACCGTCAGATCTGCGTGTAATAAAAGATGAAGGATACTTCGATATTGACATAAACACGTATTATATTCAATTTAGTTTTGCGGTGAAGCCTTAAAGAACATAGAAATACTCGTATCAATGATATTTCCTAAATCGTGTTCTTCAAAGAGATATCAATAAAATATGTGCACGATATTTGATTAATGATAAATGAACTGCTCTAAAATTCAATTTCCTGAACACGTAAAAGCCTACCTCGTGTTGGCTTTGTACTTTGTGCATTTCAATCCTTCATATTTATCTTAATCAAGAATTTCTGCCCGGTGTTGAAATAAAGCCTTCCTCAATTACTTATGTTCGCCGTTCACGTCATTATGTTTTATTGTCTTCCCAGCTACCTGCTGCATATCGTTAGACAAGAGTACCTATTTTCTTCTCTCAAGTTCTAGGCCTGTGTGAACTCATTTCCGTTTATATTTATTTAGATACCATTACAGCATTATACGAGAAGAAAAAAAATAAGTCATTCCAAAAAATTTATGAAAAAACAATTCGACCACAGAGAATGTCGATTATCTCATATTTGAATTATATTCTTGAAAGAATTGTTTTCATTCCCCAATTTCAGTTGTAATTTAACAAAATATTTATTTATTTAGACAGCTTATTTTAAAGTTCACAAAATCTCTTCCAATTAACCAGACAAGGATAACGCAGATTCCTGCCGATTGCCAGGTGGAAAGTTTGAAAATTATTTTCAAAACTGAAATGGACTTAAAAACACTCGAAGAATCAAAAAAGCTAATGAAAAAAATAGTATAACAACATATTAGAAAACATCATCAAAGATTGAAGAAGCAGAAGGAAGATGGAGAAGGACAAAATTTTTGAAGTTATGAAGAAACACATTTCGTCATAAAATATAACTGTAATATTTTTCAGCCGCTGTTTGAAATAACTCAACGAGGGTGAAAGTTTAACGACAGTCTGAAACTGGTTGCAAAGTCCAACAGCTTGAAGAGTAAAGGATGATGTTAAGAAGGAGGAACGATGAATTGGAAATACTCGTATTAAATGGCAATTTATTCCTGAACGTAACGCAAGTCCATGATAGGAGAAGCGCTTAAAATTTTCGGTGAGACATTGAAGGGCGTGGGACAGTTTGAGATGTTAAGTTTGTGATAAAAATAAATTATTTATAATTTCTTCAGCATTTAATCGACTATTTCAGTCTTTTTCACGTCCACGTTTTACTTCCATGTATCAAAGTTAGTGCTAAAATACTGTTGTGGACTATCACCTAAGATAATTTTGATACTTTCCGGTTTGACATGTTTTAGTGCCCTATCGATGTTTTGTCCTCTCGCTACACGCTGTTCGATATGCATCGTAACTCTTCCGTCGTATAAGAAAATACTAGTTTCCATTACTCACCAATATATGGAGTTCCACAAATTCAATTGTGAAACCTTTGATTAAATAAGGTGATATACTTTAGACTTTTTACAAATGTATTATATATAAAAAAAAGTGTGAAAGGAAAATTAAATGCGATATATAGATAAATAATGAAAGATCGGAGCAGGTTGAGGACTTTCGCTACTTAAGAAGTATTTTCTCTGATAATGGAATAGTTCAGAAGGATATTGAACGACATGTAGCGATAGAAAACAAATTCAATGGAGTACTAAAATATATAAACTCGAACCTGAAAGTATCAAAATCTACTAAGATAAAAGTCCACAATAAGATTTTGGTGTAAACTTTGATGTATGGGAGTGAAACGCGGATGTGGAAAAAGGTTGAGAGTAGCCGAATAAATGCGTGCATTAACAATAAATAATACATGGAGAAAAATGCGTGACAAAATACAAAATAAAGTGATTAGGGATGAATGTGAACTTAAGGCTGATGTGTTGAGTAAGATGACGACCTCTGTAACCTAGTTGGTAAGACGACTATCTCCGAGCCCGGAGGTTGCGGGTTCAAATCCCGCTAGAACCCAGATTTTTTTAAAAATGATTCTAGTCTGGTTTTCACTGAACGCCTCGTTAAAATCTTTCTGGTTGGTTGGAAGAGATTACCACATAACAATTAACCCTCCAAGTTGTACCCTCCCTCCAACAACGAAAATGTAATACAATACAAAGAAGAGTACGCTGAGTTGGTTTGGACATGTTGAACGAATGAATGAAGAAAGAATAACAAAACCTAATGAATGAAGAAAGAATAACAAAACCTAATTTATACACGTAAAGTACAAATGTAAGTGGAAGGCGTGTGAATGATATTCTGAAAGAAGAAAGTCGGAGAAATCGTAGATGTTGCATGGACGTAGAAGAGGCTAAGGATGTGTGTCGAGATAAGAAAGTCCAGTGATCTGCCCTCTCTGCTTATCCGGATATGGAAATAGCGGGGTATGTATGTATACTGTTAAGTTGTATATCTTTACTAACAACGTACTGATCTCTTAAACCTATGTCTATTGTTAAGTTGTCTATCTTGATTAACAACGTACTGATATCTGATATGTATGTATATTGTTAAGTTGTCTATCTTGACTAACAACGTGCTGATCTCTGATATGTATGAACATTGTTAAGTTAGTTGTCTATCTTGATTAACAACGTTAAGTTGTCTATGTTGACCAACAACGTACTGATCTCTGATATGTATGTATATTGTTAAGTTGTCTATCTTGACTAACAACGTACTGATTTCTGGGATTGGAATGTGGATACATGTTATGTTACATACGTTTCCTGTTGTTCGAGACGGAGCTGATGGAAGGCAGGAATTGCCCTGCCCGCCTCGCACATTACAATTTACAATATTTATGCGCCGAATTTAGTTCAGGGATAAAATTGATCCGGTCGACGACCGCAGTCGTAGTACAAACGGCATTTTTTTATGCAATCTATTTGGACGTGTTAAACAACTCGCTGGGTGATGGGGAATTCACACCTATTTATACGAGGTTGATAAAAACAAATACGGGCACATCCACTTGATTCCATCTTAAATAATATACAGGCGATAACGTCGTCTTCTTATCGGAGTAGGCAGAAAGGAGAGAGAGATAGACTTTCCTATCGCGACACATATTTTTCGCCTCTTCAACATTTGTACAGCATAAAGGCTGTAGAATATGTGGATGGCTACCGCTCAATACTTGGAGATTTCGGCTCACTTTATGTTTTTCCGATGAAAAGTAGCAGGATGAAGAGATTCTTCTTTAGCAGGTAGAAGTTGGTCGTAAGTAAAAGTTCGAGAAAATGAGAATGTACTTTTTGACGTTTTGCGCACTTTTTCGATTCTATCCTGTGACATACCTGTTATTTTTTCACCGAACATGGACACTGCCAAGTTTGCTAGTATTTACCTTGTTTGTTTGATTGATCAAATAGGACTTTGTTCCGCGATATTTGATCGAAAGCAATTAATCCGAGTTATTTGTCCGAAGAATGTATTTATTATACAATTTGGCCTAAGGCAAAATGTTCAAATAGTAAATTTAAATACATAGTAAATTTATCATATATCGACACGAACTAATATCTGGAGACAAAATAACACCCCAAGGGTGCTTCATCAACATATCCTTATTTCTGTAAAGGATTTAACAACTTATGAAAATGGGCAAAAAATATCAATTATAATATATTCTTTATATTAATTTTAACTGTTACTATTTTAACTTTAAATCATATTTCGGATACAAATTATACGTAGATGGTTAATAAAAATTAAACTTATTATACTATATTTTAGTTGTACACTTCTTGTATACACGTCTGGTGAATTTGTTGCTTTAAAACATTTTCTTCAAATCAACCAGCTTTTATTTCAAAATTATTATCAGTATGCACGGCCATGTAACTTAAAAACTTAATATAATATTGAATTAAAGGCAACAAAAAATCTCAAATAAATTGGAGATAAGGGTAAGAATTGTGTATGAGGTAGAGAGGAGGGATATTTTGAAATAAATAACTTTTTTTTGAAAATCGATGAAAACGGAATACATCGTAAAATTGGTTTTTGTCAAAATATTTGGAGGCACTATCTCATTCAATGGTACCTGAGAGAAACTTAGCCTAGCGTTTGGCGTAGAAAGATATGTAAGACACGCAGGGTGAATTATATATTCGTAAAACAAAGCGCACAAAGCGACTGCAAAATGGAATGGAAAGAAAGACTTTTAGAAAAGACGTAGATAGATCTATGATCAGAAGTGAACAAAAAAAGACTGATTACATTACATTGACGGCACAAACAGCTAATATCATATTTTTTAACCAACGCTCTACCACTCTGTCTCATAAATATTGTATACTATGGCTTATAAACATTGCATACTATGGCTTATAAATATTTTATACATCTAAAATAAACAGTTAAATCTGATGGTATCACTAAGTTGGTTCTTCACCAAAATTACTTCAGAATTTTTTTCCTCTCAATTCGCATATTGAATAACCTAGCGAGTTTATTGCCATGTGGCAATCTCTTAAAGGAACACTTTTTTTAAATAAATTAGATTCCAACGGGAATCGAACATGTAATCTCTGGTTCAAGATGCAGGTGTCTTACTCAATAGGTCACGCAGGTCAAAGAAAGTACTGATTTAAAAAAAAGCAACTAAAAGTTATCTTGCTTGGTAACTTAAAGATCGGTTCATATACATATATAAACACATATTTTATATAGGCACCTCATTGTGTACTGATTTTACAAGCGAAAAATAAAATAAAAAAAGATATTTACATATCATTTGTTTCAATGTTAATTTTCTTCCATTATTTTAAGCAACGAAACCGAAAGTAAGTATATATTTTATTTAAGCTAATTTTATGACAGTTAAAATATTAATATATTTTATATACGCTTTGACTTATTGCGGGAAATTGAGTGTAAGGAATCTGAATTAAATCAATTCTAAGGGTTTACTTTTTTATCGAGTTGAACTCGTATTGTTCTGGGTTTGCCTTTTTTGTTATGTATAATGCAAATATAGATCTGCTTACATATAAAATGCATGGAGAGATGCATGTTGGAATATACTAAAAGAGACCGTAAACGAAACACTTGGATTCGCAATATAACAAAGGTAGAAGACGTTATAAAGGTGAGCAAAAGAATGAAGTGGTAATGGGCAGGACACGTAGCCAGAATGTTAGACTCCCGATGGACATCCGAAATAATCAAATGGTACCCAAGAGGCATAAAGAGGCCCAGAAGAAGACCGAAGGTACGCTGGATAGATGAAATCAGGAAGCATGGCAGCATCACATGGCATCAACGAGCAAAGAACCGAACTATTTGGAGTCAACTTGGGGAGACCTTCATCCAGCAGTGGATCGACCCTGGTTGAAAATGATGATGATGACATATAAATATAGATTTTTATCGAAAATTTGGTTTTAAAGAAGTCATTTGACACTTTAAATAAAAAATAAAATAAAATAAATAATGAATTAATTCAGTTACTAGTTTCTTTTAAATATAATCATTGTGTATTGAGGTTTCTTCGCAAATTCAACCGTTGCGTATTAAATTTTATTCGTAAATAGAACTATCGCGATTTTTTTTGTTAATTGAACCATTACGTATTGAAGTTTCGTTGTATATTGAACCATCGCATATTGAGGTGTCTTCGTAAATTGAATCATCGCGTATTGATTTTGTTCGTAAATTAAACCGTCGTGTATTGTTGAGGTTTTATCGTAAATTGAACCGTCACATTTTGAAGTTAAGATTTCTTCATAAATAAATGTTTCCAAAGTACAAAAAATTGAGCTTTGATGCTATCTGAGTAGTTATTATTCATTAACATTTTGTATAAATAATTTCCATCGTAACTCATCATTTTGTACAAAAAAAGCGCTCTCTGCTTTATCAATACCATTTAAAAAACAAATTTGCATAGTAATTCTCCATTCATATAAATAATCTTTCTGACTTCCTCATTCCATTATATTTTTATGCTATCCTTCAAATACACATTACTACATCCTGTCTGGAGTAATATTTATCAAAATTATTTTTTTGGGTACTCAAATTTATTACGTTTTGTGTGTTGAAAGAAAAAATACACTCAGAATATTAGTATTCAATATCAGGGCAGGATGTTTTTAGTTTGGTATACTATCTGGAACGACCTTTAGAACGAGATGTTTCGTCTACTTAGCTCCTAAGTTATTTAATGAATCGAAAACAAGAGTTATATGCGACTAAAATAATGTATTTTTTCCACCAAACCGAATTGAAAGTACTGCGAAAATTTTCTTTAAAATTGACAATAAATGTCCCCTATCATCCGGGATTATCCCACCTGAAGAGAGCCTCTAGATAGGAAGAAGAAACACGTGTCGCGGAGATTAATGTAGTTAGGAGAAAAAAAAAGAAAGGAGCTTAAGGATAGTATAGACATGTGGAGAGAATGAGAGACGAAATAATGACTAAATAAGTATACAAGTTAGAAGTACAAAGTGTGCGTAGAAGACGTAGACCAAGGAAAACGTAACCGGATCAAGTGGACCAGGTTTTGAAAGAAGGTAAAGTGAAAAATATGAATAACCGAAGATTGTGTATGACGAGATGTATGAATGTAGAGAAGGCGAAAGCTGTTTGCTTGGATAGCAAAGTTTGGAGATCTATTCTCTCTGCTACCCCGCGAGGAACTAAGAAATTTATTAAATATTAAATATTCTGAAAATTGCGTTTCATTTTTTTTATTCTATTTAAAGTTATGAAAAATTCATCAACATAAAACTTTTTCATATGAACAAGTACAATTTTATCTTTCATATTCATTTGACACTGTGTCAGTATGATAAATTGAATCAAATTATACGTTTCGTATAAAAGCCGACATCTTCCGGTTTGGTTTATTAGAGTAACAGTATCTTTAGATAACAAATTTGCAAATTGCAATCATACAATGAGTGATGACTACGAAGTTTTCAATTCATTTTTGCAAAACGTCAAACAGTTAGCAGAAACAATGGGGGAGATTGTTATCAAGTGTCCTGGTCACGCCATGTCCTCGAAACGAGCGACAGTGAAAAATTATATGAAATAAACCAAATGTGTGGTAACTAAGTTAACAAAGCAGCATTTTAAACAATAAAAATGAACAAAATTTAAACCAAACGTTATCATGTATCGTAGCCTTTAAATGTAATTTATGTTGGACATAGAACCACAGGGACAATAGAACTAAAGCGTGAATTTCTGATGGCATTAGTTAAATGGTTCTATATATCATTTAGATTAGTGGTTCCCAAGTATGCGCTGCGGCTGGCTTACAGGAGTGCCGCGAAATATTCCAATGATTTCACTGAAATGAATGACACTATCGTGTTTTTTTTATCAGACTATCGATGTGCTGATGCGATGATATGAAGTGACATCTAACGGACACTGTACAAACCAATAACTATTGATTGAAGTGTCAGCTACAAGACTAATATTAGATGGTGCTCGACACGATATTTCTGCTTCTATTTCTGAGCTAATTTTTTCACGTGAGTGGCCGGAAATAAACAGATTTGAGAAGTTTATGTTATTCAACTGTAAGGTGTGCTCTGACTTTGGACGCGGTGGAAAAATACTGATAACCAAATCGAAAAAGGTTAATTGAAAAATTTTGGGAACTACTGATTTATATCAGTCATTTATCAACAGTGTTTTATTAAATTGTACTTAAAAACACCTAATTACAGGGTGGAGCTCTCGGAAAATATAGCACCTAGAGAACAACAGCCTTGGCGAGCATTGAATAGACTCCAAGTAGGGGAGGCTGGATGCAAGATGAATATATGGGGTTTCTTGAACGAAAGGAGCATGAAACGTGATTTTGGAAATATACAGCACTTACAACAGATGCTAGTTTATCCGAACATCGGGAGTATATGCTCTGGGCAGGGCCTTATCGATTTAAATGATAGCGCGATCTCTACTGTCTTCTACTGGAAACACGTGGCATAATTGATTATTGTTGGTCCTGACATGACAATAACTGATAAACCGTAGCGCAAACTGTTCATTATCTCCATCTTTAAATTGAAGAGCACGTTCAAGTACCTCTTTTTTACAATTTTAATGAAAAAAAACGAAAATAAGATATTGAATTTTGTCTCTTAAGTATCTTTTCTCATCAACACATTTGCCTCTTCAATATCATTGTTTCCTTAACAACTTTGATTCTTCAATAGCTTTGTTTATCAATATTTTTGTCGCTTCGATATTTTGTTTATTTGAATACATTTGTTTATTCGATTTTTCAAGATATCTTCGCCCATTCAATATCTTTGATTTCTTACTGTCTTCAGTTTTTAAATATATTTTTCTCTTCCATATCATCGTTTTTTTTTCATTTCTTTGTATTTGTTACGTCGTTTCATTTCTTTGCATTTTCAATATATTTGTTACGTCAATATCTTTGTATTTTCAATATGCGTGTTACTTAAATATCTTCGTGTGTTAATTATCTTTGTCTCTTCAATATATTCGTCTATTCAAAATATGTATATCTTCAAAAGCTTTGTTCTTCAATATCTTCATATGTTCAAGATGTTTGTCTCTTCAATATCTTTGTTTATTCAATATATTTATTTATTTATATATTTGTCTCTTCAATAGCTTCGCTTTTTTTTTCAATATTGTGTTAAAAAATCGTTTCTATAATATCTCCGCTCAATGTATTTGTCTAGTCAAAAATATAATTTTTTTATTATATTTTCACTTTAGTAGCTTTGTTTCTATAATATTTTCGTCTGTTCAAAACATTTGTCTCTTCAAAAGCTTTGTTTCTCACTATCTTCGTATGTTCAATATTGTTGCCTCTTCAATATCTTAGTTTTTTTTCAGTATCTTTGTTTCTTCAATATGTTTGTTTCTTCAATATCTTTATTTCTTCAATATATTTGTTTCTTCAATATCTTTGTTTCTTCAATATCTTTGTTTCTTCAATATCTTTGTTTCTTCAATATATTTGTTTCTTCAATATCTTTGTTTCTTCAATATCTTTGTTTCTTCAATATCTTTGTTTCTTCAATATATTTGTTTCTTCAATATCTTTGTTTCTTCAATATCTTTGTTTCTTCAATATCTTTGTTTCTTCAATATATTTGTTTCTTCAATATCTTTGTTTCTTCAATATCTTTGTTTCTTCAATATGTTTGTTTCTTCAAAATCTTTGTTTCTTCAATATCTTTGTTTCTTCAATATCTTTGTTTCGATGTTTGACTGGCACACTGTCGCGACTACCGCGACAGCATAATGTTGTATGAATTTGTTAAACCGATTTAATAAGGGACCACATAGTCCCCAGACGTAGAGCGTCAGTTTTAACAAAAAGGTCAATCTACAATGGAAAGGTTGTTCACACGTGAATTACATGAATGGATAAACACAATTATAATTATTTATCAAGAATTGTAATGATGGACAGACATTATCCATACGGACGTCTAAATTTCATTCACCGTTCCATTATATCCATGACAATGACCCTTAACAAACAAAAATTGGTCGTTCAATTCTATCCCATTCCAGCAACAATGGACTTCCTGGGAATTCTTTGACTTATTAATGCCTGTACGAAATAAGATATCATTGTAAAAGGGCTGGGGCGGACCGCGAGGAGGGTTGGGCACTTCGGGGAAACTTTGATGACGAGTCATAATAACACCACTAGGTCAAAAGGACAAAGGAAACCGAAAAGAACGAAATTAAGGTGTAATTAAACATATCTTTAAACTCTTCAGAATAGAATTGTTAAGAAGCATATCTAAAAAAACGTTCGTAAGCATTTTATTATTATTTTTTTCTTTTGGTGCCATTAAAAATATCCAAATTGGAAATTCGTGGCCAAGAGACAATATTGTTTTGGGTCCCAGTAATCGAGCAATCGGGCTAAGAACCACTTGAGCAGGTATGGGACTCCTCGAGGTTCGTCATTGTACGTGCTGGTAACACTGCCGCACACTGTGAAACAACAACACTTGCACAAGTATTCGACGCGTGCAACTATTGTTATCTGACGAACTATTTTACCAGACTGAATACCTTTTTCATTGTACCATCGGAAATCGAACTTGAACAACCCGGATGTATGTCAAGCGCGGAGGTAGTCAATTCTTACTATTTTATGTGACATCGATTGAAATACTCTACTTTCTACATCACAGTCTCCTCTTTCTAAATATTGAATGAAAGTCACAAGTTGATTTTTTTTACATATATGCATACCATCATGCCATCTCACTGTCGGGTAGGCACCAGAGATGTCGGCTTAAGCCAAGAAATAAGAAGATACTTTGCGAATTGCAAAACATCTCATGCATTGAAATTCCTCGAAATCATTATGTATCTTGACTCAAATATTATTATAAACCAATTATCTCTATTTTTCCTTCAACAAAATATTTCCTCCCACTCAAACGTCCAAAACATCTTATTTTCTCTTTCGAAGATCGAAAATAAGGATGGCTTTTTATTCTTCTTCATCTTATGTTGACATTTAATTATAGGCTTCTTATATGTAATTATATTTAATCCAGCATTGTTCCCTTCTGAACCTTCCAAGAATTTCACTTTACTTTGGGCAGAGAATGAGATATATTTTATAAAATTCTCATTTTTTTTAACATCGAAATAAAATAATAAGAATTACTACAAATCCTACATCTTTGATAAATTGATTATATAAATTGTAAAAGCCTACGACCCTTCAATTAAATACAACATCCGTTTCATTTCCGCCTTATTTTCAAGGGCTCATGGGTCTTAATGACATTATATTGTATTGTACAATATTATATTACACTTTCGTCGTATACAGTAAAATTTCGTCGTACATAGCTAAGAGCTTTAATGTATGTAAGTGAAATTGTATTAATGACATTACATTGTATTGTATTATATTACACTTTCGTCGTATACAGTAAAATTTCGTCGTATATAGCTAAGAGCTTTAATGTACGAGTATGTAAGTTAAACGTGAACTTGGGAAAATGTTGAAAGCAGTCGAATAAATGCTGTGTAAATACATGCACTGAGAAAAATGCATGGAGTGACGATGTATAAATGAATATGGAACTATGTGATTAGGAATGAATGTGAACCTAAGACTGGTGCGTTTAGTAAGATAAAGAAGAGAACTCGAAGATGGTTTGGGCACGTGAAACGAATAAATGAAGAAAGACTAACAAAACAAATATACAATGCAAATGTTGGTGAAGGACGTTATAGAGGAAGACCTAAAAAGTATGGTTGAATCAAGTGAATGATATTTTGATAAAAGGAAATGTAAAGAGTCAGAGAAGCAATAGAAGTTGTAGAAGAAGGTATGTGGATATGGAAGGGGCAAAATATATGTGTAAATAAAAAAAAGTCTGGCACTCTGTCCTCTCTGTCTTGTCTATAAGGGAAAGGCGAGATGGTTTTTATGTATGTATGTACAGCAAAGAAAACAAATTACTGAATATAAAAAAACGACATTGTATTACATTTCCATGCTTTATCTTCTTTTTAAAAATCTGGGCACTAACGGGAACCAAACCCGCAAACCTCGGGCTGGAAGACAGGTGTCTTAACGACTAGGCTACAGAGGTCGTCATATTCAATCTTGAAAAAAATTAAGTCAAATTTCTTATATTTCAAAATTTCTTGAAGATTTCTATTAAGTATGTTTATATTTCTCGCTTGAAATGTAATTTCACATGTCCGACGAATACATTTTATAGACTATAGAACAAGTTACAGTAAAACTCTCACCCTCGTTTGCTTGCTTTCAAAAAGGGACTTTAAAATATTACATCTCGCTTTTAAAACGAAATATATTTCTTCATAACTCTTGTCTTTTTTTACCGTTCTCCCCATTCCCAATGTTTGGTGCTACGAGTATTTGCAAATATTTTGTTTTGTTGTTTTTTTAATGCCTTAATTTGTATGTTAAAGTTTTCTTCTTTAAAATAACGTTGTAAACGTTCACTCAGCAATGAGTTCTAATCTGCGATACTCTTGTCAATTTGGTAAGTCAAGATTATCGTTTGGCAGTTAACACGTAATTTATATAAGTGCCTAAATAAATAAATGAGATTAGAAATTGAGAATAGTGTTAAATTGAACTAACCACATGTGAAAGAGTCTAATATAACAGGATTTCTAAACCAAGGTCTCATTAAAACAAAACAAATATAACCATCCTTTTGTTAACAGTTTTTCGATAAGGAAATAATGAAAAGCATCTTCTTAATTATACGTCATCTTAGAAATGAGAAGAATAGACAATGTACTAAGTGGATGATGACAATGTACCAATGACACAGAATATATATGTAAAATGCATTCATATTAAAACATAAATAATCTTCCAACCCTTAAAAGGAAGGAGATATCGTAAAATCACGAGCCAACAATGAATCACACTACTCTGCTAGAAATAATACAAGTAATGAGAACAAAGAATATAAAAGAACAATAAATAAACATTTCATCACTTCGTTAGTTTATAGCTCGTAAGACAAGTGATAAATCATCACCTCTTCATAAGAACTAAACGTTATAATAAAATTAGTGCATTTCATTATGTGGCTTTGTGGGAGCATATTATTTGGAGAAAATTAAAATTGAATTATCGAATTTATTTTATTCCAGTTTTTATAAAGGGTCTTTCGAATTGAGCGATGTTTTTAATTCTATTATTTTTAATTCTTGAATAAAATACACAATTTGCTTTGATTTTAAAAAAACTTTTTGCTGGTCATTGAAGTATAATGTATGACATTTAAACACAAAAAAACAATATCCGCCAAATGTCCACCTTTTGCAGCTCCACAGATGTCCACTCTTTTGTTCAAAATTTTCGATGACATTTTGGCATAATTGCAGTTCTAACTCACCAATAACGCGAACAATTTCGTCCTTCAGCTCACGAATTGATTGAGGGTCATTCTTCTAGACCTGGCTTTTCACGTAACCCCAGAAAAAATAGTCCAACGGCGTCAGATCACATGATCTTGGTGGCCAATTAACATCACCGTTTCCGGAGATTACAATACATAAAATAATTCAACAATTTGAACGCGTTGTTGTATTGTATACGACTCCATTTTTATTTATCTCATACATTACACTTCTCAAATGTCACAAGACCCAGGCAAGTTCGCGACGCCATCTGTGTTTTGTCCAAGAATTAAAAAAACCGCTCAATTTGAAAGACCCTTTACATTTGGCATTCTAGTTTAGATATATACTCCAACCGGAGAATATAAAATCTGCTAACATGATATTCAACAACAGTATTTTGATACCAACTTTGATGTTATCTAGTAAAACATGGTCTTAGAAAAAGACTGAGAAATAAAGCCCAATAACTGCTGTATAAATATGTGCACTTAGAAGAATACATGGGGTGACAACGTATGTCATAATAAGGAATTAAGGGATTATGAATGCGTATGAACTTCTGAGGCTGAGGTGTCAGGTAATACGAAGAAGAGCACTCTAAGATGGTTTGTATAAATAAAAAAATATTAACAAAACAAAATCTACAGTGCAAATGTGAGTAAAATGCGTGATAGATAAAGACGAATAAAAGTATGGTTAGATCAAGTGAATCATATTTTGACTAAAGGAAATATAAAATGTCAAAAAATCGCAGGAGCTGTATGAGAACTTTATAAAATTGGGTACCAACGGGAATGTTGAGGCGGGCGGGTTTTAACCATGGGGGCGGGAGACGTGTGTTATAAATTAGGGCACAAAGGTTGTCATACTATGTAAAAAATATGATTAATGAAAACATGTTTTACCAGCATACCTCAATAATCTAGCATGAAAAAAAAATGCAAAAGTGTTACTACAAAGAAAACAAATTTTAAACTAACCTAGAAACAATGTTGATTTCTGATTTACGTAATACTTAAAGCCTACCAAGTTTGAGATTGATTTTATTATAATATCAACTATCAATCAAAATATGAGCGTTTCTTGGCAACGATCTACATTTGCCCTAGGCTACGAAACTATAACATATACGAAGGTATATATTGCAATTAGATCGAAGAGAAACCTTGGATGACCCAGAAAAAAATAAGGCCAAATAATGTACTGTAGTTACCATCGATCGTACTCACCTTGCCTCATTGCAACAAAATCCAAACACTGCGGATATTTTCAAAACAATTCATTGTTTTATGTTGCTTGTTAGCAGATATGTCGAAACAATTGAGTCCAACTGTTTAAGTTGTTCTCGGAAAATGCCAAAACCCAAGCCAAAAATGTCTAGTTCAAGGCCACTATTACATGGCAAATATTGTATCAAATGATAAAGATTTCTACGAAAATATTATATATTTTCCAAATTTATTTAAAATTTCTTCTGGCTTATAATTTTGTTTATTTCAAACTTCATTCCCATTACGTCATGTCCCTATTAGGGTAATCAGAGATAACAGATATCCACTTAATTCTTTAATGCCATACATTTTTCGCTTCTGCCACATCCACATACCTCATCATTCATACATTCCTATTATGAAGGTTTTTCATTCTTTTCTCTTTCAAATTTTAATTAATTTGGTTAAGTCAGGTTTTTCGAGGTCTTCCTAAACATCTCGTCTTATTTATGCTACTCGTATAAATTATTTTTGAAATAATTAGTCATTAAACTGAATAAATTGTTAAAGAGCACTCTGAGATGGTTTGGACATGTAAAACGAATTACTGAAGAAAGACTAACAAAATAAATATAGAGTGCAAATGTAGTTGAAGACCAAAGAAAGTGTGGTTGAATCAAATGTTTGATATTTTAAAATATGGAAATGAAAAAGTAAAAAAATCGAAGGAGTTGTATGCATGTAAAAGAGGCCAAAGATGTGTCACGATAAGAAAGTCTGCCGCTCTCTCATCTTAGCCTACCCTGACAGAAAAATCTCGTGACGATGTTTATATGTATGAAAACTTAATAAGTTATAAATATATGTATATGCAAAGAATGAAAAGTATGTTTGAGAAAATATCATGTCATTATTTATGCACCAATGTTGATAAGTTTGATTCTGGGTGGCATGGTTGCTGGGAATTGTGGTCTAAGGAATGAGCCGCAAATTAAGATGGGTACTGCAATTGGTCACTTTAACAATATCAAATGTAGACGGGACTCCTCAGCATTTATTCTGAAGACAAATTGTCTGCTGTTTGGTGAATACATACTGACTATTTTTACAGTGGTTTTAAACCCAAATAATAATAATAAAAAGGCAATTCATACAGCGCCGTTTAGAGAGTAAACTCTCCTCAAGGGAGCTCTAAAGCATTTAAGACCTCCCAAAAAGCATTGCCCTTAAATGCTTCCGAAAGCTGCACACGCCACCTATATCTCTAAGACTAGGAGGCAGACCATTCTACACCACAGGACTAGCAACTACAAAAACTCTATCATAATACCCCACCCTATTGGATTAAAGGGGTATTCTACACTTTTTTTTTTCAGAATAAATAAAAAAAAACAACAAATATTTTTCTTGTACATTTTTACAGTTTGTTTATTGATGGTTTCTAAAACCATTGTACATTCTAAATGTACAATTTTTTTTTAATTTCAAGATGTTATTAGATGTTATATCTTGTAAAAAAATGAGGGTGAGCTGGTCGACATGGAATCCTTTCGTAAATATGAAACAAAAATCATACACAGTTTCTTGATAAGAAATAAGTCGTTATTGTACTCGTACATAGGTACCAAAGAGAAAAAAACTCGTCATTGCTGCCTCATTTATAGCTATAACTTCGTAAATATTGAGAATTTTAAAATTTCCTTTTAAGAACATATTTTTAAAGGACTAAACTTTAAGAATATGTAAAAAAAACAAAAAAACTACTTTATCAAACTTCTTGAGTAGAATACCCTTAACCAATTTCTTAAAAGAAAAAGACATGGGCCTCAAAGTTCTACTTCTCTCCGAAGGAACATCCCTCAGACACAGACTCGAATGATACAATTGAGGCATCTCATTAAGGGGCTTGAATAGAAAGTTTTTTTTTTAAATAACTCCGTTCGCGACACTAAAGCCAGTGAAAACCAAACGCCCTATTAATGGTACCAAAGACAATGTCTCCTGGCCACGATTTACAATATGTCTACATCGTGAATTCGGATATTTTGAGGGATACCATATGTATACAGCGTGGAACGAATTCAAGAGATTGCTTGCTAGAATTACATACAGACGGCAAGCGATCAACAATGGTGGCACATTAAAAGAGATTCTGAATTAAACAAACTCAAGGTAGATATTAAAAAGCAAGAAAGTTAAATCAAGAACCACATAATTTTTTTTTTTTTTAACTTACAATGTATGTCACATTGCTGATCGCTGCGTCAGCAACACGATCTGTACGTAAGATAGGATATAATGGCTTCCGCCAAAAGATCCCAGCCTGATTCGCGTCGAGATGACATAAGAAGGATCGTTAGCATATTTTTACTGGGCGGCCTTGTCTAACAAACAACCAAATTACAGCGGAGTTCAAGAGTCACGTCAGTTACGGTTAAATTACTTGTTATATTATCACGAATCACCGTAAAATAAAACGTGATTGTCGGGTGACGTTTGTTATTCGTACTCGAATAACAGACATACGAGTACTTACTTGCCTTTAATTCTGAAGTCCTGGTGATGAATCTCCGTGGTTCCCGTATTTTTTTAGACACAATTTCATTAAATGATTGATGTTTTTTTTACAATATTATTTAATAGATGGTAGAACACACGCAGAAATTAATCATTGAATAAATAGGTACAACAAAACAGACCATTTTTTAAATAATACTAACGATTGAAATTCCAATTACTAGTAATCATCTCATGAACAGGTTAATAAAAATTATATACGTAAAAGAGAAAATACAAAACATCCATTCTTCCGTAGTTCAGCTATCATCTTTCTAAACTCTGATTGTAGAACAAAACAAACAAGACACATGCTAGTTTGCTGGTGTTATGGCCTTTTGCAACGAAAACACTTTTAGAATTTCAACTGTGTAATTTTATTTGTATAATGGTTGAATTACATTGAAGTATAATATTAACAGTATTATATTAGAAGTAATAATAACGATGATGTTAACATCGTAGTGGCTTTAAGAATAATTATTGTTGCGTCTGATATGACGTCCTATTTAAAGCAAAGATAACCATACGCAAGACCCTTCGATAGATTAAAAAGGATTTTTTCGGGTATGTTATCGATGCCCTTAAGGTCAAATCGATATCAGGCGATTTATCTCGTTCGCAGTTTACTTCCATTTAGTGATACCAAAGCTTTATTGAATTTGGATAGATAACCGCCAACGAGATCATAAATTTAAACATAATACATTGAGTTAAGTTTGACATACATGTGATAACACTAATATTTATAGGTTCTAGATTACATAGTACAGATATGGTTAGCTTAACATTGGTTTGCATGATAACTTATAATATTTATTGGAAGTGGATAAGAGTATACGATAAGATTAGCATATCAACATTGGTAGGGATACATTACACTGGATTCCAAACGCATAACATGTAATTTGCAATACCATGTATCTTGAATAATGAAAAAAGCATATACATATGTGTATATCATACGCTGTACTAAGATGTATTCAAACAGAGCCAATGGAAGCATTAAAATTAATTCATTACAGAACCGCAGGTGAGTCCATATAACCATTTAAGATAATAAACAGATATATGAGTCTCAAGCGATTGAAGATCAAAATAGAAAATCTATCACTATACGACCTGTTAACATCGAGCAACCTCTACCTATGGCTTGATACCTTTTTTCGTTTAGGCAATACCCCCCGCTGAAAAATATTTCTACATGGATACGTTAATAATCGCCGCAAGAGTGGGTCAATTACGCCAAAATACAGCCTTTAGTTAGAATTGCACATCACAGATGCACATTCCAGTTAGCGTCTTACCAATGACATATGTCATATGAGTATTTTTATATATTATCCCTTATTTAAATTTATTCTAAATTCAAATTTCGTTCAGTATAAATATTGAGAAAAACAGTTATAAATTACCAATAGGATATATTAGGTCCTTACATATGAAATTGGCGTTTTGCCGTACTGGCAACTTTCATCTCAAATATCTTCTCTTTGGTTAGGAATTCCAAATTCAAATTTTTACAGCTATTTACTCAAGTATTTGTGTTTCGAAAATTATAATTCATTTGTTTTTTCCTCAATTGTTTTTTTTCTTTGCGTCACTCAGTTTACAAAATGGAAAACTTGAAATATCGCGTTATTTACGAGTACGAGTTCCACCGTGGCACCAGTGCTGCAGAAACGGCTCGAAGGATTAATGATGTGTATGGCGACGGTGCCGCAAAAGAAAACACAGTGCGTTTTTGGTTCCAACGTTTTCGTTCTGGAAATTTCGATCTGCAGAACAAGCCCCGTGGACGGCCGGAGACCAAAGTTGATAATGAAGAATTGAAGGCTATTGTGGAAGCGGATCCATCGCAAACCACGTCCGAGTTAGCTGCAGGCTGCGGTGTTAGTGATAAAACTGTTTTAATCCACTTGAAGCAAATTGGGAAGGTGAAAAAGCTTGAAAGGTGGGTACCTCACGAATTGAGTGAAGCAAATCAACAAACGCGCGTTGACTGCTGCGTTGCATTACTCAACCGGCACAATAATGAAGGGATTTTGAATCGAATCATTACCTGTGATGAAAAGTGGATCCTGTATGATAATCGGAAGCGCTCATCGCAATGGCTGAACCCTGCCGAACCAGCCAAACCATGCCCCAAGCGAAAATTGACTCCAAAAAAGTTACTTGTGAGCATTTGGTGGACTAGTGCTGGTGTCGTTCACTACAGCTTTCTTAAATCTGGCCAGACGATTACGGCAGATGTCTATTGTCAGCAACTGCAAACCATGATGGAAAAGCTAGCTGCTAAACAACCGAGGCTGGTTAATCGCTCTAGGCCACTGCTGCTTCATGATAACGCTAGACCACACACTGCACAACAGACGGCTACCAAATTAGAAGAGCTTCAATTGGAATGTTTAAGACATCCACCGTACTCTCCGGACCTTGCCCCAACAGATTACTATTTTTTTTGAAATTTGGATAACTTCTTGCAAGGGAAAAAATTCAACTCCGATGGGGCAGTCCAAACCGACTTCAAAGATTTTATTGATTCCCGTCCGAATGGTTTTTTTAGTAAAGGGATCGATGAACTACCTATGAGATGGCAAAAGTGCATAGATAGCAATGGTACATACTTTGATTAAATAAATATATTATATTAAAAAAAAATCTACTTTATGTTCCTCCCAAACAAAACGCCAATTTCATATGTAAGGACCTAATATACGGTTTTATTAGTAAAATAAAATGCGGGCAGCATGAGTTGACCTGTAATTAATTCGACATAATGAATAAATTGATAAGATAATTAAATTTTATTGCAGCATGGTATAGGGGATAGCAATTAATTATAATCAAGACAATTAATTAATAATATTGTCATAAATGCGTTCAATCAATTTTTTCCCCATTTTTTTTTCCAAGAAATCAGTGACTTTTATTATTCGTTACAGAAACACAATTACTAGATAAACCCATTTACAAACAGGATATTTAAAAAAATATATGTATGGAAGAAAACAGAATAGGGAGATTAAGAATAAATTTTAACTTAAACTTAAACTGATGTTTCAAGTAGAGTGAACTTCCGTGGCTTAGTTGGTATGACGACTGTCTTCCAACTCGGGGGTTGCGGGTTTTTTTACCTTGGTTCCAATACCCATTGGAACAGAGATTTAAAAAAATCTAGTTCGGTTTTCACTTAAATCTTTTTTACCAACTATGTGGTTGGTTGGAAAAGATTGGCATATCGCCAAAACCACACCAGGTTGTATACAATAGTATACAACGAAAGTGTTATACAATATTACGCTGTAAGATGGTTGGTGAATGCAGAATGAATTTATAAATAAAGATTGACAAAATAACTATACGATGCATAAAATATGTGTGTAAAAGGCGCGGTAGAGGAAGACCAAGTAGTGATACCAAATGTATATCTTAAATGAAGGAGTTGTTAAAATTTAGATAAATCGCAGAAGATGTATGTATGTGGCGGAAGCAAAGGATGTGTTGCAATCGAGAAGTCTGATGGTGTGTCTTTTCTGTTTACCGCAATACGGAAACGGGCTGATGGTATATGTATATTAAGTAAATAGTATGGAATGTATTCAATGTAACAAATCAGCGTTAATAATTCGTACACTTTTATACATTAGAAAAGGGTGTCAGGGAGGTTTTCACCTTAGGCCTCGTTAACATCTTTTCGTTGGTTGTAAGGAATCGACAAATGTAAATAAACCTGTCAGGTTACAATATGAAATAAGTAAATTCATCCTAAGAAACAGAAATTTGATGTATGACTTAAAAGTTTATGTTTAAATGTATTATATTTTAATAAATGTGTATACTGAGTTTTTTAAGGCGTTGATATTTTATTTCATACTATTTGATTAGGTAACAACACGTAAGTATAAGTTTATTTAATAAATAAATATAGGTTTCTTGATAACAACATAGTATGTACATAATATATTTAAATACACTTCAAAAACACATAAATAGCAGAAAATACGTTTAAGAGAGCAGCTATCAAAAGTTCTCGGCTCATTTAATAACATCCCCTCGGCCAAGGTACACCCCACCAATATAGGGCGAGCCCAGCCACGGGGACACCAGATGTTTTTCAGCCCACACCCTTGAACATGTAGAATAAAAAGGAAAAAAAAAAACAGAAAATAAACAGATGGCAGAAAAAAAAAACAATCCACAAATACCACATAATTTTATTTCATAATATTTTATTAGGAAACAACACGAAAGTGTAATTTATTTTATATTTCAATATTTTAAAATAAAAAAATAATTAATTTTTTAAACTAAAAAAAAAAAGTTTAAATAAATTCAAATTATCGTTATAACTTAACTTCCTTTTGTATTTAAGTCGATCTCATTTCTATCGCAGCTCACTGTAGATTTTGGAAAATAATTTGAATGATAAATTTTACTTATTTAGTTTTCAAACCAAACATCTTTACGTTTACCATAAGTAAAAACGACATTTTTTAAATTTAATTTACCCGATAAATGAAACACGCACAGCATATTAATTAACATTTTAAACTATACCCACCCTTATGTTTAACCTGTATAAATAGGTTATCATATTTGACATATCTGTGCCAGTTCTTCTTATGCATGAAAAAAAACAGAAATCATTTGCATAAGTTTATAATTATAATACTGCTATAAATATAAAAAGAATGACATAAATATATGACGTGATAATTTATAATAACAATTGATCTTTTTTACTTTATGGTGTTGAAACATGGATCATGCACGAAATAAACTAGAAATATTCGAAATGTGGATTCATCGGAGAATGCTCAGAATTTTATAGTATCAGCGTATCTCAAACGCTGAGGTAATAATATGTCAATAATATAAAATGCAGAAATATTGCCTATCTGGGTTACATATTGTTGAAAGACCCCCGCGGTTTAGTTAATAAGACGCCTGTTTTCCAACATAGTTGTGGGTTAAATTCTCTTCGGTACCCAGTGATTTTATAAAATGGTTACAATTCAGTTCTCACTTAAGGTTTATTAAACACCTTTTCGATTGATTGAAAGGGATTGTCAAGCAGCAATAAACCTACCAGGTTGTATCATGAAAGTGTAATACAATATATATGTAAAGAGGAGAAAAACATCAATTCCTAAAATTAATATTGGCGGATAAAATCGAGAAACGACGCGAAAAAGTACGAAACACCTATCTTGGATACACAACATTCAGGAATGAACACGTATCCAGACCAAGCCTGGACAAACTACGGGCCACAAGCCACATGAAGCCCGTAAGTCATGGATTTAAAAAAATTAAATAAAAAAAAATGAGTTCAAAAAAAAACTATGGCACCGTATTATCGATACTTTTTCTGTCACAGGGGGACAAAATAAGGCTACACTAGAAGATCGAAATCATCTTTATTTTTTATGAATGCGACATCAAGTAGTGATGAAGAAGGGGCTGCCTAAAGGGGATGCTCCTCCGGTGGCGACTAGCCTAGTTATAACTGTCCCGAAATACTACAAGCACTAAGTTTATACTATATGTTCTCGATAAATACAGCAAAATCACCCTCTATTCTACATACCAACTTACACAATGAATATGATAACTAAACACGCAGACACGCGTGGCATAGAGATATTGAACCAACTGTGTAACACTATGGATATATTCTCGGCACCGTCTAGCGGTATGAGAAGAATCCTGGCTGATATTATTCCTTACTATACTAAAGAAAATGTAGCATGGTCCCTGTGACGTTTCACAAATTTGCCCCAATACAATCTTGTAATGACGTTCAGTAATTTTAATTATTTTATCAACTTTAATATAAGCCTCGATTCTAATAAATAGCAAGTTATTTAGGCAAATACATTACATAAAACTAATAATAATGACAAATTTATGCATCTTGTTACAAATAAGCAAAAATATTTTAGTTTGTTAATTTTTTATACATAAAATTAAATGTTCGTAATAAGTATTAATTCATAGTGGATCTTGGCCTATTTAAAGATAGACACAAATCATACAATACATTAGAAGATCAGTGTAATGAAAATTAGGAATTAAAACGTCAGTTTAGAGAAAATCTATTTTTCGATTTATAAAAAAACGATTCGATTTGTAAAAAAAACGATTTTACCCCATCCCTTTGAGACATGACATTTCAAACATCACAGGGACCATGCTACATTTTCTTGAGTATAATAAAATAACTAGTATCAGACTCAATTGTGTAACAGGAAAAATCCGTGCAAAGTGGTAAAAAAGAGTGTGAAACGAATATTAGCGATGACGAACTTAAGATCACGGAAGAAGGAAAATACTAGCAGCGCAATAATCCACTTGTACTAACAAAGCGGCTTAAGGCCTAGAGTTCAAACAGCCTAGCAAGTGGCCAGTACTTTCACAGAAAACTTCAATTCCGCAAAACTATCCTTTGACGCCACTAGATATGAGTAGCCAAGCGGTCCGTAGATGTATCCACATGTACTGAGTGATTTAATAGAATTCCACAATATAAATACCAAATCAATTCATAAGATGTATATGTCACTAAGATTTAAGATTTTCAACATTTAAAATATGTAAATCTTTTCATATAAACTTTTTAATATCAACTAATTTAGTTTAATTAATTTTTAAAAGACACTTTCATCAGTCTCGAGTAGTCAAGTCCCCGTTTGACATTTGCCTGTCATCGCTGTCAAAATGGATGTTTCCCATAACACACTCGATGCATGCATAATACAACCCATGGCCAAAATAGACTCGATGAGCTAACCCGTTTTAAAATAGCCCACTAACGGAAATCCTTAATCACTGTTGGACCCAGGCAGATTTTCAAGTGGACAACCCATATTTACATTTTTACACTGCATTTTAAATTGGTTGGATGCATCTCATTCTTCAAGTTATGTAATACTAGTTGAAACTAATATGTGTACATTATACAGACCACAGTGTGTGTCAATTTCAAGTGCGTTTTGATCCAGGTTGGTAAATGCTTTTAATTTTAATTTGTGGATGAAACATACATCGATTACTGTCATAATATTTAATTATAAAATATAAATTATTAAAAAAGGGTTAAATTTTAAAATTTACCATAGCTACGAGTACGTGACTCGATTGATGAGAATTTTTTCAGGGGTCCCTAAAATGAACAATGTGAATGGTATCAATACTTGCTTTTGTACAAAGTGGCTATTATTTCTTTAAAAAAATCAAGAAACTCATTTATTAATGAATCCAATGACCCGTGGAAAACATTGATCTTCGAACATCCATGCAATAAAATAATTTTTTGTGCGATTGGGAATATTCTCAATAGTTCTATACGAGATTGGATACTAAAAATCCCCCCCCCCCCCCCCCCCCCCCCCACTGTCGATGGTGTAAACATTGTTAAGTACGATGAATGGAATATATTATACGGTATATGGGTCACTGCATTCCTGAAAACCCTAAGATTTAGGAGAGAGGCGTATAATGTTTGATACAAAAACATTGTCAAACTTTTGATACTTTTTTCGCCACTGCTTCGCTACGTCAAAGTATAATAATAAATACTTACACACCATCACGCCGTTTCCCTGTCGTAGTAGGCAAATAAGAGAAAGCGCCAGACTTTTCTATCGCGATATACATATTTCGCTTCCTTTGCATCCGTACACCTTCTCATACAACTCCTACGTTTTCACTTACTTTTCGATTGATCCAACCATGCTTTTCTTAGTCTTCCTATATCACTCTCAAGTTCACATTCAACCCTTATCGCTTCATTCAGTATTATGTCATACGTTGTCCCCCCATGTATTGTCCTCAGCGCACTATTTTTTTTCAGAATTTATTCGGCACCTTTTAGTATTTTTCTACGTCCACGTTCCCGTTTCCATACATCAAAATTTGTAACAAAATTCTGTCGTAGATTTTTAAACTGTTCAGTTCGAGTATATATGTGTTACGGTCCCATTTACTTTGTTTCCTATCGCTACACGCTGTTTGATACCTCTCGTAACTCTTTCATCGTTTGAGAAAATACTATCCACTCGTATATAGCAGAATTCCTTAACTTGCTCTCATCTCCCATATTTCGCACATTTGTATTACTACGTACTCGTATTTACTTTTCACACTTTTGTATTACTACGTACTCGTATTTAGATACAGTAAAAAATATATTTTGAAAAGCTTAAAGAATATTTAATATCTTATGATAAAAAAATATATTGAAAAGCTTAAAGAATATTTAATATCTTATGATAAAAAAATATATTGAAAAACTTAAAGAATATTTAATATCTTATGATAAAAAAATATATTGAAAACCTTAAAGAATATTTAATATCTTATGATCAAAAAATATATTGAAAAGCTTAAAGAATGTTTAATATCTTATGATAAAAAAATATATTGAAAAGCGGAAAGAATATTTGATATCTTATAATAAAAAAGTGTACAAGTTTACACTCATCTAATTGGCAATTTGTTACCAAGAAAATTGAGAGTGACAACTCGTTAATGAGAAACCGCAAAACTGATAATAAAACGGCACTTCCCCTTAACTTGGAAGACAGCAAAGGTTACAGACAAATAAAGGAGCCTCGTGTTTTAACAAATAGCAGCCTTTAAAAATATCTAAAATTCTTGGAAAGGAGGAAGACGGGGAGCCAAAAGTCTATGTCGCATTTTATCCTTTTATTTGTTTAATATTTGCGGTCCCACCTCGACGCCAATGCATATCCTCTTTAATTTGTTCAAATATTTTGTTTTAAAAAAGGACTGTTTTTTTACATGGGCAAATTTTATTCTTAAGGTATAGATTATACCCGTGAAAACCTACCGCATATGCAGTGGTGTAGCTAGAATATTTTGGGTACGGGCACAAGAACCCCATCTCATTGCACTCGTTAGATAAATTACTTATTTACTTAAGCGATTCTTCACAGCCGAGTATAATTGTAACTCCCTTTCGTGTATTCTGAGGAGGCTCAAAAGTCCAATCCAAGATCCGTACACTCTCACGCAGCGTGAACACACTCTTCCAGTTTATGGGCCAGATTGACTTTGTTTCCTATCGCGAGTCTTTACCACTTCCGCATTTCACTTGCATAGATCAAAATTGGTACTAAAATACTGTTGTGGGTAGTTAATACTTGAATTCATGACGATGTATTACAGAATAAGAAATGCAATTATTAAAGATGACTGTGAGCTAAAATATCATTCACTTAATCCAACCATAATTTACTTGGTCTTCCTCTACCACACCTTCCACTTACATTTGCATTGCATATTTAATCCAACCATACTTTACTTGGTCTTCCTCTACCACGCCTTCCACTCACATTTGAACTGCATATTTAATCCAACTATACTTTACTTGGTCTTCCTCTACCACGCCTTCCACTCACATTTGAACTGCATATTTAATCCAACCATACTTTACTTGGTCTTCCTCTACCACGCCTTCCACTCACATTTGCACTGCATATTTGTTATATTATTTTCTCTTCATTCATTTGTCCTAGATACATTCATCATTCGTCCTATTAAATACACAAGTCTTACAGTATTTAATTATTTCCTTCCATATTCTGCCATAAATTATCATTTCGTATATTTTTCTCAGTACATGCATTTTTACAGCATTTATTTAGCTTGTGTTAAAAATATTCTTCGTTGTAAAGTGTGACCACATTTTTTATCAATATACTTGTAATAATGGAAATCAGTACATAAAATATAGAACAAGGAAAAAACCTAACCGCAAGTTGACCAAGGTGTAAGTAGACTCGTTATTTATCAGTCTTTAGGTTATCGCGATCATTAGTCATCATAATAACCAAGAGTGCAATGCATTCCTGACTTTTTTGTGTTAAGACCAACAAGGTGAGTGGATGCAGTAATCGACTTTCGAATGAGAATTTCATCACTTATAATTATTTCTGTCTACTTTTTTTATAAAGGCGTCAAGTCTCAAAGCTCACATAGTGAATTTAGTTCAAAACGTTTTATAGATTGTACAATAAATAAACGACCGAGAGACCTTTAATACGAGTACAATTAAATTTTTTATAAAAATCATTGAATTAGTGACTCATATATGTTAGTAAATTTTATGAATTTTTGTGAGAGTGTGTATTTACTTACATTTTTATGAATTGTTTCATTTTTTGTTTCGCTTATTTCTTCGCATTTTTTTATATAATAAAATAATATATAACACAAACATTTAACAAATGCTATTGCTATAAACAAATTTAAATCTTGAAAACTAATTTAATTAATATTTTAGCTCTATGTATTAACTAACGTAATTTTAATTTCCTACGTATAATTTTATTTTTAATAATCTTAATATTTAATTTTCCTACATTTCGAATGCGCCCCCGACCCCAATTAGGTTGAGAATCCCTGCTGTAGGTGGACTAGTCAGACAACAGATGAGGTTTTGGAAGCCTGTGCTTATAACAGAAAGGTAGGTCAACTTGTTCTCGTAAGGGCAGCGATTAGACGATTGCTGTGATTCTGTTGGCTTTTATAGAACTTCATGGTCCAAGTAATGATGTAGTTTGGAGGGTTTCTTTACGCTATTCGGCGTGAAGCCGGGAGAGGTTTGTTCTGGGATGGGTGTTGAAAGATATTTTGAATATGTTGTACTGCACTCGTTGAAGCTTCAGGTGATTCGTGTTGCTCACACTACCCCAAACGGATGCAGCATAGGTCAAAATGGGACGAATAAGGATTTTGTAGAGGTGAAGCTTATTTTGGGTGAAAGGAAGCTGCGTCGGTGGAATATCGAACTGATAGCCCCGATGCTCTTTTGACCCTTCTGTCTGATGGTATTCAGATAGATTTTCTACGTCAGTCGCCGGTCGAGGTGCAGGCCTAGGTATTTGACAACGTCCCGCCACTTGACCAGGCAACTACCGATGAATAATGGCATCGATGACACTCTTTCCTTGACTTTGCTAGAGAATATGATGGTCTCAGTTTTGGCGTCATTGATTTTGAGCCTCCAGTTTTGATATTATTTTTAGCATTTATTTTTATTGTAATTATTTAAATTTATTTTTATATATATATATTTTTTTTTATGTATAAAGCACGTCCTACTGTTTTTATTTTCTTGTTATTGTTATAAAGTACGCTGTACCGGATATTAATAAATAAATAAGATTACTACAGATTAGCACATGGATATAAAACAAACATTTCTTAAAAACATAATGATCAAACGTACCACTTCAACGTATTTGCGACCGGCCTTGAACTAACGGTTAGCATTCACGCTAAGGAAGCGGGTGCCCCAGGTTCTATTCCTGGCGGATTCAAAACCGAACTGATTTTACTCCTTAGACCATTTTATATCAGAAGCTATGTTTTGATCGTCATATTTTTTCAGAGCGCAACAAAACCTTATTAAATAGCGTTTTATAAAATAATGTTGTCTAAGGAAAAGCAGCAGCAAATTAAACCTGCCGATAATGTGTCCTTGTTGAAACGCAACAGCTTGCACATGTGTCTTCCATTTGTGTGGTGACTGACAATCATACTAGATCATCATCATTCATATAAACATCGGAGTCAAGAAAAAATATTAATTTAAACATTTCTATTGATAAAGGAATTTTAAAAAGGTAAAAGAGAATTTTAAATATCCCTAGTGATTTTTCAACCGGTGAAACTTAATCATTAATAAGTTGAGTTAGTTATGCGATGAGTTGAGTTGGTTACTTGGAAACTACAATTGAGACGCTGATGTTGACTTGTAGGGCTAGGAGAGCACATAAATATATTGAACAAACTTGAGACAGTAAAATTATGAACCAACAAACTAATTCAAAACTAATAAATTTTTCAATTAATATAACACTTTGGTTGCATACAGTAAAACCCAACGGGTTTATTGCCTAGTCACAATCCCTTACAACCAAACATAAATACGTTAAACACGCCTTAAGTGAAAACCAGATTGGAATCCCTTTTATAAAGAATGGGTACAAACAGGAACCGAGCCCGCAATTAACATTGTATATAAATATTATCAAGAAATAACTACAATATATGAAAACATTGTATTTAGAACCCTTGTTGGCTGCCGTAGAACAGGTTCCAGGTAAACATAGCATAGGTGGACAGTGCAACGAAATACAATTCGATAATTTGATTTCACTCCTATAGCTTCTTTTTATTATATATACTTAAAATGTAAATATCGAATAAGTTTTATCGAGTAATTGTCGTCTCTTGTTAGCGGCATTGTCCCTTGAACGGACTTAAATAAGTAGTTAATATACACAGAATACACCATGACGGTATAAAGCCCTTCGAAGAAAATGAGAAATACCAAGGAAGTGGTTTGATGACACAAGAATGACTTAAAAAGACGACAAGATCAAAGACGTGCAAATCGAAAAGTTTTATGAAAAATAAATTATTTAACGTCGAGTGATTCCGGCATAATTATATATTAGAGATACGCTAATTAAAACTAACAGGCAAATAAACTTTTTTTTAAATTTCCTGTAGCACTTTCTCATAAGAGATATCCCACTGAGTGAACAGAGATAAACAAAGTAAACAGATATTTATAAAACTAGATTCAATTACATTAAGTGCTCACACAACGATCAAAAAAGTAAAGAGATATTTATAAAACTAGATTCAATTACATTAAGTGTTCACACAACGATCAAAAAAATTCTACCAAGATTGCTGAAAACTATGCAAAGTGAATCGATATTTGATTAACTTTGCATAACTTTAAATAGACAATGTATCAAATACTTATAGAAGAAATAAATACAATGTTTCGAGTATTTTATCAACAAACGTTAAAAATGCATTGAAAATGCACGACTAATAAAGAATACCTGATATAAAATCGGACAAAAGATAAATGTTATTGTAATTTGTTTTATCAAACACTGTTTATTCCACTTTTTGTAACGGTTTCCGGATAACCCTACTGGTTTCAAGGCGTTCATCTCATCATCAGGGGAGCACAAACAAGACTCATGGAAGCACGTCAGGGGAGCACAAACCAGTCTTGTTTGTGCTCCCCTGATGATGCGGTGAAAGCCTTGAAACCGGTAGGGTTATACCGTTACAAAAAGTGGAATAAAGTGTTTGATAAAACAAATTACAATGTCTTTAAGCCTCCACAATGTTAATGCCATAACTGTAAATAACATAGATAAATTTTAATTGAAGACCAATGTTATAAGTACAACTTGGAAAGAAATCTTCAGAAGGTTTAGTTGTATAAATACAATTAATTGTGAACAACATGTAAAATAAATTAGTTAAAAATGACTTAAATGGATGGAGAGCGAAAAAAAGCACTGAGAAAATAATAGGAGATAATTGGGTAAATTGTGAGGGAAATGTGCAAAAAACAGAACAATAAATTCTATATGCGTGGTTGTAAAGACAAAGTGAGAAACGTCTTTTGTGCCTACCTGCAATATGGGAATGGTGGGATTGTGCACGTATGTACATACGAGTACATAATATATACTGATTCGTAATTTGAATTATGGTGTTATTGCTTCTTTGGTCCATCTTTATCATTTAAAAAGTCCGATATTTATAAATAACAGCTATCAGTTGTGTCTTATACACATATGTTAATTCTAATGTTTTAACGCACGCTTTTTATTATTAATTCCAATCATGAAATAAAATATCAATATTCAGAAATAATGCAACATATCCCGATGTAAACAGATAAAAATTAAATGGATGTCTTATTTGTATTACTCAATAATATGAACTATATATTATACTTATTTTCGATGTGTCATCTGATATCGGAAGTTCGCCACTTGTCTTATTCCCTGCAATCAGAAAAGTCTCAGTAAAACTGCAACCAACCCTCTTATTATGTGACAGGAACATTGTAACTTGTGAATCTTTTCAATTTTAAACAGTACTCAGTCCTTATACATAAACGTAAGCACTTCCAGGCTTATAATAACGCGATTCGTTCAGATAATTTTGGGAATATGTTTGTAGATTCACATATAAATCATCACCAACATAGTAATGTTTATTGATCCAGTGTCAATGCTTCCAATCCATAGAGAAGAGTGGAAAGGATGCAACAGCGAATCATATGTATTCTTAGTTCCAATTTTAGGTATCTTTATTTTATTTTTATGAAAGCTCTTTATAAATAGAAACCATACATAATACTAGTAAGAGAAAACGTGATGGTATTAGAAAAAGGCATGACGCTAAAATGTTGGAGAAGGAAAAGCTATTTTTTTAGTTCATATAAAAGCTCTGTTACACCTAAGCCAAGGATGGCGAACCTATTTTTTCAAGAGCGTAAAAGAATATGCTCAATTATTAAAAAAAAATTATCTTGTCAGATAAATAGTACAAAAATTTCAACAAATAATCAAAATATGTTTTAACAATTAAATTTATTTTAAATATACTAAAAAATACACTGCAAGAGATAACAAGACACCTCCCCTACTTCACGTTTGGTCAAAATCTTTCTCGCTCGCTCTTATATAAAGTGATGGGTGTGCGTGATACTTAAAGGGCCCGTGCCACGTATGCGTATTGTACTAGAGATGGGAAACAGTAGTTAGTTAGTTAAAATGTACGATTATTTTTTCGATCGTTCAGTAAAATGAACTAGTTCGCTAGTTCATTAAGTTGAATGTCTTATTCTTTACATTTAAAAAAAAATCGAACTTTTCCCCGCGTGTCACCAAAATTTGATCTTTCGAACTTTCCCCGTATCACGAAGAGAGAGAGACACGCGTGTCATATATGCCATCCCTAACCTAAGCCATATTCTAAATAAATTCATATCCAAATCTTAAAGATTACATATACGAGTATAAATGTAATCCAAACCCTGTCTATAGAATACCTTCAACACATTTAAACATTCCTAAGTTTAGCAGACACTAATGACGCAACACATCAATTCGTCAAATCGAACATTGATTGCTTAAATGGCCTAATAACTTAAAACATCATTACTTCACAGTATTTCTGTCATCATATATGCTTTGTTTGGAAGAAATAACAATAAATATTGTGACGTGTGTTAACGAAAAATCACAGTGATTTCTATTGTAACCACGCACAATATAGCGGGTGGTCCTATGAATTTTTGATAACCCTACCTACAGCGGAAGTAAGGTTGTCAATTGTAAATAATTAATCGGTCATATTTATTTCGGATTCTAACACAACTTTTATGATCCTGAATAGAATCAACAAATGTGTATCTCTTCTTTTGCCACATTATTCGTTGTCCGTTCTATTGTGAGCGCTTGTTGTCTAATATTATAGATAAAATTACTAAGCTGAACGATTTTGACTGACTGAGATATATACATTATAAACTGAAAGTAATTCACATATTATTTTCTAAACAATACGAGTTTCGTTGTAAAAAACTGCGATAATATTAATTTATTTTATCATCCATAGTCGACGACGACCACTAAATAATATTATACATTTTTTTATTAAATGAACTTATGAAATTAGACCTGTCAAAATGTAAATGATATGGATTATAGCAATATATATAGTGGTCTAGGTGACAAACCTGTTTTGTTTTATGTAATTATTTCCTATCAAAGCCTTAAAAGTGAACAACATTAGTGCCGATTAAATTCAGACTAGTTCTGTTCATAACATATTCTCAAATAGAACTTTTTTCTGATTTCATTTCAGAAGCTTATTAGCTTGCACGCATTCTTTAAGTGCTTTACTAAACCTACCTGGTGAAATGCTGCAGCAGGTTGAATCCTGCCTATTATCTTGGATTTAGATATTCTACCCATAGAAATCTCAGATCATCTGGTAATACTACGTTCAGCTGGCCCCGAGGTGCGCTAGTGCGCTGAGCACCAACGCACCTCGAGACGCTGAACGAATAGGAAATTTCGCTGTCTCACGATTTACTGTATGTCTCTGTCTGCTCTATATGAATTTGAGTTTCCGTCCGGTGCGTATTGGAGATCGCTCCGGTAGTATTGGCAAACTTGGCCGGTCAATTTGAAAGGAATATTTTATTGAATTTAACTTAAATTGTTTTGAATTTTCACTTAAATAAAAATACTCGTACTATTTGTCAGTATTCTTATACATATTTAATCTATACAAATATTTAACATTTTTGGAAGTCATGTTTGCGAATATATAATTTAATAATTGCGGATTATTTATCCGGTTCAGCGCACCTCGAGACCAGCCGCCGCTGCTCGTGACTGCATATCATGATCACCTTGGTCAACTACGTGACTTGACTAAATTTTCTCCATTTATTGGTTTCTTCATTTATTTCCTTTAAAATTTATTATAATAATTTCGATATACAGTATACGTATGTTATTTATTTAACTTAAATTTAACATTTTACATCCGAAATCTTACATTGAATTTTTTTTTTCGTATTAACAATATTCAAATTTGTCCTTACTATATAAAAAACACACATATTGAAAAATGAAAATGCTTTCAGCTTACTTAATACTTTTTGGCATATATTTTAAATATTTGAAACCTTTGCACCACAAAAATTACATTGAGTTGTTGTCGTTTTGGGTTTTTGTAATCCAACATTTATCGAAAATTTTCACATTTCCCGCGGGCCTGTCTCTTTAATTTATTCATCTGAAAGAAAGAGGTGAATTACCTCTTTACTTTCCTTACAGGTGCATTTCCCAGAATAATTCTGGTTAGTAAGAAAATATTACCACATAATAAGCCCACTAGGTTGTACTAAATACAATATAAAACAATCTTGCGATGAATGTTGCAAAATCCAATATATTGATGAAAGAAAATCATGATGGTGCGTATGAACAATTAATATTTCCAGACTTTCAAGACCTCTTCGAACTGAATGTTAAAAAAATAGGTTATTTTGATCAGAGGAAATACGTTACTGTCTACACATTAGCTATGGAATGATCTCGTGTCCAATTTTGTTTGAAGATTAAAACTTGAGAAATTGAAAAATAAATAGTTGACACCCCTGATTGCAGGTGACTGCAGTCTAAACTTCATTAACAGGAAACGTTAGGGACTGCATTTTATTTTAAATTTTATATTATCTTCACAAGCATTGACAGGATGTCGCTGACCGAAATATTTGCGTCACCGTCGGCAAGGATTTGCGCAGGAAGGAGTTCTTGGAACCAGTTGGCGCCCTTTTTGTACGGAACATATTTATTTTCCTTAATTAAAAATTATTACTCTTTTCTTCAATGTGACCGCTGATGACATATTTTTAACCTTATCGTTAAAACATGAGTGTAAACTGTATTTTTTTAAATTTTAACAAAAATAGCTTTACTTATTCCATTCTGGCGTATAGCTCATGACTGAGCATCGTGACTCCCATGATAGCCTCTGACGACTCCTTTTCATCCATCCCTGCACTCCGCGGCTCGAAGAGCAGTTGTCAAGGGTAGTCTAATTGCCTCTCTCCCTTGTTCAGCCCAACGTATTCGGACTCATCCTCTTGTACGGCGTTCTTCCACGCTTCAAGTAACCACAAGCCTCTACAAACTGTCTCCTTGGCCACGAGCAATGCGCCCAAAGAATTGGAGGACTCGTCGAAGGTATATTGTCGACAATCTGTCGGTGATTCTCAATTATCTAAGAATGGTAGCGTTAGTAGGTCTTGCTGTCCATGGAATTCGTATAATCCTTCTCCAGCACCACATTTCAAAAGCATCTATTCTACGTATTTCACTTGCTCTCAGAGACCAAATACTCGCACCATACATAAAAATTGAGAAGACTTATGAAAAACTTTACTTATAAAAACTTTCTTCTTATTTTTATGATATACTCGTAAATAAAGTTAATCCATTCAAAATGTTTATTTTATACATTGTACTGGCGTATTATATTTTCGTTGTATACAGTACATTACAAGAAGTTTATTGCCATATTCCCAACCAGAAAGATGTTTAAGAGGTCATTGGTACAAACAAGACTAGAGCAGTTTTAAAAACAATACCAATTAAAATCGAACCTTCTACCTCCATGTTGGAAAAAAGGCATTTTACCAGTAAGGTCACAAAGGTCGTTAAATATCATTGCAATGTCATAAAAATATATGATAGATTTTCGCCCAAGAACCTTATTCGCATTTACCATATTTATTAATTTGAAAAATAATACAGATTTTTAAATTATATCAAAATGGGATTAATACAAATATAAAATAAAAGTCAATTATATTATTTACTTACAGTAGTTTTAACAATACTTTTAATTTTAACAAGAGTGTGTGAAAGGAAAGGGAAGAATTGCAAGGAATAAGTAACCGGTATGGCTAGGCGTTATCTTTTATCTGAATATTTTTCCTTCTTAAGTTTATAGATGTATTTTCGTATCATAATCATTATGCATTGGATTAGGAATAGAGGGATGCCAAAAAAAATGTGATTGTTCGAAATGTATTACCACACGGTAATACTATACATACACCCGTCAGTTTGTATCACACGTACACACAACGAAAATATAATACGGTATAGTAAATCAATATTTTTTAATCAAAGGTTTTAAGTTTGTGGAACTTCATTTTAGAGTATTTAACAAAAAAAAGCCCCGCTACACAGATTTCTATTTACTATCCCAAGGTTCTCTTCAAGCGGAATGATCCCCGGTTTGTTATGAGAGCAACACTTAGGTCAGACTGGTGTCATTTAAATTCCGATGTGGGTGGTTCATAATAACATAACACCAATCTAACCTGAGTACTGCTCTTATAACAAATCAGGAGCACTGCCTAAAGAGAGCCTTGGGATAGGATGTAGAAACACGTGTAGCAGGTATTATAGTGGAAAAACAAAGTAATCTATTGTTAAATATTCAAATATGTTTTATAATATAATACATCAATCAACAATTCCCGGGACTAACCAACAGATGGCACCTCTAATAACAAATCCATACCATTCTCAGTTGGTACCAACCTTTAGAAGTTACGTGTCAAACTTTCATGACATTGTGTCTTTGAGTTACAGTGGTTTTAGTGACGCTACTTTTGCTATTTTCAAAACAATGGAAAAAACCGAATTTCGTGTGTTGATAAAACATTGCTTTTTAATGGGAAAAAAGACCGTTCAAACTCAGCGATGGCTTGAAAAGTGTTATCCGGGCTCTGCTCCGTCGAAAACAACCATTTGTCGGTGGTATGCTGATTTCAAACGCGGTCGTACAAACAGAAATGATGCTGAACGCTCTGGTCGTCCAAATGAGGCTGTTACACCAGAAAACTTTAAAAAAAACTCAAAATCGTGATGGAAAATCGCAAAGTAAAGTTGCGTGAGATAGCTGACATCCTGAAGATATCATTTGGTAGTGTTTACACTATTTTGCATGGACATTTGGTCATGAAAAAGCTTTTTTCGAAATGGGTGTCGCGTTTGAAGAAGAAAAAAGTTCTCTTTCATCAGGACAATGCACCGTGTCACAATTCGATGGTAACGATGGCCAAATTGCATGAGTTGAACTTCGAATAGCTTCCGCACTCACCGTATTCTCCAGATTTGGCCCCCAGTGACTAATGGCTGTTCGCAGACCTCAAAAAGATCCTACAGGGAAAGAGATTTGGCTCCAATGAAGGAGTGATTGCCGAAACTAACGCCTATTTTAAAACCAAAGATAAATCGTTCTACACGGCTGGCATAGAAAAGTTAGGAAAGCGTTGAAATGAATGTATCGCTCTTAAAGGAGACTATGTTGATGAATAAAGAATTTTGGCAAACAAATGTTGTTTTAGTAGTTAGTCCCTCGACTTATTGATCGATGTGTTATATGGCATCGAAAAACATGCGTTTAAGTTATTATTGGTCCAAGAAACGTACAATTTACCGTTCCATTAAAAACTATTTTAAGTAATAAAAAGATAGTAAAAAAATAATATTATATCCATTCTGTGGTGTAGCTAGTTCATGACTGAGCATTCTGACTCCCATGATAGGCTCTGACGACTCCTCGCTATCCATCCCTGCACTCCGTGACTCGAAGGGCAGTTGTTAAGGGTAGTCCATTTGCATACTTCACTTGGTAAATCCAACACATTAGGATTCTTCCTCTTGTGCGTCGTTCTTCCACGCCTCCAGTAACAACAAACCTCTCCAAACTGTCTCCTTAGCCCCAAAGTAATAATAATCTATCATAAAGTTGAACATTTTGAAATCAGTATCGGCTGAAGCGTTCATAACCAAAGCTTAAATATTTTAAAATGAAACTAAATCTTTACATTTTTTGTCTATACCTACATTGTTTTGTATGACAGTACGTTGCAGGTAACCAGAATAGGGACATTCGAGAATGTTCAATTCGTTATGATTGGATTCATTTGAGTGTCTGTCAATCCTTGACACTCTTAAAAGTGGACGCCATGGACATATCATTTTTATCACAAACAAAGAAAAAATATCGTTTCCGATTTGGCTGTCCCGCCACAGTTATCTGGACTTCTATAGAGCGCAACGGGAAATGCAAAGCTCACTTATCAAGACGATTACTAAATACAATGAACTCGAGTAGATAAACAAGGGAAACGTCAAACACTATACATTTTTTTCGTTTTGTGATGATTCAAGCATTTCCTAAGTATTATTTTTGTTAAATATATAGTCTCTTTTACAATTTTAAAAACCTTTCTGTCAGTCAAAATGTTACCGATTTTTTTACTTATATATATTTGCAGTTATAAAATTCTTGAAAGTTTCTAACTAGTAAGAGTTACTTCATCCATTTATACAGCAGTTGCTGAAGAACTTGACCTGGTGACAGCACATGATGATATTATTAGCTGTAGTCAGTCAAACTGTGACCATTTTTTTAGTATCTTCGGAAATCTGTGTCGAATCATTCGAGTGAAGGAAGACATGCGTCTTACCAACTAGGCTACTGAGATTTACAGTATGAATTGAAGATAGAGGTAAAAGAAAAAAAAATATGAACAACGAACTGTAAACAAAATATTTTGCCTTCAATGTAAATAACCTCTAGATGAACGTATAAAAATAGTGAGAGTAAAAAAAAAACAATAAATTTTAGTATTTTTAATTAATATTTTTTGTGATAGCGCCATTATCAGTAAAACGTTAGTATTAAAACCATAAAATGTTTTCCTTGTACAGATAAAAAATGCAAGTGGAATGACCTAACTCAGGGGTTTGGAATCTTTCTTTGAGGGAAAATTTAAAAAAAAACTAAAAAATATGTGAATGCAATATAATATTTTCTTTTGAAAACAAAATGTCTAGTTTTCACAGGCATGGTAAGTAGCAAGATTTTTTTACGTCGATAATTCCATCAAGTTGTATTGAATTATTAATTCACATAATAAAGTCCTATACAATACAGGTATGTTTGCATTTAAATAAAGCATTATAAAACTATCTTTTATAGAGATAAAAAAGACAATAATTTTTCATGACTATCCTGTAGATTTTTTAACCATCCTCTTCAATTCATTAAGAATGTTTATAACTATATTAATACGGAACAATGTATCTCATAACAATAAAAAAACACTTAAGAGTACTTCATAAATTACAAAAGACAGAATACATAAAAACATCAAAACAATTACATCAAAAATAAATGTAAACAAACATTCATAACAAAAAACAATCAACAAAACATGCGGATGATTTCCATGCCCTAGTTAATGAACGCTTGTTATACAACTTTGAAGTTGCTGATTCGATTCCTATTTAAACCTACCTTCTCTGTGATGTGTAACTAGTACACATTGCTTCTAAAAACTTTAATATCTCTATAAATATAATAAATACTGGGTTCAGATTTTAGGCATTCCTCCGTAATACATTTACGAATTGAATGAAAAAATAATATTAATAATAATTAGCACTTATCGGCCACATCAGAGATATTTTGTGAAAATCGGGAATAAATTCACCAATACAATCAAACGTGTGACAGTGTGTGACGTAGGTATATTCATTCTAAAAAACCGCTATGGGTGAGAAAACGACGCTATTCACGTCTCACTCTCACTCAACTTCGCAAGAAATAGAATCTCAGTTCGCTCGCTTATGTCACTTCAGTAACTCTGGGGCATTCATGTGAGGTGGTACTTCGCCCGTTTTGTGAACGTCGGCCGATGTTTGTTTCATGTTTTCAGCAATTAAATTTCAATTATTATCACTTTTGACTTCAAATTTATTTATTTTAAGCGATTGGCTATGAATGTTCTTATATTTCCAATTTTAAATCGCTCATTTTTACATATGTATTGATGTGTATTGAATACACATCACCGGAACGCACGATTTTTTAGCACAGGAAGGGAAAGGTTAAAAAGGTATTCAATCTGGTTTTGACCTCAGGCCTATTAAACATATTTCTGATTAGTTGGAAAAGTTTGCCACATTGCAATATATCCGCCAGGTTCTGCTGTATTCAACGAAAGCGTAATACAATAAAATATTATGATAGTTCATAAATATATTGTTAGTAAAAATGAGACCGATAACCTAAAGTATGAACTCCTGACGATATTCTATTAAAGTGATTTTTATTATGTGTTTATGATATGCCACAATTCATTCGATAAAACGGTTAAAGGATCACACACCCATAAATCCATAAGAAATGTTTACATCGTATA
Organism: Odontocerum albicorne; assembly: GCA_949825065.1. Taxonomy (NCBI): domain Eukaryota; kingdom Metazoa; phylum Arthropoda; class Insecta; order Trichoptera; family Odontoceridae; genus Odontocerum; species Odontocerum albicorne. Next base: position 36,324,581 of record OX463847.1, on the reverse strand, counting down.
TTGTTCCGATGAATGGATACACTAAGCGTTCGCTTAAAAGGAAAAGACAAATGATTGTAGAATATAATCTCCCGTTAAATGTTACTTCAGCATGGGTCAGTAACTTTAAATTCTAGTCACGCTGTCACTAACCGTCAAATCGTGTTCCTGGTGGAGGTCCTAGATGGAATAAACTGATAGGTCAGAACTCGAATGCACTCATGCACTTTATTGTTTAATACAGGACGTTGTATACAGGAGGACCTCACGGGTTTATTGACATGTGGCAAATATCTTCCAACTAACCCAAAAATGTTACAAGAAAGCTTAAATGAAAACTATACTGAAACCCTTTTTAAAAAAAATCCGTACCAACGGGAATCTAGCCTGCAACTCCCCTATAAGGAGATAGGCGTCTTATCAACTTGACTATGGAGGTCATCTCGGATAAAAAAAATCGTGTCAACAAAACACGGTACTATTGGAATAGATTGCGTTCAGAGCGATACAAAGTTAAAAAAAGGACCGTTTAAGAGTGTATGAAAGGTAAGACTATAATAGTATAGGAAAGATAAGATAAGAGTTCGGACGAGCTTTGTTTTGGTACGATTTAGCAAACCCTGATTTCTCCATATTTTTATTATTCGGGTTACGCCATTTTTGGCAATTTGTATTCCCCGCTTTATTTCCTTTTCACAGCCGACCTCAGTATTAAACCAGTAACAAATGTACGTAGTAAGGTGAAAAAATTCTGCCTGAATAAGTCAGAACATGTACGTGTGTATAAAAAAATACCACACCCACCGCATGGTCAAGTGATATTACAGTTAAACTTTGATACTTCTACTCACAGTAGTCTATCAACTACAACTAAGAGATGACGTGTTGTTGTATTCTTAAATGTTAAAAATAAAATAAAGTGTGGTTATTAAGTTTCTTTCAAAAGAAAGGAAAAGTCTCGCAGCAATTAAACGACGTTTAAATGCTCTGTACGGATAATCTTCTCCATCACATTCCACAGTGAAACATTGGGTAAAACAGTTTCGCTAATCAGACAATGTATTGAAGATGACCCCTGTCAAGGCAGACTAGCAGAAGCATTGACTCCAGAAATATTACAATAAATTTTTTTTTTTGTATTATTGAAAAATTTATTCATTGTTTTAAAAAACGTACTGAACTGCGTCGTGATTAAAAATAAAAATTATTTCGTCCTGTAACCTTTTTTATGTCGTTTGAACGAAATAAATCATGTATATTAATGAGATGCTTATAAAGAACTCCGTAAACCATTTGTTAAATGAATGTTCTCGGGTGGCAACTGAAGCAGGTGCACAGACACCATTATTTTGAATATAGTTCAGCTTAGGGACTAAAAAATATTATGCTCCCGTTTGGGAACGGTATGAAAGTCTTCTCAGCACTGAAAATCTAACAAAGAAACAGCATACTTTAATACTAGTTATTAGTATAGAAGTGGACAGGTCATTTACATTGTCTGCTTTAAATATGCACAAAAGTTTTATCAACAAGAGAAAAGCACAAAGGAATCCCAAAAAGTAGAAGAACTTGGAATATCCTCGACATGAACTCTTTCAACGTGTCCGTAAATATTCTTTATAGCCAATTTACAGACAGTCCCTATTTTTGTAAGGAAAAATAGTCTTTATGAGAAGAAAACTTACCAAATAAACCCATTTATGTAAATAACAAAAAAGATTTATGACATATTAACAAAAATAAATAGTAAAATAAATATTTCTATGGAAAATACTTTACAATTTAACGGTTTTATTTAACTCAGGATTTATTTATCAAAATGACGAATTAATAGTTATGCTTTTGGGAAATTAATTTTATTAGGTATATAAGGATTCAACACATATAGTACTTTAAAGGTCTGTTATTTTAGCACATATCATATATGAAAATCATTGAGTTATAAACCATTATTATAATGATTGTACTTTCCTAGTTAGGCAAAACAGAATGTTTACATTCTAGTCATGAAAATCATTGAGTTATAAACCATTATTATACTGATTGTACTTTCCTAGTTAGGCAGAACAGAATGTTTGCCTTCTATTCATGAAAATCATTGAGTTATAAACCATTATTATACTGATTGTACTTTCCTAGTTAGGCAAAACAGAATGTTTACCTTCTATTCATGAACATCATTGAGTTATAAACCATTATTATACTGATTGTACTTTCCTAGTTAGGCAAAACAGAATGTTTACCTTCTATTCATGAACATCATTGAGTTATAAACCATTATTATACTGATTGTACTTTCCTAGTTAGGCAAAACAGAATGTTGACCCTATTCATGAAAATCATTGAGTTATAAACCATTATTATACTGATTGTACTTTCCTAGTTAGGCAGAACAGAATGTTTGCCTTCTATTCATGAAAATCATTGAGTTATAAACCATTATTATACTGATTGTACTTTCCTAGTTAGGCAGAACAGAATGTTTGCCTTCTATTCATGAAAATCATTGAGTTATAAACCATTATTATACTGATTGTACTTTCCTAGTTAGGCATAACAGAATGTTTACCTTCTAAATACATATGTTCATACAGTTCCCTTCTATTCTCTTTCTTCTTTTTTTTGTCTTCAAAAGTGTTCTTCACAATTCTACAGCCATAAATAAATATTATAAAACAAAACGAACATTTCACATGTTAACACTTATGAATAAATAATTATTATGTAAAAAAAATAGAAAAAATAAATAAAACACTTATTTTATATTTTTGTGTTCACCAATGGTTTATTTTGAGTTTACTACCGGTTTCTAAGACCGCTGTTTTCGACGATGAAAACGGCGGTCTTCGAAACCGGTAGTAAACTCAAAAAAAAAACCGGTGGTGAACACAAAAACATAAAATAAGTGTTTTATTTATTTATTTTATTTCTTTTTTACATAAAACATGACACCACAAAGTGAAACTATAAAGTCTTTTCGTAGATTCAAGAAATAATTATTATTTTCACGTTTTACGTGAAGTAATACAAATACGACATAAAATATAATATATGAGTATTAAGAGATTTAATTAAAATATATGAGTATTAAGAGATTTCATTAAAATATAAGTATAACTTAAATTTATGTAAAAACTAATGTAACTAAAATATTCCCATCGAGTGTATTAATTATATCATACAAAAAATATTATAATAGATATGGATTGTTAAATCTTGAAAATATTATAATAGATATGAATTGTGAAATCTTGAAAATATTATAATAGATATGGATTGTGAAATCTTGAAAATATTATAATAGATATGGATTGTGAAATCTTGAAAATATTATAATAGATATGTATTGTGAAATCTTGAAAATATTATAATAGATATGGATTGTGAAATCTTGAAAATATTATTGTATAATAGATATGGATTGTGAAATCTTGAAAATATTATAATAGATATGGATTGTGAAATCTTGAAAAATGAATTAATGATTCGAAACAGGCTTAATGATTTGAAATATTAATTAGCAGTAAAATATAAAAATAAGAAAATGACAATAAAAATGAAAAATCACGAGCACAGCAGATTATTTTACTTTTATCCAAGTCTTCCTCGTTCAGACCATGTTCAGATCAATAAGAATTTAATACAGTACCTTCGGTTTCCCTTACTCCTTACATGTCTTTTTTTAAAATTGTATTCCCTTGATCTAACCCACTTTACTCGTTCTTTTTTTTTGCAAAGACTCGAACTCACGTTTTTTTATGCGTTATTAAAATAAATATTGCCAATGCTCTTTTGTAAAATATAAATTAAGATAATCTAGTTTGCGTTTCGACCTTCGATACAATATATTTGTTCTTCTTCTTTGAATAAAATTCCAGACGAACTGCAACAAGTAAGGGTTCGTCAACCCGTGACCCCCGAGCCGGGTCGTAGACTTGGTCGTCATTAACCGCACCGAGTAAACGACCTATGTCAAGGATCCCGCTGACCCATAACTGTGACCTTCACATTATAAGCTACACTAAATGCACAGAAATGCCAGAATTGTGGTAAAATGTCAAATTGATCAAATTTCGCAGCTTAGTAGTTTCCTTGCAAAGTTCTAAATATTTAATAAACAATATGTTTACTCCATAATTTTAAAGAAAACGTACTACAGACCTATAAAATCTATAAAATATGTTATATACACGCAGCGCAGTGATATTTGGACAAAGTTTATTCGAGAATATGAAAAATTCGGACAAAATTTTAATGTTTCGAGATTTTAATATGTACACATACACATCATCTCACAGTTTTACTGTCGTGGTAAGCAGAGACGAGAGAGCGCCAGACTTTCATATCTCGAAAAATATAATTAGCTTCTTTAACATCCATAAACCTACTCATACGACTCCAACATTTTTTCTGGCTATGTATGTTTCCTTCTTTCAAAATATCATTCATATAATTAAACCATACTTTCCTATATATTTCTCTATCACGCTTTCCACTCAAGTTAGCCCTTTATACGTGTTTCGTAAGTTTTTCTTCCACTTAATAGTGTTCTTCTTCATCCTACTTCACATATCAACCTTAGGTTCACTTTCATTCCAAATCACTTCATTCCGTCATAAATTGAATAGTTGAATTAAAATAGGAACTAAGTACCAAAAAAAAAACTAAGTATGCAGTTTTATTATATATGACATATAGAACGAAACTGCATACTTAGTTTTTTTGTTTGGTACTTAATGCCTATTTTAATTCAACGTGAACGTAAGGTTGATATATAACAAGACAAGAGAGCATTATAAAATGAAAAAAAAAACTAAAAAAAGTTTTAAAAAATATACAGTGCAAATATTAGTGGAAGGCATGATAAAGAAAGACCAAGGAAAATATGGTTGAATCAAGTTAATTATATTTTAAAAGGTGGAAAATTTTAAAGTGAGAAAAATCGTATTAGCTGTATGACAAAATGTACAGATGTCGAGGAAGCGAAAGTTGTGTGTCTCGATTGGACAGTCTGATAATATCGTGTCTGCCAACCCCAACGTGTCTGCCAACCTCAACAGGGAAAACGCCGTTTTTTTTTTATTTTATGATTTATTATTTATATATGAACATACTTATGTGTTTAGTAAAATGAAAAAGGGCACTCTGAAAATCTTTTACCATATTTTCTTCAAACATGAAGAAAATTCCATCCCGCATACATTCAAAACTATCCATTTTTTATAAATAATCTCATAAATTATTTTATACATTAAACAACAAAACCGAATGTATCATGTAGTCAAATATAAAATATATCATAAAATTCACTCAGTTTATCATGTATCAAATATAAAAAAATAATGTGAAATATTTTAACTCGAAATATAATTTAAGATCATTAAGAATTTTGTTTAGACTATATATTGTCAGACAGAACGATTAATTAGTAGAAACGAATTATAAAAACAACACTCTATTTAACAGTACCAAAGTATATCTAAAAGTATACCAAAGTATATCTAAACAACATACCAAAGTATATCTAAACAACACTCTATTTAACAGTACCAAAGTATATCTAAAAAAATCTAAACATACCTCAAAACAAAACAAAAGCTTTGAAGCATTTAACCTACTCCATGGGAGGTGCCAAATGAGTATTACTGAACTTGTTTTTTTATGGATAGGGAAAAAAATAATTAATATTTTGGGGATATTGGAAAGAGGATAAAAGGGGAACTATAAAAAACGCTCCGTCACGGAAGGGAAATATAAGTCGTTGTTAGAATCGAGCTAACGATTTAACGAGTGTTATGTTACATTAATAATCAAATAATGGTAGAAATGAGAAAAATTCTCAAGTTTACAATTATATTATGTATGGTTGGATCAAGTGTCAATATTTTGAAAGAACAAAACATAGAAAGTCAGAGAAATCGTCGAGTTGTATGGATATAGAAGAGACGAAGGATGTGTATCGAGATATAAAGATCTGGCGCCCAGTCCTCTCTGCCTACCCCGACTGGGAAATGGCATGGAAAATAATATTTCTTTTTTTTTCTATTCTATTGTAGATTTTCATATTTATTATGTAACGTGTTTTAAAGATTGTTTAATTGCTGGCTTTATTTTAATTTAGTTTTTTTTATTATTTATATAATTACAATCGAAATTTTGTTTATTATAACGGCTGCAGTCGTTAAAAATTAATTAATATTTCAATAAGTTTAATAAATCGCTCAATATTTAATTTTTTTTATAAAATAAATAAAACACTATTTTTATATTTTGTATTCACCACTTTTATTTGAGTTCACTGCCGGTTTCGAACACCTCCGTCTTCCTCGTCAGGTGAAGTTGAACTAAATTATGTCTAAAATACATTTTTTCTAATTGTAATAGGTACAGGAGAGGGGGAGGGGAGAAGTGGCTAAAAGGAGAAGGGGAATAGGTACTTAGATAGTATTTTCTTGAAAGATAGGGTGAAGGAAGAGTTACAATTCAATATTGGACGGGGTGTAGCGATAGGAAACAAAGCCAACAGAGCACTAAGACATATATACGAAAACCCTACAGTATCAAAATGATGGTTTTTGAACAGAAAATATATTTAGCAGAGGACTATTCTTGAAATTAACTTGATTGTTTAAAATGTAGAGACTTAATTTAAAGCTTTTTTAAATCACCAGAATTTAAGTTTTTAAATCTCCTAAGTAGGCCAGCTACAATCCTGCCCCCGCCCCCGGCTCGTGTACAGAATCCGCAAACCACCATGGATATCAAACGAATGGCTTTTTTTATCGATTAAGTGGCTAGAGAAATCCGAAAAGTTATTGTACGAGTAATTGAGTCATCTCAAATGTTCCCTAACTCTTTTTACAAAGTTTATTTTTGTTTTTCCTGTATCAAAACATGAACAGTCATTGCATTTTAATTTATAAACTCCGAGCAATCCAAGCAAAAAGCAAAAGCTACAAACAATAAATAAATATTTTATTTATTTTTTTAAAAAATATGTAAAAGAAACGTATTTTCTAAAATTCAAAATAAATTTTTTTGTTTATGAGTTTTTTAAGAAGCTGTGAGCTGATCACGTTGTATTTTTATTAATTTGGTGTCAAAATAAAGACAGTTAAATAATGGTATAAAATTGGAAACAATGCGTGAAGAATGTTGTAGTAAAGCTTCTTCTCTTAAAATAACCAGGTCGCTTCACCAGGCCAGTGGGATGGGAAATAGAAAGAAGAATTGTAGCGTATCTCAGCATTTTTGTCGAATTCTTTGCTAATAGATTCCGAGTATCTGATTTTTTTATTAAAAAAAACTTATCGTTGCCTCAAAAAAATATTTTACATCTTAAAGATAGTTGAGAGTTCCGTTAAAATGCATAATAACTTAAATTTTGTTAAACATACATACATTTTTATTTCGCTAATATTTCTTCATTCATTCGTTCTACATGCCCAAACTATCTCAGATAACCTTTCATCTTACTCAACATATATGATTTAAATTCACATTCATCCGTATTTAATTAATTATGTATTCTGACAAACATTCTATTATACCAAAACAACAGTTTCTACAAAACTATTCAATCACGAACTAAATCCAATAAAATTATCCAGAAAAGTATGAAAAAATGTATAAATGGATTCCAGTTAAGAAAGCTATTAACATCTAGTTTTGGTTATATGTCACAAATAAGGAGTATAATTCGACTTATTACAAACGAAACATTCACTTTACATCACGGACATTCACTTTACATCACGAACATTCACTTTCCATCACGAACATTCACTTTACATCACGAACCATTCACCTTACATCACGAACCACAAAAAGAACCGAACATGTTACAAGCGGTGTATATAATACGTTGTTATGCAATAACTCAAAGTTTAAGACAAAAGATTGGCGTGAAGAGACGAACCAGATTCGCTGCCAATACACAAAATAAAACCACAGCATCAACTCCCGAGAGGTTAGTGATCTGCAACAGATTCATCTTCTAAATGGGTCAATAATCCTGCCAAGTCACAAACACTTTTATATTTTTAATTCATTGCTTTATTCAAATTTATTCTCTCATTTTATTGATTCAGCTACTTAGATAGTATTTTCTTGAAAGATAGGGTGAAGGAAGAGTTACAATTGAATATCGGACGGGGTGTAGCGATAGGAAACAAAGCCAACAGGGCACTAAGACATATATACGAAAACCCTACAGTATCAAAATCTGCTAAAATGAAAGTCTTCAATAGTATTTAAGTATCAACCTTGATGTATGGGAGTGAAATGTAGACGCGGAAAAGACTAAAAAGACCAATAAATGCTAGATAAGTGCGTGAACAAATTATGAAGAAGAGCACTCCGAAATGGGTTCGACGTGTAAAATGAATGATTGAAGAAAGGCTTATAAAACAAATAAACATTGCAAGGCGTGGTATAGGAATACCAAAGAAAGTATGGTTGGATCAAGTGAATAATGTTTTGAAAGGAAATGTAAGAAGTCAGAGAAACCATATGAGTTATCTTGATGTATGTTACGAGTAGAAGAGGAAAAATATATGTGTCGAGATAAGGAAGTCTGGCGCTCTGTCTTCTCTGCCTACCCCAACAGGGAAACGGCATGATGATATGTATACATGTCTTAAAACCAAGCCGATATTAAGTGTGAAACTTTTTCATTTCAAATTAGAATTTTACTTTGAATTTCTGATAATAAACTATTTTATTACGCAATATATTAAAATTTGAACTTTTCAAGATAATATAGTAAAGTAACCTGGGACGACCAAGATCTGAGTAAATGTAATAGCATACAAGTAGCCTGAACGAGTGGACTTGTTCTTGCTAAATAATTAGTTGTTATCTAGTTATAAGTAGTATGTAGGTGTTAATTATTTCTAAGAAATCATACATTAAGATTAGAAAAAATAAAAATAAAATGACATGTAGGACAATATGATTAAGTAAGTTCATAAATTATAATATATAATTAAGATTAGTTAAATAATAAATTTGTATATAGGTATAGCCTTGACAAATATTTGTACAATATATTACTTTGTTTAACAATAAAAAAAAAAGATAAGATAGTAAAGTGTTTATTTCAAGATAAAATTGTACAGTTAAATATAATTTCTTCACAAAATGTATTTAATGTTACTAGTTTAATATTGATTCATATTAAAAATATAACATACATATCTAGTACTATTTCTACATACATGAGACTTGTCAAGCTTGTATGGTACTAAAAACTATAACGTTCTGTTTAAGTTAATCGATTCAGCTATTATCACTTTTTTGTATGTTTTTTAATTGCCAAAACGTGCATCGATAACTGCGAGTTGTAATTTACCTATTTAGACACTTCACTAGTGTACATACTATAAGGCAAGTGTATTGCTAGACGATAATCTCTCCCAAAAAAAACAGACAAAAGTTACGTAGATTCGCAATAATGCTGAATAAAAGGTTGTAACGTTATTTTCCAAAATAATTTTAAACATACTTAGAGCATTTATTTTCTGTTCTTTTCATTTATTTTTTATTGTTTTAAGTACGTTTATTCTTTTAAATAAAATTAAACATGATACTTGGTACCAATTGGAATTGGATTGGGATATAACTGGTGTAAATAAAAGCTCTAGATATTAATCAATGCAACAATCTATTGCTTTGAAACCGTGGTTTAATATATAATCTTAAGGATGAATAAGATGAAAGTGTCATTCAAGTATCGTTTGCGGACGGGCCACTGCATATTGGCTATCGCCTTTACAGAATGGGTATTGTAGAGAATCTCGACTTCGAATGTAGTCTAGATGATGAAACTATAAACCATGTATTTTAGGTTGTCCTTTGCAAGGCAGGTTTGATTTACTAAACGTCATATCTTTATCGCATCCAATGAAGGTTGCGTTTTTTCTTTCTTCGAGGAACTTTTACACTTATACTATAGATCGATTGTTAATTTTTTACAGTTAATGAGTTGAAATTTTTGAAAGAGAGTGGCATTTTTTAAAATTAGTTTTATTATATTGACTCATATAATTGTACAGTGACTTTAATTTGTTGGTACAAATCATCCTAGTTTAAGTGGATTGCCTATTAAAAAAGAAAGAACGTTTATTTTTAATTTAAAAAAATAACATATTAACTTTCAATTAGCAATTGGCATTAATCTAGTCTGGTCGGTAAGTCTTCCAAATTATGAGTTTACGGTAATCTCTTGACTGTCGTAAATTGATATTTTGTATATTTTAACAATACAGTGTCCAAATAAATAAATATATAAACTACAGTAACAATTCAAAGGATCGATAATTAAGTTGAAGCAATTATAAAAAAATAGGGATCAAATTTTTTCATGCTATCACACGTTTATTGTCCCTAGAAATTCACTGCAAACATAGCTGCACAAGAGCTATTAAATCATTTCAAAAACTTGGCCAGCTACCAAAAATTCGCCAGCGCTGTTCACAAAATGACAAAATAGACAGAGATCGGAAAGAGCAGCCCACCACTCAGAGAAGATGTTATTATGCAGAATGCAATCAGAGTCCGACATTCCGCTGACATTTACACAAAACGATTGTCAAAATAGGCTTTAAAGTTCTTCTGAATAATTTCCCCCAAGATAAGTTTTCTCAGTACAGTGTTCTTGTAATGATCCCCACAATCGCTTCCTGACAGAGCATTTTGACAGTTGGTGTTGGATTCGCGCCAAATTTTCAAGATCTGATGCAGTCGACGCCATCTTTCGAGTGAAATCGCATTGAACACGTGGAAAATTTAAATTAGAAGAAGCAAAGGAACAAATAAACCTAATTACAATATATGACTGGCACCGAGTGATTTAAATTTCCCAAGACTGAAAAGTCATTAAAAAACGGAAGGGCGTGTTGGAGAAAATTATGAAGTGTAACAGAAAGAAATGTTATAAATCACCATGAAATTTTGGAGATACATTGTATCTTTTCAATAAAGTTGTAGTAGTATGTGGTAAAATAAAACAATATGGTGAATTGTTGAACACTTGGTGGGTTACATGAGCTTAAACTATCAGGACACTGATTAAACTCGCTCAGTGCCACGAGGCGGACACACATGACCTGGTGATATCCATGGTCTAGTTCATAAGACGCTCTTCTTCCCTGAGTACTTTTGTGTTCATTCATTAATTTCCGAGTCTGGATCATCCTTTACTAATTATATCACGTGCTTACAGTTGACGGTAACAGGGATTGCCCTATAATTTGCATAAATCATGTTTTTCTCGGAGCATGTAGTCCCGATGTTCGGACAAACCAACATATGGTACATTATGGGGGCTGTATAGCCTCACAATTTAATTCGATGCTACTTTTGTTGGAGATTTTTGATCTCATCTCTGCATAAACATCTTGCATTTTGTCACTCCTACCCAGGGTTTACACTGCGCGAGGGTGTGAGGATCCAGGATTGGACTTTTAGGGTGCCTCAGAATACAGGAAAGGAAAATCATACTCATATGTACGGGATTGCCTGAGTAAATACTCGGAGTCTATACAGGACTCTCCAAGCAGGTCAATACAGTTGATTTTTAGACGCCATCTTTCCCGAGAACTCTCCAATAGTCAGATGTTTTTTTTCTCGTTGAACTTCAGTGGAAACCCACACACATTATTTCATTTTGGTTAAGAATTCGTTACTTGACTTTCTAGAGGTTATTGTTATTTCTCCGCTTTCAGTTATATTTTCAATACATAAGACAAACCGCGAGTAATGTGCCTACTCGAAAGTAACCTTCCAACGACCTCCATTGGTTAGCTCGTAAGAAGCTGTTCTTCCACATGGATAAGAGGTCGTCACCTGTCTTTTCAGAGGTAATCGTTATTTCTCCATCTTCAGTTATATTTCCAATACATAAGATAAACTGCGAGTGACGAGGTTGTGATCTCCATGGGCTAGTTCGTGAGAGACTGGTCTTTCAACCGGGGATTTTGGGTTCAATATGTGATAGAATACAAAAACTATAATCCCTGTATGGTAAAAGGGACATAACTTGTACATCCTGAAGTTATTGATATACCTTCACGAGCAGTTGTTTACTAACACGTAAGACGAACCGCGAGTGACATGCCTTCTTAATAGTTGTAAATAAATCGGAAATATGGCACAAGCAATGATCTTTGGCCTTTGATCCGTTTTAGTTAGCTAAATTTGTTATGAATTTATTATTGAAAAAAAAATGGTGTTCATTAGGCACGTCTCTTATTGTGTCACAAGTTAAACCTAATAACTCGTCGTGAATTGGAAATTGCCTTCAATTAAACGACTTATAAATTGTCTGTAACGAAATGGAATATTTATCTTGGTCGAAATCCTACGTAATGAATTCAAGCAATTGCTTCCTGCTCCGGAGAATCAATAATTGGATTCAATCAGATTTTATAATCGAATAATCGCGTTTCTTAGCGGAATTAAAATGTTCATTCGATTAATGAGGTTCCCCTTTTTTCGATAATTCCTTTTCCTTAATCCACGAGATTATTAAAATAACAAGGCGAAATAATAATAATAATATTCAATTATATTTTCTTTTTCTTTTTAGTAAGAAGTATTATGTCTGGGGCTGTTCTATGGTAAACCAGAATCTTATTTATTTATTTGTTTAATACTTCATTGTTAAACAATATGGCGTGCTTCATCCAACCAGACAAAAGTAAGTCAAGGAAGTTACATGATCGGTAAAAATATTCAATTGATTATACACGTGTACAGAATTCATAAACAATATACATAACGTATTTTTTTTTAAATATCATTAATCAAAGGAAAAACGATAGAGAAGAAAGGAAAATCATGTTACATAGGGAGGGGCATGAATCTTGCAACAAAAATAAATTTAAATAATAATGACATGATTTTCATGTAGTTGTTCAGATAGTAATGTGGCTGGAATTATACCCACATTACAGTCTGAACATAGCCACATTAAAGTCTGAACAACTACACAAAAATCATTTCATTATTATTTAAATTTATTTTTGTAGCAAGATTCATGCTCCACCCTGTATTACTGACTTGAAATTAAGAGTTTTTCAGTCACTTTTTAAAACATGCAAATACCTGAACGAGTCTAACATTAGTTAGTAACTGGTTCCAGAGTCTCACTGAACGGACAGTAAAAGACGACGTAAAAAATATTGTAAGCCTTGTAGAATATTAAACAATAATTGACTTCGTTATTCTATTAATTTTATTAATCTCCGCTACACGTGCTTCTAACTCCTATCCCGAGGCTATCTTCATGCGGAATGATTACGGTTTGTCATTAGATTCATATTACTATGAAGCACTTACGTAAAAATGTTTGTGGTCTATTGACGGGAAAGATTTCAATTTTAATAAATTAATTAAAATATTTTTTTTATGAATTCGATAATATCAAAGGAAACAGAAAATTTTTCAGAAGTGTGAAATCTTAGGATAGGATGTAGAAACATGTGTAGCGGGGATCAATTTAATTAGTGGAATAACAATATAATTGTTTGTTAAATATTCTAATACGCAGTACTGCAAATTTGAAGTCGAAACCTTTGATAAACGATATTGTTCTTCAGGGAAAAAACCACTCCCTCAAATTCTTTAGCTACGAAAAACATTTGAAAACTGAATCCATAACACCAGAATGCTAAGCTAGCGCGTTAACCTAGATTAACGTCCAGAATGTAAAGGTTAGATCGTTTGAAAAATTGGGCCTCCGATTATGAAAAAAAAAGTCATTTGGTTTAATTTTCATTCAACATACTCCAAAAATTGAAGCTATGTTCTCATTTCAGGTTCTTAACTTCAGCAAAAAAAAACTCTAAGAGTAGATTCTAGCTTGATATTTTTGAATTTCTGCATTTACTCATTATTATTTTTACAAGTCATATTTTTGTTGAGTTTGACTCCTGACGGATTTTATTCCGAACTAGTGTTTGCCTTTACACTTTTGTACATCTGAATAAATGTTTTTCAGTAGTTTACACACTGAATGTCAAAAATTCTTATAGCGCTCTTAAGCAATACAAAAATAGCACGATATACAACTTTGTCTGACGAAAGGCTGCTGCAGATTAAACTTGTCAATCGTCTTGGAATTTTGATCTCCTTAACATCGGAACTTTGGGTCTGATTTGTCCAGAATGTATGCTTGATGAAGTGCAACACCTTGCATACAATAAACCAATACACGCACAAGGATTTTCCATCCAAACGTGTCTGACAAGCATACTCAATCACGAGGGATATCTTATTACTATAAACCTTAAGCTACTGACTCCAATAATACAAGGAATGAATACTTTTAAGAATTCATTCAATAAATTTGTCATTTGGGATCTCACAGCAGTAATTTGATAGTAAAGTTATACATTGAATAATTTTAATAGTGAAGTTAAACACTGAATAATTTTGATAGTAAAGTTATACACTGAATAATCTAGTATGCAACGTTTTTAATTTTCATCGTAAATTGGTTATTGAAACATCACGTTTTGTATTCAAAACGCCCATTTCATTCGTTTCTTTTATGAAGCGTTGTCACGTTTAAAAGACAATGATAAAAGTTTCATTGTTTAAAGCCGGAATAACTAATTTCTCGAGTGGCATTTGGAAAAATTATATCCGAAGGCGTTTTTACTATTCATACAAAAAAAACTTTCAAAATAATTGTGTTCAATAAAAAAACACGTATTTAAGCATTCGAATCAATTAAATGTCATCTATGAAACAACTATGTCATCACACACATGCCTGACTTGTAAACCAGGAGTCACGGGTTCAATTCCTGTTTGTGCCCATTTTTTTTTTTTAAAGTTTCAGTTTGGTTATTACTTAAGGTTTCTTTAATACTTTTCTGGCTAGTCGAAAGAGATTGTCACATGGCACAAAATATCCCAGGCTGCAATGTATACAGCGAAAGGGTTATACAATACATTTCTATTACTTAAAAAAAATATCAAAAGTATTGTCATCATTTTATCATTCATTCTTTCTGCCTGGTCGAACCATCTTATTTTTTCATATTAAGCATTGAATCTTCTTTCAATTCGCATTATTTCCTAATACCCTTATTCCTTTTTCTGTCATGCGTGTTATATTTAGAATATTTTAAAATTACAGTAAAACTGTTAACATGAGAATAAAAAATAAATTAACAACTACAATAATTCTTATAAAAAATAGTTTGGCGCTACAATTTATAAAAACAAACATTTTGTTTTATACGAGTATGTAACCTTAATATAAAGATAATAGTTACAAAATTAATTACTAATTATCCAGTTTCTGGAAAAAATGCAAGGGAAATTAAAAAAAAACACATGGATATATCTCACATTATTATAATTCAAATGCTGGAAATTGAGGATTTGATATTTTGCAAATCGCGATGAACATTTTCTTAACATGAACTATTCACCCAAATTTGAGTAATCCCTGCCAGTGAGCGATCGATAACATTAATTGAAAATGTAAAAATATGTTCTAGAAGCATAATCACAGTACACTCTAGTTATCAAAATTTTAAAGAATACCACGTTTATCAAATAAGAGTTCATTTTTTTATCTTTATTACATTAGAAACAATACATTTTCTTAACACTCTACAATGGGGGGATGTAATTATAATGCACTCTTAAATTCGAATGTTGTTGCGTTACATAGTACCCCATTTCAGTAATTTACGACTTTAGTCGTTATCGAAGAAATTCTTCTGGTAGTCATGTCATACACATAAAATAAACAAGTTGTTCCTCTTCAAATGGCTATAATGTCCCATTACTAAGAATGACGAGTGACTTAAACCTTGTCAAGAATGAGAAAGGCATTGAAAATAAAGTAAACAAAAACTCACCACTTTGTCGTCGACGTACACCGGTCCGCCAACGCGGGAGCAGTTGGCAACCATCAGGGTTGCCAACATAGTCGATATCCACAGCATAACAACAAATTGGCACCTTAAATACACATTGCTTCTCCGAAGAAGTCGAGGGACAGCCGCCCTTTTAATCGGGGCTGCTAATCCTCGTCCACTTCTTCCACTGATCACCTCACTGCACAAACTACCATAACACTCGCGAAAGTCAACGCACTGTTCCTCGAAAGGGTCATCAGTAGTCATGTCACGGTCTCGGCAACAGTAATGTTTCCTCCCGTGTGTTGTCACCAATTCTTTATTTAATGTATTCACCCGTGTTGTTCCATCTTCAGGTGTTGCGCTACCGTCGATTGTCGGGTCTTGGAAAGTACAATGCTTAGGCGCCGTTTCAATCCTTTTTCGTCTTTTGCAATGCACGTCCGAGCATTGCTCGATTCGTTTATCTTTGCAGACATCTTTATTTACATTTAAGTGCATGTTTATTATTTGACCGCTTTCTTTTTGTAAAAATTCAAACAGATGCATTGTTAATATTTTTTTTCTTCTATACTATAAATTATTACTTATTTATTATAGTTTTCAGTTTAATTAGGATTTATCGGAATCTCCTTCTCCGATTTAGCCCTGATGATTTCGCTGCTAGTTTTCTTTTGTGCTTTGTTCTCTTGTAAACCACAGAACTCTCAAACGGCATTGGGATGTGATATATTTAATTCATTCGCTTTCAAAAATACACACTGAGACAGTGCATCATGCCGTGGTTGTAGACGTCACAAAAACACTTTTGATTCAAAGGGAAATAAGTGGCGCTGGTGATGTGTTTTAACAATGCAATTACTCCAACAAAATGTACAATCAACACATCCTGTATTTAAGTAATAAAGCCGCTTGAATGTAATTCATCCAAAAAATATTTCTTTATGCTGAAATATTCAATTCAGAGAAAGAAATTATTACAGTGGGATTTAAATAGAATGAGTAAATATAAATAGCAGGCAGACTTTGTGTTCTCTGTTTACCTTGCAATTTGTTCCCCGCTCGTTTCTGTTGTTCTGTTGTGTTTTTATTGTATTATCTCGTTCCCTGTTTTGCTGCTATTCTCGTGTATTCATTTCAATGTACTCTTGATATTGTCCGTTTAGTGTTGTAATAATTGTTGTTGTTTTTTTTAATGTTATTCTTTATTTGGCATCTGGTGGGCTAAATGATAAATTCGACTATGAACAATTGAGCAGGTTTTGATCTTGATAAATTTGTTATGTCGGATGTTAGTCACCTCTGAGGTTACCAAATCGTCACCACACCTGTAAAAGATAAGGAAAAAATATGAAATACAAAGTCATAACAATTTTTATTATCAGATATGGAAGTAAGAAACAATTGACCTTAATCTTACAGTTTTAAGGAGGGAAATGGCCAAGAATCCACTTTCAAATCATATTACTTACAAGATTGTATTTACATATACCACAACAGTAAAAAATATAAGAAGTAGAAAGATTTTCAAACTAAAATTTTACTCTTACGAAAGTCTGTATAGTGTCAATGTGTGAAAGGAGAAGAAATGAACATATGAATGTATGGATAAAGTGAAGTATTAAGGTTTATGAATAAAGGACCGTTTAGATTATTAGATCTACATACAATGGTGGGTCAAATATAAACGAGACTTTTTTGTTTTAATTTTTTTATTTGCAGAAAGAAAAAACCAAGTACACATTATTTTGCTGCATAATCTCTTGCTTTAGAAATGCATTTTTCCCAACGGGTCTGTAATTTTTTTATCCCGTCATCGTAAAAAGAAGAGAAGTAGTAGCCAAAAGAGATGAAAGTCACAGGGCGATAGATCAGGGCTATAGAGAGGGTGTTCCAGTCGTGTCCAACTCATTTCTTCCAATTGTTCGCATGTTACAGCTGCAGTATGGAGCCTCGTGTTGTCAAGGAGAAGAATTACTTCTCGTATCGGCTGGTCACGTCTTTTGCATCGATAAGCAAGTTTAACTTCACTCAAAAGCTCACAGTAGTACGCCGCATTGATCTCACTCACAGTAGAACACCGTAGTTTCCTTGTCTCGACGCTAATTTATTCATAATGAGAAAATTAACGACAAAAGAGTGACTATATTAACATAGAAGTCAGATATGCATGGTTTGTATGAAGAAATAGATCGACGAAAATGTATCTGGATCAAGTGATTTTGAAAAAAGATAAAGTTGGAAGCACGAATAATTATAAAAAATATGCGTAGGGAAACGCATGAGTGTGTATGGATAGAAGAATGCAGAGATCTATTATCTCTGCGTAACCCGCAAGAGACTGGGCATGAGGGTATTTATGCAAGAGAACGTCACTCTCTTTAAAAGAGATTTTATCATTTTATGAAAAAACGGTATGGCAGACGATATTTGTTTAAGTTTCGTCCTGTTGGAAATAGGGGCTGTAAACATATACTAGGAAAAGTGAAACGTTAAAACAATAATAAACGCCGTTATAATATTTCACTGACAAAATGTTTTAAGATTTGATCCAATCGATTGGCAACATTTTATGACAGCTTCAATGCCATTGATGCTAATAGAGCGATCTACAAACAATTTATTCGTTGAGACAAATTGTACAATTTGGTACGCGATTTATTTATTTACCGGCTTCATGTGAGTACATCTGGTGAATTGATTGCTTTAAAGCCATTTTATCGTACCACTAACTTTTATTTTATAATTAATATGGGTATCCAGGATCGTGTCTTAAACTAATAAATGAATATAATACATAAGTAAAATGTTATCAAAATTAAAATAAAATATAGATACACGCCAGGTGGTTGTAGAATATAGTGAACTGAGAAGGAAAGAAAAGAGTAAATGATCTGAAGTCTGCCTTTAGAACCCTGGCCACGTCAGCTAAAAACATGGGACTGATTGTCAACGAGACAAAGACAAAATATATGCCAATACATTCACGCCAGAGCCCTCTCAACATACAGATTGATGATTGTACTTTTGAAACTGTCAGCGAGTTTGTATATCTTGGCACTACGAGTATGGTAACAAACAACAATAATATGTCCACCAAAATCAAACGAAGAATAGTGGCAGCAAACCGGTGCTACTATGGCCTACTGAAGCACATGAAATCTCGTCACCTTACAAGAAAAACCAAAGTCCTTCTTTATAAGACCCTCATCCGACCTGTACTCACATATGGCTCGGAATGTTGGACAATCAGTAAGGTCGATGAAAAGGCTCTAAAAACGTTTGAAAGAAAGGTGTTGCGCAAAATCTATGGCCCAATCTGTGACAGCGGAGAGTGGCGTATTAGGTACAATCAAGAGCTCTATGATCTGTACAAGGATCCTACTGTTGTGAGGGAGATTAGAGTTGGAAGACTGAGGTGGGCCGGACATCTTCAGAGGATGGGCGAGGGCGAGATCCCAAGGTGAATCATGGATGGTGCGCCCGGGGGGCGGAGAGCAGTGGGAAGGCCGAAACTCCGATGGCTGGATGGAGTGGTGAGGGATGCAAACAACATCGGTATCCGGAACTGGCGTAGCGCTGCACAGGACCGTCAGTCATGGGGGCGAGCTCTGCAGGAGACCAAGACCCGACCTGGGTTGTAGAACCATGGATGGATGAAGATAAAGCAGAAAATTGTAAAGGAAGAGGAGAACATAGTGTGTGATGTGGTATACGAAGTATTTTGCTGTAACCATATCGGAGGAGTAGTCCATGGTCACCGAAGAAATAAATCTTTCATGCATCATTACTTTATACGAGTATTATAAAGAAAAAAAATCCAGTCAAATGATAAATTAGTCTTGATAACGATTTTATAAATACGTAATTTATTTTAATTGGGTGAAGTTATGATTAAAATCACGTCGGTTGAATTTAAAAGGTTTAAGCGCACGTTTTGTGCTTTTTCACGAATAATTGTATTTTTGCAAGTGCATATAGTCGATTTAAGCGGTTTCCCTTGAACGTGGTTAGGAAAAATGCTTTTAAAATACTTATGCGAGCTCGTCTCAATCAGCGTGCTCGGCAATGGAGTTCACAGGGGAAAGGCAGATTAGAAACATTATAAATAACTGCTACATTTTTCACTTAATTTAATTATCACATTATATAGTTAAAATAATAATACTTAAACCAATAAATTAAAATGTTTTATTGAATTTTTGTTTGATTTTTATCAGGTTAGTAGATTTGTTTTGTGCGTTTTTAGGTAACTACGAGTATATACTCGTATGACAAATGATTTCTGAACCTCAATTTACGTAACTTTCGATATTCTGAATCGGATTTTTCAAGTTTTTATGAGTGTTTTTACTCAATTTTCACGATTTAGATTTAAACGAATTTTATTGAAACACACCTGTCGCGTAAATCGAGGGATGGGTGTAATTGTACGCAAATGGCAAGATCATTTATCCGCAAATAAATAAACAAGATCTGTTAACGATAATTTAATACCGATATATAAAACGGGAATTGAAAATAATAAAAAAATTTGTTGATTTTATATTTGAATGTGATTAACGTTTTTTTATCATCGCTTTCAATCAACAATTCAATTTTTTTAAATTAAATTTATATTGTATTGAATAAAATACGAGTACAGTACAATCTGGCGAGCAATAAGCTCGCCGTATTACAATCTGGCGAGCAATAAGCTCGCCGTATTACATTATTATGGCAATATCTTCTAACCAACCAGAAAAATATTAAATTGCTGGCGTGTGTATGTACATGTAAATTTTGTGAAAGTTGTTGTACTTCAGCAAACACACAGACTTGACAAATCAAACCCAGAGTTCTAATACCAAGGAGATCAAAGTTCTAAAACGACCTACTGCAGTTTTTCGTAGGCCAGATATGTTTTATTGAACACTATTTATTGAAGTACTTAATGGCGCCATATGAATTAGTAATAAGCAGTATAACTACAGAAAAACATAAAAAAATATGTTAAATAGCCTAAAAGTAAAACCGGTTCGGAAGCGAATCCACCAGGAACCGAACCTGGGGCGCCTGCTTACTTAACGTGAATGTTAACCGTTAGACCAGGGCCGCCGACGATTTTGTAATATATCGCTTCGAGGTATAATTAGAAAGATTCTACAACTATTCAGATGCTTAAAACACTAAAATTAATTTCATTTAATCGACAAGCTTTAGACTACACAAAACTTTATTACCCCGAGGCAACTGTCGAGACCGTCAATAATTTATAGAGCTGTCCATCAACCTCGCTGCACAATCATCAGGATCAAAGAACAAGAGTTATTAAACCTAGGATTTTTATATAGAAACAATCTTGAATTTTTTTTCATGAAAGTCGATTGGCAACATTTCTGGTTTTCCATCTTATAATTTATTGCCTGGATCAAATCTATTCCTCTAACTCGATCCTATCTTCCTGGACGCTGTTTCAATACTCGTGTAAGCTTAAACCTCTTTATTCCACCTCTTGGAAGCAGACCCGCTATCACTTTGGCAAATCTATCCATCTAACTCGATCCTATCTTCCTGATCGCTGTTTTAATACTCGTGTAAGCTTAAACCTCTTTATTCCACCTCTTGGAAGCGGACCCGCTATCACTTTGGCATATCTATCCATCTAACTCGATCCTATCTTCCTGGACGCTGTTTCAATACTCGTGTAAGCTTAAACCTCTTCATTCCACCTCTTGGAAGCGGATCCGCTATCACTTTGGCAAATATATCCATCTAACTCGATCCTATCTTTCTGGTCGCTGTTTCAATACTCGTGTTAGCTTAAACCTCTTCATTCCACCTCTTGGAAGCGGACCCGCTATGACTTTGGCAAGGCATATCACCCATTTTTTTCGCAATGTTTATCAGCCCTCTTCGTTCATAAAGGTAAACAGCGGGAGTATCAATCGAATTAACAACCTTCCACACTTAAGTCCAACTCAATAACTACACGGCTATTTCACACTGATTTTTCTTTTTGCCCTTTAATCATTGAATTTTATTTCTATGCTATCGCTGCGAAGACATTGGTGTGGTCTACATATGTTATGAAACACAGACATATATAAATTTGTAGGCTTTATACAATCTAAATTGGATCTCTCAGCAGCTGAAATAAATACTTTTCGGCTTGTGTGACCAAAGAATAGGAGAATTCATTGCACATAGCCATAGAAACTTCTGGATGACAGTGAAGCATTCAAGCAATAATGTACCACATATGTTGACATTCTTGAAAGAACTAAGGTACTCTACAATGTAACTATTCGAGCTTATCTACGTTATCTTAAATGTGCTATTGTATTCGTTAAATTGAATCAAAAAGTTGTGGTTCAGAATTTGATCAAATCATTTACGGCCTTTTAATCGTCTAGGAATTGCTCCCCCAAAAATCAGGCAACGGCATGTCTGTCAACGGCAACCTATAAAGCTGTAACCATACCATGTCTGATATATGGATGGAAGTTATGGGTTCCCTACAGACGACACATTAGGGGACTTGAAAAATGTCAGCAGAGGCAGACATACCTGCCTACACGCATGTACAAATTTATATCTTAATAAATAATTTATATACTCATATTATAACTATGAGATAACTTAATTTTAATTTCTTTCATGTAATTATAAAAATTAATAAACTTAATACTTAATTTATTAAAAATAGTTAATTCTTGCACACTAACTTATAACTAGATAAAAATTCATACAACTAATTATTTTAATACTTATTATTTAACACGTATGATACATATTCACTCGTTATATTTTAACTGAATTGATTATATTGACTGCTTATTTAGTGTTATTTTTTTTAATTTACATGTAACATACAAGGGCTGTGGGCTGAAAAACTTCTAATGTCTATTGGTAAGGGTATATCTTGAGTGAGGGGATGTCATGATATCAGCCCAGACCTTTTGATAGCTTCTTTCTTAAATAGGGTTTCTTTTAAATTATACATACAATATTAAGATAAATAAACATACTCTGTTGCTATCAATACGCCTATATTTATTTATACATTATTTATAATTAAGGAATTAATATTGTGGAAGTTTAAAGACATTATAATTTGTTTTTGTCAAACACTGTTTATTCTACATTTTGTGAATAAGTGGAATAAACAGTGTGAATAAGTGGAACATAATGTGAAATAAACAGTGTTTGATAAAAACAAATTACAATATATTTATTTATATTTAATTTTCTGTTTCTTATACTTCGCACGATTTCAATAGTTCCTCTTACTAAAATATTTGTTAATAAGTATTCTCAAATATTGAGAGTCTTCGTCGGGTGATAATAATAAACTTGAATTAACTCCTATAAATAGTCCAATAGACGATCGTTGCCCTCTCCGTTATAATGTTAATAGCATTGGCTTATATATTTAATGCAAGGAGGAACAATTTGGGAATTAGCATACACAGCGGCCAAACTCGGCGGGGGAACAAAGCACATCACTCACTATAAATCGGTTTATATAAATCGGGAGAAAGACGGCGAGGCGAAGGATGAGTCAGAGGTTTTGAAAAATATGAGCAGTTTGTAAAAAATGTTTTATTATTAAAGGTTTTATAACATTTGTCAAACTGTCTCAAAGCTTTTTGGCAATCACATTTTCGTTGTATATAATAAAACCTGACGGATTCATTGTCATGTAGTAATTACTCCTTACCAACTAGAAAGGCGTTTAAACAAGACTAAAGTGAAAATTAGAATAACCCTTCTTGAAAAATCTGGATACCAACTGGAATCGAACCAACCAGCCCTTGGTTAAAAGATAGGTGTTTCAATCAACTAAACCACAAAACATAAAAATTTATAAAGGAATTAACAAATTTCAAAACCAAAATGAAAGAAAATTGATATGCAACGTTCTAAATCCACGTTAATATTAAAATACATTAATAATAATACAGTCGAATACAAAGTTTGTTTTTCATTTTTCTCTTAACTACAACGCTTATTCTCATATGTTAAAGCGTTATAGGTTCTAAAGATTAAACCTCCAAGCGTTCTGTAACCATACAATGTTCCTCCAAGGAACTAAGCCTCCAAACGTTCTGTCACCATACAATGATATTCGATAATATTATTTGACATCACCCTGAAGATACATATACTATATACCATAAATACTCCAACCATACTTTCCTTGGTCTTCCTTAACCACACTTACTCCCCTCACTTTTGCACTTTAGATTTATTGTTTTAGTCTATCTTCTTTAATTTTTTATACATAACCAAACCATCTCAAAGTGCTCTTCTTCATCTTAATCAACACAAACCCCTTAAGTTCACATTCATCCCTTATCACTTCATTCCGTGTTATGTCATATATTTTCTCCCCCATGGATTATTCTAAGCGCACACGTTTCAACAGAATTTTGTCGGTTCCTTTCACTTTTTTTCCATGTCCACGTTTCACTTCCCTGCATCAAAGTTAATACTTTCATCTCAGCAGACTTTGATACTATCCGATTCGAGTATATATGTTTTGATACCCCATTGACTTTATTACTTATCGCTACACGCAGTTGGCTTCAATGCCAGCCGATATTTCGCAAAACTTTTGAAATATTTGCCATAATTCAAGCCAACTAAACACGGTAACAACTCTGAAAATATTTTTCACTTTATTATAACGTTATTTTGTACTTATTTTTCTTCTCCACGCTTTCAATATATAACCACAAACTTTTGTATTATAATTGCAAATGAAGATATTCTACGGAGTCAAGTTTTTGAACTAGTTACTTTTACGTTTAAACAAATTCTTTGTGGGTGTCCAAACACCTGCGCTTTCAAGGTGTGTTTGTTATTATATTTTCGTGATGTAAACACACCTTCAAAATTCTCATTTCATATTTTAGCACTTGAAAATTTCTAATATGTATAATTAAGAATATTTGCAGAGGTTTTAATAGCTTTTGTTACACCTAGACAAAAAAAATGTCCGTAACAATAAACAATGCGTGGAATCGAGTTTAATAATTGCATTACAATGTGTAGTTATTACGCATTATTTATTTTATTATACTGTCAATGTACAAGGATCTTACGAATTATATGGACAACAAATCGAATTAACGCCTCCATTCTAAAAAAAACCTAAGAAACACAGACAGATTGTCGACAATGTGCCTTCGACGAGTCCTCCGATTCTTTGGACACATTAGCCGTGGCCTTGAACAGTTTGGAAAAGTGTGTGGTTACTGGAGGCGTGGAAGAACGGCGCACAAGAAAAATAATCCCAATGCGTTGAACTGACCAAGTGAGAAACGCAACTGGACTACCCTTAACAACTACCCTTCGAGCCGCAGAGATGGATGAAGAGGAGTTGTCGGAGGCTATCATGGGAGTCACGATGCTCAGTCATAAGCTACATGACAGGATGGATACTGCCAATAGTACCTGCTGCGTTTATAATATTATATTTTATAAAGTAATAAAAAAATATCTGCTGTATTTAATATATGTAACAGTTTCTATACATGAATCAAAGCTTGAATTACATATTTTTTAGATAATTTGATAAAGCGCTGTTTCCTGATCATTAAAATCATGCTAAGAGCGCTTCCTAATAAGCACAATCTATTAACTCGAAGATGTAAAAACGTCAAATGACTTTTGAAGTCACCCAAACACTTCAACAATTTGGAAATTTGCCTCAGGGAGGACAGAAGACTGTTCCATATAAGATAATTGAGCTAGAGATTTTCACTAAAACTAGAAGCAGAGAAACTTTTTCAGTCATCCCGAGTCATAATCTAACATTATTCGAGGGATCCTTTGCATACTCAGCCATAAAATGCTGAAATGAGTTGCCCCTGTCCTTGAAAGAGCGGGTGAATAGTTGCTGAATCTGAAATGTTATCTTCTAAATAGTAAGTGATATTTTTTTGTGATTTGTACTCTTGTTTACTTTCTCTCTTTTCGCTGGTGGTGAATCGGGGGGTGTGTGTGCGTTCTCTTCTCGTTAATTTTTATATAACTATTTATTTATTTTCATTTTTCGTATTGTGGTTTGTATGTATGGACATAATTTTCTATTTGAAAAACTTCTAATGTCTACTGGGGAGGGTATATCTCAAACAAGGGGATGTTATGAGATGAGCCCAGTCCTTTTGATAACTTATCTCTTAAATGTATTTGCTGCAATTTGTCTTGAAATATACATATGTGCGATTTAGGATTGTATTTATATATGTACATACTATGTTGCTATCAATAAATATATATTTATTATTTATTTATTTAGATTCCGCTACCTGAAATGTTTTGTCGAAATATTTGGGTTGAATAATTCTACTAGGAATCTGACGAGCTCAAGTATTCGCAGAGCTCGACTTTAACTTGAGACGAGGTTCCTTAGATCTCCTGGCGGTTAAAACAACCCTGGAAATATCGAGGAACCTGATTGTTTATCACCTTGAAAACTGTAACTACAAGCTTATGTTGAACCATGTCCTAAACTTCAACTATCCAAGTCTTTTAAGTAGTGAAGTTATGTGATACTTCTTCGAACCACCCAAAATGAGACGTGCAGCCGAATTAAAAATTGATTGCAATTTATTAATTTGTGTCATATGTAAGCCCAAATATAAACTGTTACCATAATCAATAGTGAAAATTATCATCGCATTTATGAAAACTGTAACTACAGCCTTTATTGAACCATGTCCTAAACTTCAACTATCCAAGTCTTTTAAGTAGTGAAGTTATGTGATACTTCTTCGAACCACCCAAAATGAGACGTGCAGCCGAATTCAAAATTGATTGCAATTTATTAAGTTGTGTCATATATAAGTCCAAATATAAACTGTTACCATAATCAATAGTGAAAATTATCATCGCATTTATGAAAACTGTAACTACAACCTTTATTGAACCATGTCCTAAACTTCAACTATCCAAGTCGTTTAAGTAAAATTATGTGACACTTCTTCGAACCACCCAAAAGGAGACGTGCAGCCGAATTCAAAATTGATTGCAATTTATTAAGTTGTGTCATATATAAGCCCAAATATAAACTGTTACCATAATCAATAGTGAAAACTATCATCGCATTTATGAACACTGTAACTACAACCTTATGTTAAACTATGTCCTAAACTTCAACTAACCAAGTCGTTTACGTAAAATTATATGACACTTCATCGAACCACCCAAAATGAGACGTGCAGCCGAATTAAAAATTGATTGCAGTTTATTAAGTTGTGTCATATGTAAGTACGAACTGTTTCAATAGTAAAAACTATAATCGCATTTATTAATAAGGGACTGCCTTTATAATATGTTTTTTTTAATCCATACATAAAGGAAGCCGTTCTTAATTATATAAAATTAATATCGAATTCCATGGCGAAGATGATAGGGTTGCCTTCCACTTAAGAGTTTTACTCGTAGTTATGATTCCCAGTTAAATCCAAAAATTTATTCTAGTCTAGTTACAAGTTCTTCTACATGGTTATTCTCAAATTTGCGATAAAAATTACCAATACTTAACGACGACGAATAGTGTTACGCGTCTACTCAAATCATTCTAAAGTCGAAAGCTCGATCAATAGGGTAGAAAACAATTTTATCCCCCACCTACGCTCTTCAACATATTAACATTTATGTATATGTTGAGGAGCATATGAAGATTGAGTGTAGATTTATTTATTTATTTATTTATGTTTTCATTTCAAATTGATTATGCCCACGTCACTCTGTCAATGTGGGCAATGGAATGTAAAGTAATAAAAAATCAGTTTAATGAATCTCATATTTACCCATATTCACACACATACATACGTGTATCTTCTCATGACTAAATCTCAACAAACAGGAATGCATCGGAATAGAGTTTCATAAATCAATTTAAATCGATTTCCTTTTGATAAATATTCAATAGGAAGACTAATTATACCAATTTAGGAACTTTTAATGTAAAATATACATTAAAAGTTCCTAAAAAGCGATTTTATTGACATGCGAACACGAATCATGAGAACTACGACTATATGAGAACAGATAGTAAGGTACGCATTTATAAGACCTGTGTGCTACCTATCCTCACATATGGCATCGAAGCGAGGGCGGACACTATCAAGACAAAAAGTATGCTAAGATCAACAGAAATGAGAACTCTACGTGCTATTGCTGGGAAGATTTTGCGTGATTATATAAGGAACACCACAATCCGAGAGGTATGTGAGGTCCAAGATGTGATCAGATGAGGACGATAGCGTCGACGATACTGGTACCAACATGTACAGAGAATGAATTCCACAAGAATCCCGTACATAGCTCTGCATGGAGTACCGGATGGACGGCGTCCACCAGGGAGACCCCCGAAACGATGGAAAGATAGCTGGAGCTCGGCAACACAAGAGGATAATCCTGTAATAACAGACTCTTGAGTCTACAGAAAGTTGAAGAAAAAGAAGAAGAGACTACGAATCAATTGATGGGTGAATGAATGAAAACGTACTTTTAGTATTAATAAGTGAGTGAATAAAAAAAATATTAAAACGAAATATTTACAAATATCTCCGAAGACTAGGATATATGGAAAAGAATAAGAAAATATGAGGTATAGAGAAACACGTTTCGTAATTTAAGAGATGTAATAAGTCACTGAAGCAAACCGACGTTGCTGACATTCTTACGACAGTCGATAACTGGTTCCAGAATCTGGTGGTATGGACAGTAAAAGCTGACGTAAAGAAGGAGCGATGAAATGGAAATGACAAAAGGAATTCTCGGCTTGAGCGTAGCGCAAAACTATGATCGGAGAGGTGCTGAGTAAGATGAAAAATAGTGCTCCGAGATGATTTGATCATATGTAACGAATGAATGAAGAAAAAAAAACAAATATATAGTGCAAATATGAGTGTAGGACACGTGAGCGGAAGACCTAGAAAAGTATAGTTGGATCAAGTGAAAAATATTTTGAAAGAAACAAACATAGAAAGATAGAGCAGTTATATGAATATAGAAGAAGCTAAGGATGTGTGTCGAAATTGGACAATCTAGCGATTTCTCCTCTCTGCATACCTAGACAGGACGGCATGATGCTTTGTATAACACAAAAGACAAATATTCTTAAAAAATAAATTTTATTTTAGGTTTCAATGAAATAATTAAATAATAATTATGTAGTAACAACGTTATTAATACGATACGGGATCATCTCAAAACGGGCAACCCGCACCGTATGACACCTAGCGTCTCTTTTGATCCGACACCAGTCGCAATGTATTGAGGGACACTGTACGATTAAATAATAAATAAAGAAATAACCGCTTTATTTATGTTTACTTATTCATTATAATATTTGTTCCCGTACGCCATTATCAACAGCAAACAATATTTTCCACTCACCCACACACATGCTCGAAACCTGCCTACGACAACTTAGTAATATTATCAACAACTTTCACTTTTCATTACGATACGAGATGAGAGTCATGCTCTCATCTGCGAATTTATTCGATTTCATTTAGTCAATACCTACGAGTATATGCATATACTATACTATATGTCATCGGTGCGTTGCGTTGGCCAGTATTCGCGCAGGCAAATTAGCTCCAGGATACGTCAGTTTAGATATATCCCAAATGCTTCGTTGATTTCAGACGGACACAGCTGTTGGTTTATTATTATTTTTATTTTCTGTATGTATAATATTAAAAACTTGAAGGCGATAACACGGCTCTGTTCGTTTTGATGAATCTTCGTAACTTAATGTTATATTCGATCATTTGATATTTATTTACTAATTTAATAAATACAGTAAAACTACATTAAATTTATTCATAAGATCAATGTGTATATAAGTAACAGGATACGTTTGTATACCATATCACGGTTTCTTGACGAGATAGATAAAGAGGACCGATCGCCCGACTATCCTATTTCGACACACATCCTTCGCTTCTTCTACACCCAAACTACACTTTATCGTATAACTCCTACGATTTTTGACTTTTACGTTTCATTCCTTCAAAATATCATTCACTTGATCTCCTCCATTATAGTATTTATCTACCAAGCTTTCACGTCCTATTTATTTTGTTAGCTTTTCTTCGTTCATTCGTTCTACATACCCAAACCATCTCAAAGCGCTCTTTTTCATCTTACTAAACTCAAATCAGTCTAAGTTCACACCAGTCTAATAACATTATTCGGAATTCTTCAAACATTGTTACCTCATTGTTTTTTTAACAACACACGCATTTCTACAGTATTTATTCGACTACTTTTATCCCTTTCCACGTCCACGTTTCATTCCCACGCATCAAAATTGGTACTAAAATACTGGTGTGGTCTACCTATCATCTTAGCAGATTTCAATACTGTCTGGTGCGAGTATATATATTTAAGAGTTAGATTGACTTTGTTTCTGAGATGGTATGGGCACGTTGGATGCAGAGCACCCGATCACATTGTGAACCAGGCAATCTCCATGGATCTTCCTCGAATAACAACCAGAGGAAGACTAAAGAATTCATGGGTGGTGCAAAAAGATAACCTGATGCAGAGGCACGGCCTGGGGGACGTAGTCCGGGACAAAAGAACATACAACCTGAGGACGAGGAGAGCTGACCCCAACAGTCTTCGCAGACAATGAGTTGGGATGGAGCCAGGGAGAAGATTGAATTTGTTTCCTATCGTTACACATCGTTCGATATCTCTCGTAACTCGTCCATAATCTGAGAATATACTATTCAAATAGCAGAATTCCTTAACTTGCTCCATACAAGTGTAGAATAATAATCGATGTTTCTTATGTTAAACGAGCGCAACTTTTTGCTGGTTTATAATTTTCAACAGATGAGTTAAAAATAAATAACCTTAACCTGCTATTATGAAGATTTCCGACGTTTTAAATTAACAGAAAAGATAATTTGTTTTATATGATTTATGTTAATAGCGAAACACGGCAATTTGTCACAAGTGACAAACTAATTAATCTCTTTTTTGCCTAAATCAACTATAAAACTTTATTAAAACTAGGTTTCAAATTTATCTTCTTTTTTATATTTACATTATTTTATCTTACGTGCCAGAATGAGATGTAAGTATAGTATTATGTGTTTGAATCAACTGACAGTTGATGAATCACTAATGCCCTTTAGTTAGTACACTTTAGCTCATCCGAATCGATGAGTGTTGAATTGTGAGAGATAATATGGTATTTTACTAGACTAGAACCCTGTATTTTTTGGTACCAGCGGAAACTAGACCCTAAACTCAGGTGAAAGAACATGAGACGAGTATAATAGAAGGCACAATACAAAGTGGGGAATCTTCACTTTTGTATCACTATAAATGACTACGTAAGCTAACTAATATCCTGTTGCATAAAGAGCAAGGAGCTTCAGAAGTTGTAGATTGTCTGCATCTTTTTTCTCCATCGGGTCCCTAATAACCAGCAAGAATTTTAAGTCATCTGACTGTATATACTGCTGTTTGCTTTCAATTTTTGCTGTGTATTAATGTTTTTAAGCATCTCATGCAGACAGTTGGTTTTTGTATATCTTGCACAGCCCACCGATTTACCACTGTCATGCACAGTTTCCAAGTTTTTTTATAGCTTTTCTGAACTGTTGTATAACTGTTATGTTATAAAACGGTTCTCTAAGACAAACAAACGAAAACATTATCCTTAAAAAAATAAATAGTTAAAAAATTGCTGGCATCCGAACGACTGCGTCAAACACAATAATACCACCCCGGCATATCAACTGACAGCTGAATATCAAAAGTATAAAATCTTCACTTGCGACAATTGTTTATTCAACACTACATCAGAACATGAATAAAAATTAATCTTATAAATGAATTATGACAACGCACGCCTTTTTATTTACAAAAGTTAAACTAAGGCAACATATCATATACTCGTATTATAACAAATCAAAACCATCTAAACTATATAATTTAGAAAGCATCAATTTTTTAGATTTTACATCTTCAGAGCGATTCCAGATAGTTCTTATTATTATTGATACAATTATTAGTATTTCGAGTTATTCTACACTTGGTACATGACGTTCGTATTTTTTTACATATATATTTTTATGATATAATTTCTTACGCAATCCAGACCTCTTCAACGATCGATCGAATTATCCTTCTGGTTGTCCACAGTAATCGCAGGAGCCGCCTTCAACACCACATCCCAAAAGCATCAATCTTACATAATGTTTGATATAAATCAATTTTAATCAATTCCTGCCACCAAGATACGTGTCTCGCCTTAGGAATCGATACAGCTGAGAAATAATTGCTTATGCAAAAAAATATAATTTGTATTCTTAGAACGGGGCGGGTGGTCTTTCAGTAGAAAAGATTAGGAGACAAGTGAAAATAAATAGGAATAGACGTTCGAAATGTACTTATTCCAAAGAGTGATATGTTATAATTGATGTGTGATCCATATCCTAAAGTTAATGTTACGTTCATTTTTTAATGAATTTATTTAGACCATATTCAAAATATAAAAAAAAGCACTCTCAATTTTTTTTATCCACCTTGCATGGATTTTTCCTGTTACACAAAGAAGGTCTGGTTCTAGCGTTAGCTTATTCGTTAGAAAGAATATCAGCCAGAATTCTACTCATACTGATAGGCTGTACCGAGAATATATCGACAGTGTCATTCGGTTGGTTCAATATCTCTATACTACGCGTGGCTGAGTGTTTAGCCATGATATTCGTCCTGTAAGTTGGTATGTAGAACAGAGGGTGATTCCTTGCACGGCTATATTTATTAGGTACATATATACTTCGTGCTTCTATAGTAGAATCGCAGGACAGTTAAAGCAACCTTAAGTAGGAATATCGCAATGGATTATTGCCTTCTTGTTTCGAGGCTTCTATAGTTACACACCGTGAGAAGTTCGACATGGTGAGCATATTTTGGGTAATCACCCTTTGTTCTGTACCATAGATATCTGAGGAATTATTTTTGTATTTGTTCTATATTGTTTTTATATTTGAGCTGATGAGGAACCCAAACTGTAGATGCATATTCTAACTTGGTTCTAATTAGATAATTTCGAAGGATATAAGTTTCGAAGGATATCGGGACTGTTAAATTATCTTGATACTCTCATTATAAAACCGAGTAGTTTGTAACAGTTCGATATCAATCGGGAGACATGTATAACGAACGTGAGTCCGACATCAAAGGTTACGCCTTATTGCTTGACGAGTAATCATATGTTATTTTATGTTATATGATAGAGATGTATAAAAAATACATGAGGTGACAATGTATGATACTACTATATGAAAATAAGTGATAGTATATTAATGTAAACTTAAGACGGATGTATTAAAAGCGATGAAAAAAGTTACTATGAAATAATTTGGGCATGTAAAGGGTCTTTCAAATTGAGCGGTTTTTTTAATTCCAATTTTTTTTAATTCTTGAATAAAACACACAATTTGCTTTGATTAAAAAAACTTTTTATTGTTCATTGAAGTATATTGTAAGACATTTAAACACAAAAAACAATATCCGCCAAATGTTCACCTCTTGAAGCTCTACAGATGTCCACTCTTTTGTCAAAATTTTCGATGACATTTTGGCATAATTGCGGTTCTAACTCACCAATAACGCGAATAATTTCGTCCTTCAGCTCAAGAATTGATTGGGGGTCATTCTTATAGACCTGGCTTTACACGTAACCCTAGAGTAAATAGTCCAACGGTGTCAGATCACATGATCTTGGTGACCAATTAACATCACCGTTTCCGGAAATTACAATACATAAAATAATTCAACAATTTGAACGCGTTGTTGTATTGTATACGACTCTATTTTTATCAATGTCATACATTACACTTCTCAAATGTTACAAGACCCAGGCAAGTTTGCGACGCCATCTGTGTTTTATCCAAGAATAAAAAAAAACTGCTCAATTTGAAAGACCCTTTAGAAGTAATGAATGAAGAAAGACTCACAAAACAAATATATAGCGGAAAACCAAGGAAAGGAAAGTATAGATGGATCAAATGAATGACATTTTTAAAGAAAGGAATATATACTTCAGAGAAATCGAAAGAGTATAGTAGTATAAAAAGGTCTATGGATAGATGAGAAGAAATATATGTGTCGCAGAGAAACGGCGTTAGGGTATGAATGTATGAGATATAGATTTAATAGTTACAAAAAGGGAGGACACAGTTCTTTCGAGTTCCCTAAGATGTGAAATGAACCTCCCTAATTATGATAGCTAGTCGGTTCAAATCAAACTTGGCCAACTCCATCGAAGTTAAAGTGGAAAAATTTACGTTTTTCTATGACAGTTCATTCAAACACTGTTTTCTATACAAACAATACACAAG
The DNA here is from genome assembly GCA_949825065.1 of Odontocerum albicorne. Taxonomy (NCBI): domain Eukaryota; kingdom Metazoa; phylum Arthropoda; class Insecta; order Trichoptera; family Odontoceridae; genus Odontocerum; species Odontocerum albicorne. Next base: position 36,290,348 of record OX463847.1, on the reverse strand, counting down.
ATTTTATTTTCTTACTCATTTACTATCCACTATATCAATATTTACTATCCGATATATCAATATTTACTATCCACTATATCAATATTTACTATCCACTATATCAATATTTACTATCCACTATATCAATATTTAAACTTACATATTTTAAATAGTAAAGCAAATTGTCGAGTATAAGTACATAACAATATAAAAACCCTCCACTTTGTGGATATTGTGAACCGCTTTACTAGGTAGGGCCGCAAAATTACCGCAAGTAAAAATATAACAGTAGCCCCGTCAGCAGCTTTCAGCGAACTTATAATCAAATTGGGATCTTTCTCGCATATTTTGCACACACTTCCGATGAAACCAGGTATATGTTAGACCTGAGCCTTTGTCTCGTTATAAACCAAGATCATGCCGTCGGAACAGAGCCTCAGGGTATAGTTGGAAACATGTTTCGCAGTGATAAAGTGTAATAAGTAGACTTGAATTGAAAGTAATATCTTACTAACAATTTATAAATCAAAGACATCTGTGGAGAAGTTGTTAATTCACTTACATTCCACTCGGAGGTTTCGAATTAGATTTTCGGTGGTATCTATCTACAAATTCGGTGGTGGTATCTACAAATATAAAAGGGATATATTGAAAGAAACACTTAAATAGTCAGTGTCACATATTATCGAGGTGTCGATCTGCAGACCTACCCTTGAGATTCGCAGTACAAAGTTCTGAAAAAAGGCTGAGAACTGTTTTAAATTTTGAATATTTGTATCTTCCTTTTTTTCAGGTTTCAGACAAAGTTTCAGTATCTCCGTTTTTGAGAGGTCTTATCAAAGTTAATAATTGTACATTACACACATATACTACGCTAAGCCGAAAGCTCGGTGTTACTATCACATATCGGAAAATCTACAAAGGTTTCTTTGTAGTTCGTCTTCCCTTGGTAAGTTTTCTGCTGTTTTCTTACCAAATTTGTTTTTTCAAAACATATGTAGATGCGGATAAGTACTAATTAGACTTCTTTCCTATCCTTACACCTAACTTACTCGTACATGTATACTAATATATGTTGTATTTTTAATCTGTCAATAAGTGGGTTCGAATCCCGAGTTGGAGCGCCCTTGATAAGAGTCTTCTATCTAAACGGCGCTTTATAAAGTATAATTTTATTATTATTATTATTATTGCACTATATTTCATTTTTTGTAGTTCAGAATCGGAAAGGTTAAAAAAAGAAAAGAAAATGTTTTCTCATTAGACTACGTAGTTATAGAAACATTCAAAAATAACTGTTCAGCTAACGATTTATTTCAATGGTATGCTATCAATGCGAATTTATAGTGTGAAATTTCATTTCATAAATAGACCGCTTTGTTCTGTTTTAGACCAGAATTAGTTAAAGCAATCTTCTATCACGAAGCCCACTGAACTCGCTTGTCACGGTATGATACTGGGCAGGTTATACCAAACTCGAATCTGCGGGCCGAGAAACTAAACTTTTTCGCCAGAAATTAACACTCAACCATAGAATAAAAAACTCATACAAGAAAAAAAAACCTTTGGATTTTGTTAGAGAAGTGTAATTTTGGATTATACAATAAAAGCACATATTTGAAAGCACAATGAGTTAATTAGTGAAGTTGTATTTTACAAATTACAAGAGAAGTTCAATTTTAGATTTTACAATAGAAGTTCAACTTTAGATTTTACAAGAAAAGATCAACTTAAAATTTTACAAAAGTTCAAATTAAGATGGAACATAATTAAAACGATAATGAATCAAGTATACAAGATAAACAAACCACTTTGTTTAATGTATTTTGTGTACCTTAAAATCTCAACATTCTGTTTTCAATATTTTGTCAAATTTTAAATAAACTAGAAAGATAAAATAAACAAATCTAAGGAAAATAAAATATTTATCCCCTATTTAATAAATAAATAAAATTTCTAAATATATAATTATTTTTTTTAATTAACTGTAATGACCTAATGACTGCATCCGTGGCCTAGTTGGTAAAATGCATGCGGGCTGGATTCCTATTGGTGCCAGATTTATTTAAAAAGGATTCTAGTCTGGTTTTGACTTTAGACATTAATAACATATTTTTGGTTTGTTGGAAGAAATTAGCATATGGCAATAAACCCGATAGGTATATAATGTAAATAAAATTCTAATCTTAGTTAAATATGAGTATGTGAACCATATAGGTAATATAAGTTCGGAAATATTTTTAATAATAGGCTATCCCTCTTCATCGATTATGATCGATTGCCAGTCGTCTTGTGGATGGAAGACATATGTGCGTCTATTGCTTCATGGTGTACAAGCTGTTGCACTTCAGCAAGCAAACCTTCTTGATAGACCAAACGTTAAGTTTCGATGGCAAGGAGATCGATGTTCCAAGACAACGGTACGTTTAATGTTCTGCGGCCTTTCATTTGGCAGAGACGTATAGCGCTATATTTTTATTGTTAAATTTTTAAACGACACAAGAATTTAAAGTTCACAGCATATAAGCTACAGTAAAAGATACATACATATGTAGAAAGGTCTAAGAGTAAAACCAGTCCGGAATCAGATTAACAGGAAATCGACTGTAATGGCGTATTAAGCAAATGCAGCTTCTCAGGCAGAAGGTTGTATGTGCTTAACCCAAATGCAAGAATGTTTATCGCATCTACCATTTGACGCAATATTATTTTTGTTTTTAAACATAAATCTTTTAATCAAGCATGTGTTCCATCTCCATTTCCTGGACTGAATAAGGGCTCTAGTTATAAATTAATCCTGTAATAAGGACACGAATAAGGTTAAAGTGTGAATCATCTGTCCCATGCAGACCGGTTTGTAGAGAATCTCAGTTACAAGTGTGGTCTGGATGATGAGGACATAGGATTAACATTGCTTATATATAAAAAACAAATTCAAACATAATTGGGAGTCCTAGTAGAGGAAAACCGAGAAATGTATGATTGGACCAAATTAATGAAGTTCTGCAAGAAGAAAAAGTGAGGAGTAAGAAAAACACATGAATTGTATAAAAAGATGTTTGGAGGCGGTGATAGAAACATGTCGTGATAGGATAGATTGGCGCTTTGTCCTCTCTGCTTGGCCCAGTTCCATTTTATGGAACAGTTACAGGAACAGTTCCATTTTAATAATTATTTCCCACGGCTTGTAGCGATAGGAAACAAAGTCAATGGGGCCCTCAAACATACACGTATACACTAGAACCAGACAGTATTAAAATCTGCTAAGATGATAGTTCACCACAGTATTTTAAAAGCAACTTTAATGTATGGGAAAGAAACATGGACGCAGAAAAATATTGAAAGGAGCCGAATATATACTGATTATACTGAGAAGAATACATGGTGTGACAATGTCTAGTAGAATGCGGAATAAAGTGATGAGGGATGAATGTGAACTTAAGGTTGATATGTTGAGTAAGATGAAGAAGAGCATTCTGAGATGGTTTGGACATGTAATATAAATGAATGAAGAAAGACATATAAAACGAATATACAGTACAAATTTGAGTGGAAATCATGGTAGAGAAAGACCAAAGAAAGCATGGTCGGAACAAGTGAATAATATTTTAAACGTCAGAGAAGTTTAAAAAATTTGAAAAGAGCGAAATGTTAAAAGTCAGAGAAATCGTAAAAGTTGTATGAGAAGGTGTATCGATGTACAAGAGGCAAAATATGTATGTCGAGAGAAGAAAGTCTGGTGCTCTGTCCTATCTATATTCTCAGACAAAGAAAATGCGTGATAGTATGTATGTATGCATTTTACACAAAAATTGTGATGGTAGTATAGATATTTTGAACCAACTAAATGACACTGTTGGTATATTATCGATACTGCCTAGCAGTATGAGAAGAATCCTGGCTGATATTCTTCCTAACGAATAAGCTAACGCTAGAAGCAGACCCTCTTTGTGTAACAGGAGAAATCCGTGCAAAGTGGATGGAAAAAAAACCATAAAATAGAATATAAAAAATCACATTGAAATAGCTATGTAAATTGTACCGGCTAATTCTATTAAAAACTATACACGAATTTTTTTAAGAAGTTTTCTTTAGAATTTATTTTCATTTTATTTTAATTCAAAAATTTCCCTCTTTATAGATGGAATAAAAAGTTTATAATATAGTAGATTTTTTCTCTAGCCATAAAAAAGTTAAAAACTTTGAACTTATCTATTATAGCGAGAATATAAACAAGACTAGTCATTATTGATCGTGGCCCTAAGGCGTTATTTCGTCTGAGTCATTGACTTAGGAATACGTCTAGGCCGAATTAAACTGTGGACTTGCATGACACGCGAACTCCATGGTCTGTCGGACGGGCTAATCACGTGCCAAGGTCGGAGGTTCAAGTCCCAGACATGTCTTCTTCAAAAATTCATGAGCATTCACATTGGATACCCAAGCGGCAAAGGCTCTTCATCTAAAACATTTGGTATGAGACCTTGCAATTGAATAGAAAGTGCTGCTTTAAGGTATAAACCTTCCGAATCCAATATGTGTGGAAATGAGATATCAAAATAAACTCTAACTTTATTTTGGACTTCGTTCTTTAAAGAGGTTCATAGACAATACATTTATTTTTACCGTTTTTCACGGAGTGTGCGAATAGTTTTTATTGAAATGTTCCGACTATAAAAAATATTTCTTACCATTACGCCATTTCTCTGAAAGGGTAGGAAAAAAGGACACAGCGCTAGACTTTAATATCTCGACACACACCCTTAGTCTCTGCTACATCCACACAACTTCTACGATTTCTCTGACTTTCTACGTTTCTTTCTATCAGAATATCATTCACTTGATCCAACCACACTTTCCTCGGTCTTCCTCTTACACGCCTTTCACTCATATTCGCATTTTATATGTTTTCCTTGTATTTCTTCATTCATTCGTTTCACATGCCCAAACCATCTCAGCGTCCTCTTCTCCACCTTAATCAACACATCAACCTTAAGTTCACATTCATCCCTAATCACGATGACGACCTCCGTGGCTAAGTGGGTAAGACACTTGTCTTCCACCCGAGGGTTACAGGTTCGATTCATGGTAGTACAAAAAAAAAGTGTCAAGCCTGGTTTAATAGTTCCTTTTGTAGCAATACGAGTGAAAGTGTTGTTTTTCCACATGTGGTAGTATTAAAAAAATTGCGATGGTAAATTACGAAATAGGGGTTTACTCCAATGATTTTTAACCTGAAGGCTTGATTATAGGGACCTTTGAAAAATGTGTCTCCCAGACACACTCTTCAGCTTTCTCGAATCACCAAATTGGATGTGTTGAGAAGTACTATACGAATAAATATATAATTAACTGTGTTACTGGTATGTAAATGATAATTAAGTGTCGCATATTTTTTTTAAGAAATAAATTACTACGATAGTCAAAAAAATATATTACAATAATTAATTAGTTCCGTGGTCTAGTTGATGGTAAATTGCACGTCTTCCAACCAAGTAGTTGTGGGTTCAATTCCCTTTGGTACTTATTTTTTATGGGTTCCAGTCTGGTTATCGCTCTTTAAAACCATTCTATTTATTTGGAATAGATTGCCTGCCATATAGCAAACAACCCACCAGGTTGCACTGTAAACTACGAAAGATTAATACAAAAATATATAAGTTCTAATGCATCTAGTTACATAAACAAGCCCCATTTGACTTATTATCTTGCATCATTATTTAATCATAATAATCTTGCAATCTGTTTAAATATAAGTGGCGGGTTGCCGATCTCAATGGTCTGAGAGATAGAAGTCATGTTATTCATTATTGCGTTTGCCTGGAAGATAACGATATATGATAGACATAATTTAAAGATGATTGCAATATACATCGTTCGTCATCTCGACGTGATTATACGTCTTCATAAAGTTCCTTCTGTATCACGTACTCGTGCTTTCAAATTGGTCTCCATTTCATTCACTTGATGTAGACAAATTTTTTTCCACAGTCCTCTAAAACAGCTCTGCTCATGATTATGATACTATATATTGTAAATTTATTTAGTCAATGTTTCGCCAATTATCCGTAAAATGAATGCAAACCACCCCAACATGCTAATTTTCAAACCAATTTTCAGCTCACAGTCATCCTTAAAAATCGATATCTTATTGTGTCATACATTATAACTCAATAATAACTCACATCAGTATTTTAGTACCATTTTTGTTGCATGAAAGTGAACCGTGGACGTGGAAAAAGAACATAATAAATGCCGCAGAAATGCGTGCACTAAGAAGAATACGTGGGTTGACTATGTATGACAGAATTATATTAAAGAGGTCTATATGAAAACCACCTGCTTACCCTTTTTTAGAAAAAAATAGTATCATCGGGAATCAAACCCGTGACCCACCGGCTGGATGACAAAAGCGTCTTATTCATTTTATTTTTAACACTTTTATTGAAAATACAATTGCCAGGCAGCAATCTCTTCCAACCAACCAGACAAAGGTAACTGAAGCAAGTTACATAGTCGCAAAAAATATTCAAATGACTACCCATCGCAACGAAATCCATGAACACATATGTACGTGAGCATATGCTCACAAACCCCACAAAGACGGTCAATCCCCCAAACATTCAAGTGATATATCACCAATCAAAGGAATGGTGGAGGGGAAAGGAAAAAATCAGAAATGAAACACGTTATATTACTGACTAGAAATTAAGAATTTTTTTCAGTCGCTTCTTAAAGCATACCAAGGACGGAGCGAGTGTTATATTGGTTTGTAACTGATTCCAAAGTCTCACTGCATGGACAGTAAAGGACGACGTAAAAAAAGATGAGCGGTGAACTGGAAAGGCCAATGAGCAATCTCTGTTTGAGCGTAGCGCTAGTCCACGATCGGAGAGACGCTGAAAATTTCTTACTACTTAGGTCAAGGAGGTCGTCGATTTTCGAAATTTTAAACACTTAAGACTCAAAGGAGACAACAAATACTATAGAAATGCGTATACTGAGAAGAATATGCAGGGTGATGATGTATGGCAATACAAAATTAAGAGATTAGGGATGAATGTAAACTTAAAGCTGATATATTAAGTAAAATGAAGAATGGTGTAAGCACGGATAAAAAATGAACGAAGAAAGACTAACAAAACAAATGTATAGTGCAAATGTCAGTAGAAGACGTGGTAGAGGAAGAGCAAGAAAGGTTTGGTAAAATAGAGTGATTGATTTTTTGAAAGAAGGAAATCTAAAAAAAATGTGAAATCAGTATCAGAAGGTATATGAATGTAGAAGAGGTAAAATATGTGTTACGATGGGAAAGGCTAGCGATCTCTCTTCTCTACCTACCCCCACAGCGAAGCGACGTGATAGTATGTATGTTATGTGCATATGTAATAACCTATTTTTTAATGAAAATTTAGACGCAGTTTGTATTTTACACGCCTAAATTATTACAACCACCTGTTACTCTTTTCTTATTAAATCAAGATCCACCTTGTGTGTTCTTTTGAGAATAAATTTCTATGTTACTGGACTATTGACTAACCAGATTCACATCTGGATCCAATTTTCTTATTTTCTTTTCTCTTGAACACATATCTAGAAAAAAATTAGATAAAAAAATAACAGAACACCACTATACAGAATACCATATTTCGGTAAGTGGTGTACATTCTTTACAATTTAATGTATACATTATGTTGATATCACATTTACTCTATAGAAATATGATCGTTGGCTCATTTTCATGTAGAAATCATTCATTTACAACCAGAAAGGTGTTTTAAGTTAAAACCAAACTGGAAAATTTAAAAAAAATGATAACCAACGGGAATCGAACCTGAAACCTCCGGGCTATACGACAAGCGTTTATTCTACTAGCCTACGAAAGTCGTCTTTACTCTGAATTTGAATAAAAATAACTAAATTATTTATTCTGCACTGTTCAGTCAACGAATGCCTGTCGAAAGCTTAGTGCCACTATACACAAATTAATAACTATCTAAAAAAATCAGCCAGTCAGTATCAAACCAAAGACGGTAGAATACAAAACAAGCTCAGTTAGACTTCTGGCACTGACGAAAGTTAAAATCACTTACTTTAAATAAAAGACATACTTTATACTACCTGGTCATAAGGGTTGACTTCGTCCGTATTGTAGCCCTTCAACATATTCGGACTTATGAAGAGCGTGGCTGAATGACAACATTGTCTTCTGCCCCATTAATCGAACTTTAGGATTAAGAACCTCTGGAATAGGCACGGAGCTTGTGGTTTGCACGTGAAGAGACGACAACACCTTAATAAATCTAGCATTTGTGAGTATTGTTACCAGCTGAAGTATTTTATCACATTGAGACCCTTGTCAATTTTTTTTCGGGTAACATCAGGAATCGAACCCAAAACCCTAGGGTTTCATCAAATAGGTCACGGAGGTGGGCATGCATATTAAAACTACCTTTATAATACTAAAATTAATCTTGATTTTATATTTATTTGATAAATTAAGTAAACAAACTCGATTACATGAATGAACTTTCTTTGTTTTGAAAATCTGTTTATATGTGCAAACTTCCTTTGTCGCAAAAAATATTCTTCCATACAACCGAAAAGTCTGTTATCACTTTCTCATTATGGTATATACGGAAATATTAAAAATACATTCAACAAAGAAGTTTTTAACAGAAACAATATAATTAATGTAAATATTTTTGTTTAAAGTATATTTATACTAAAAATATTTAAAATAATGTTAATACATACCATCCAACTGTTGCAGTACTTGTCAACAATATTAAAATAACCACACAAAATGCACACTGAAATCAAGTATAAATATAAAAAAATGTTCAAATGTATACACAATATAAAATTAACTAGAACACTATTGCCATAAAAATAAAGTTTATCACATTCGCTTTCGAACTTGTCAATGTAAACAAACAGTTTAAAAGTATTATTGCACTAGTGGTTATATAACTACACTTCTAACATACAAAAAATATTTAAACTACAGTCAAAATTATTATAAATTTAAATAAACGTCAATGTTAACCAAAATAAAACAAACTTATCGAAATAAGGACTTGAATAAAATTTCGTACAAACATTAAAAAAAAAAAGATATGTTCTAAATTCGAATTCGTAAAATGAAATAAGATCTTGGTGGAAAAAAATTCAATCAAATACAAGAAATAACAAAACTATTTTATCTTTACATTCGAAATTCAAAATGATATTTTCGCGCGTTTTATCGACCAGTGGGAGTGTGACGGAGGTAGGCACCACATTACCGCTCGGCTATATGATTAACACTGAAGTAAGTATAGCATCAGTCAGTGTAATATTAGGCTGCGTGCATACTGAGGCGCCGTATATTTGTCTGTGGTAGGAGAGAAAATATCATGCATTTTTTTATTTAAAAAAATGCATTGTATTGTACTTATTTTTTAATAAATATTAAATAAAAAATATAATTTCTGTTACATATGTGGACAATTTCTGATTGACGTTTTCAAATTTAAAAAGTTTAAAACCTTATATGCCTCTAGATATTGAATACATGCCACAAAGTTAAGTCGATATTTTATTCTTCGCACAACAGTTAATGAACAGAAACAAATTATATGCTAAATATTATTTTATTTCAATCATTTTCTGATTGACTGGTTTTACTCAACCAACATCTTCAGATTGAAAAGTTCGCATTAAGCAAAAATTAAAACCAAATTTTAACAAGTACATTTAGTGGAAAAGTAAGTAATATGATCATCATCATGGCTCTATATGGGCCTTGACCTCTTCCAGGATCCTTTTCGTTCTCCTCTGTCAGTAATCGGAGCTCCCAGTCATGGACTCTCAGCACTCTAAGGTATTCTTCCACTCCATTCAACCAACGAAGTCATGGTTTGACGGTTCCTTTTACCTTCTGGTCTGGCAAATGCATAATAATTAGGACCGTTTTTTTTAAATGCATGACCCAGATATATCATGAAGGAATAACAGGAAAATGTTCAGAAAAACACTATTGTGAAAATATCTTTGTTAGATGCTGAGTATGACATATATTCACTTCAAGATCTGCACTAGTCGCAAACCGGCCTGGGTATTTCGATAGCACTTTCAAATAGACTGATCCTATATAATGCAATATAGTTTTTCTAGAGTGTTGTAGGCCTAAAAATTTTAAAACCTTCAAGATGCAACTTAAAATTACCCTTTTTGTGAGCTGCTTCAACGAATCAGATACGCCCTTAAAATATCTTAAGTCACTAAAAGGTGGGATATAAATTAATTAATCGGGCAACTGGTCAGTTACTGAAATAGGCGTTCAATAATCACACAGAAAGGTCTTCTATGCCTAGAAGAAATAAGGTTTACTGATAATAAAAAAAACCCATGTTCGATTATTAGTTACAATTTAAAAAAGGTAGTGGTAAGTATTGTCGATGATACAAAGTCACGTGGAAACACCAAATAAAACAATCACTCAACCCTTTTAATCCCAGCATATTTTGCATAAAATGTACGAAAAAACCCAGAATTTTTTGGCAAAAAAAAATTGTTTATATTTTATTTCAGTTAATATTTAGTTTTAAAACCTATTTTTTGTGGATCCTCCCTGTAGTGTAAAATAATAATAAATTTTCATATTTCATAAAAAAAAATTTTTTTTATTCAACATAATAACATGGATGAAAACTTTGAGGCCGATGATCGGCCCCGTGGGATTTTCCCATACATTAGTTGGGGGTGATAATCGGCCCCGTTGGATTAAAAGGGTTAAAATAGTCTACCACCGAGACGCATCTGCGATCACTCTGAGTAGAAGAAGTTAACCCAGATAAGAATGATGTTTTATCAAGACAACCTTACCCACACACGAGGTAAATATTTTTATATTCGATAATTGACGATGTTTTCTATAGAAAACAAGATAGTCGACACACAACTTCAAGAAGAAGAAACTATCTTATGGCGCTAATATCATTTACGACATAAATACCTCAATTAACAAGTCCTAGTTATGATACAACAACCTTTCCAGTTCTAGTCTCCAATTGGGATTAAGTCGCTAATTGGGAGTAAATTACTCGCAATTTTCCAGATTAAGATCGCTGGATAAAAATTTTGGACACTGTTGGAACACGAGGAAGTCATTCCGTGATGGGCCTAATGATATATCTGTTATGCTTTGTTATACTGGTCCTATATACATGGTTGCCAAAAATTTACTCCACAAATTTAATTTCGAATAATTTATACAATAAGTAAAAAAAAAACAATAATATATTTATATAAATGCTTTATGTAAACCTGGCTATAGTTTTGGCAAAAAGATATAATTTTGGCCAAAAAACATTTCTCGTAACATTTGTACGTTGTTGCGGTGCTGAAAGAAGACATATTCGTGATTTGCCTGAATGCAGAGTCCAAGAGCTTGTCAATAAAGTGCAGGACAGAAAACCCTTTGCCCTAGGTATAACCGACTTTAACCTCGAGGACCTGACATTACAAGAGAAGAAGAATAATTGCTAAAGCGCAAAATCTTCCTACCAACTAGAAATTGTTGAACAACTTCGTGTTCAGTGTTGGGTGAAATATTTACAAATGGGTATAAAAATTTCATCTGGGGCTAGAAGATAGGAAGGATATTTGGAAGAATGATAATGGGGGATCCGGAATCATGCTACGTCACTGACCATTCAGTTCCCTTAATGTAATGATTTTCAGGATGCTATTTGAAATATACCAACGACGGAGTTAGTATTATATTAATATAAAATTAAAAACACCGTCACTTTTTCTTATTCCAATTTTTTGCATGTCACAATGCATTTCAACACTTGCTGTGTCATCATCATTTTAAATTAATTATAGAGTACAACAAAGTGACGCCGGAGTTATTTAAACAAAGACTCTTATATTGGTTGGCATCTCGTTCTAGAGCCTAACATGAATGTAAAGAACGATATACAGTAAAGAACGACATAAAAAAAATTAAAAGCGGTAAACTGGGTAAGCTGATGTGGACATACACCATGAACAGTAAAGAACGATATAAAACCATGCCATGAACAGTAAAGAAAGCCGAACCATGAACAGTAAAGAACGATATAAAAAAATTAAAAGCGGTGAACTGTGTAAGCTGATGTGGACATACAATGCAAGAAGATCGAGTCTAGAAAAGTAAATTATCCTCGAAAGTGTGAAAAGAAGCTGCGGGAGATGTCGCTAACCAATGATGTGGGATGACCTAATCAAGAAGTTCACTTGTACAAATATGACAGCCTCAAAGGCGGTAGAGGATAGCGAAGAGTCAATCATGAAGATGGTGACAAAGAAAAGACAAGACAAAGAAAGATTTCTGATTCCGGACCATCTTAAATAAATCATCCAACATAAACGTGTACTTAACAATATAACTATTTCCAAAATATTTCAAAACAGGTTTATGTGTAATGGATTTTTTCTACATATGAACGTTAATATGCAAAAAGGACCCAATCCAAATTTTACCTGTTCGGAGATCGTTGAAAAAACGTCCTTTTTTATGGGCTTATTGTACGAAACATTTTTTTTTTATTGGCAGTATAACAGAATTTAACTCTGAAATATCCTCTGTAATCTGGTTGGTGATACACCTGCTTTCAACACGGATGTTGCCGGTTCGATTCCTGCTAATCCCAAATTTTTAAAAAGGTTTACAATCTTCTTTCCATTTTGGGCCTTTTAAACATCTTTCTGAATAGTTGGAAGAGATTGTTACGCGGTAACAAGCCCGCCAGGTTGTACTATATACAATGAAAATGTAATAAAATACAATATTCATCAAACTGGCTTGATATTTTTGCATACCTATACAGGATTAATTTCAAATAAACCAAAAAAAATGTGTCTCATGGATTGGGTCGTTTTCGCATATACTATATGTACTCGTAATGGTATAGGTACATCAATATGTAAAAAAGATCAGAGTCTTAACTATTGTAAATTTTTGATAAATTTAAGTGTTAGATCAGCAACTTTAAAATAAAATTTATCTTTTTTTTTGTATACACCAGTTGGATATTTTAGCATAAACAGGATGACGATAGTTAATAAATATTGCTGGAGGTAATAGAGGGGAGGGGATAAAGTTTTATTACTCATTGAAAGTTTACGGTTTATTTGCGTTTTAGTACTTTAAGTCTCGACTAGTTTTGTTGCGTCAATTGGGCTTCATTCTCACAGAGCGAGAGTAATAATTAAATAAAAGTAATAAAAATGTGTGGCTTATGTCTTTAGTGCTTGGTGTTGCCATGTCATTTTTAGGTAATACATTATTATTGTAATGCTTCATCTGTGTACTTGTTGGTTAACGCGTTGGAACAATTCGAAAGATTTCAAACTTCATGTCAAATATTAAAGAAAAAAATTCTGACATTGTAAATTTTTGGCCACCGAATAATTATTTATAAAAAATAAATTAATTCGTCTATTGATTTTGGCTTAGTAAGAAAATACTCGTATTAGATTCATATAGATAAAATATTTTTCAATAGGGTGTTCAGGTGCAACAAACAACTCCCGTTTCGACTTCTATATACTCGTAATTCGTTAGTATTATGTCATCTAAATTTTTCAGGCATTTCTTTTATCCAATATTTCCCCATCTTTAAATTTAAATAAATTATTAATAATTATTGTATTTGTATTGAGAATCTGGAGCCTGTTAACAATGAATGTTACACTCGCTCCATCAGTGGCATGTTTCAAAAAGTTTTTAATTTCAAGACAGTAATGTTACGTGTTTCACTAAACCGATTTTCTTTTCCTGTCCACAATCCCTTTCTTCTTCAATCAATTGGTGTTATCTGACTTTTATTATAGTTATTTTTATTGTTTATTAATTAATTATTTATTTAACACTTCATTATAAATACAATGTGGCGGGTTTCTTACAACCAACAAGACAACAGTAAATAAAGCAAGTTACATGGTCGCAAAAAATATTCAAAAGAATATTCATATTTATGAAATTCTTTGACAAGTTTATATTAAAGTAAAATTAAGATACATCAATCAAAGGAAAAGGAAACGATGGTGGAGAGTAAAGAAAAATCAGGAATGAAACACGTTATATTATATTACTGACTAGAAATTATAAGGTTTCTTCAGTCGCTTCTTAAAGCATGCCAAGGACGGAGCGAATCTAGCATTGGTTTGTAACTGGTTCCAGAGTCTCACTGTATGGACAGTAAAGGACAACGATGTTAAGAAAGAAGAGCATTTTATATAAATTAATAATATTTTGAGTATTTTTTGCAACAATACATTTTACTTTATTTCTTTTTGTCTGGCTCCTTTTACCCCTGAATACTAGGTATCCTTATACCCCCGAATACTAGATATCCTTACACCCCCGAATACTAGATATCCGTATATCCCCGAATACAAGATATCCTTATACCCCCGAATACTAGATATCCTTACACCCCCGAATACTAGATATCCGTATATCCCCGAATACAAGATATCCTTATACCCCCGAATACTATGTATCCTTATAACCCCAAATATTAGATATCCTTATACCCCCGAATACAAGATATCCTTATACCCCCGAATACTAGATATCCTTACACCCCCGAATACTAGATATCCGTATATCCCCGAATACTAGATATCATTATACCCCCGAATACTATGTATCCTTATAACCCCAAATATTAGATATCCTTATAACCCCGAATACTAGATATCCTTATACCCCCGAATACTAGATATCCTTACACCCCCGAATACTAGATATCCGTATATCCCCGAATACTAGATATCATTATACCCCCGAATACTATGTATCCTTATAACCCCAAATATTAGATATCCTTATAACCCCGAATACTAGATATCCTTATACCCCCGAATACTAGATATCCTTACACCCCCGAATACTAGATATCCGTATATCCCCGAATACTAGATATCATTATACCCCCGAATACTATGTATCCTTATAACCCCAAATATTAGATATCCTTATAACCCCGAATACTAGATATCCTTATACCCCCGAATACTAGATATCCTTACACCCCCGAATACTAGATATCCGTATATCCCCGAATACAAGATATCCTTATACCCCCGAATACTATGTATCCTTATAACCCCAAATATTAGATATCCTTATACCCCCGAATACAAGATATCCTTATACCCCCGAATACTAGATATCCTTACACCCCCGAATACTAGATATCCGTATATCCCCGAATACTAGATATCATTATACCCCCGAATACTATGTATCCTTATAACCCCAAATATTAGATATCCTTATAACCCCGAATACTAGATATCCTTATACCCCCGAATACTAGATATCCTTACACCCCCGAATACTAGATATCCGTATATCCCCGAATACTAGATATCATTATACCCCCGAATACTATGTATCCTTATAACCCCAAATATTAGATATCCTTATAACCCCGAATACTAGATATCCTTATACCCCCGAATACTAGATATCCTTACACCCCCGAATACTAGATATCCGTATATCCCCGAATACTAGATATCATTATACCCCCGAATACTATGTATCCTTATAACCCCAAATATTAGATATCCTTATAACCCCGAATACTAGATATCCTTATACCCCCGAATACTAGATATCCTTACACCCCCGAATACTAGACATTATTATACCCCCGAATACTAGGCGGAAAAAATCCTTAGTCATACTTTGTTAACTTGAAATATACATAAAATGATTGACCATTGTGAACAAAGCGTGTGGGAAATCCAGAACTTCCAACGAAAATGAACTTATTTAGACCATACAAACATTTTAATATAAAGACTGCGTCATCGATTACATCAATTCTTAGGACCAGAGAAGGCTAATTCAGCTTGTACCACCCAGGATTATATAATATATACGAGCATATGTGGGCTTTAGTGGTCAAATTTTAGATTAGGCTAAAAGTATAAGATTTACGTCAAACTAAAATATTGCGTCTTACGAATAAGTATCAACTTATAAGTTAAACAAAAAGTTCGACCAACCGCATTTCCGTTATTTTTCATGTTAATATTTTGATTGACCGCAGATACTAATTTCATTAAACCACAGTGATAGAAATTGAAATTTACCTGTTGCTATTTTTCCTGAGTTATCATTTTTTTCTACACACTACATAATGATGAAATTATTTTAATGATTAAACTAATTGATTTAAAAAAATATATCTTATAGTTTATACCATAAGTATTTTCTTAATAATTATAATTTATTTATTTTATTTATGATACATCAGTGTATTTAATAAACAAATGCACGTAAAACAAGTTAACACAAATACTTAAAATTATTGATAAAATTTAAAAAACTTTTCTTAAACTAACATGTATGATAGATACAAAAAGCAAAAGTTTTAATTACAATGTAATGGTTAAACATAATTTAATATTAATATAAACGATTATATTTAAATTCAATATATGTATGTACGAGTATATTACACAAAATGTATTACCAAACTTAGCCAAATAGACTTACGTATTTAGCCAAATAGTGGTCGAGTTCTTAGATTTGTTATTAGCGGAACAACGGTTACAGTTTATACTATAAGTATGGTATAAAGTTTGTTATAGTTTATACCATAAGTATAATATTATAATCAAAATATATATGAACCCTTTTTTTATTTATTTGATAAAGTAATCTATGATAAACACATTTGCTAAAGGCTATACCCATAACAAATTGATGACTTAAGAACTTATCTATTTTTTATAATATATTATAACTATTAGGTGTTAACATAAGTTGTGTCCGTTTATCCAAATTTAAAAATGAGCACTAAAAGTAAAACTAAATGGTAAAAGTTATGCGTCATTCGAAAGAAAATTTTCTGCTCTACAAGATATTGTGTTTGCTTTTACGTTACATATATTATTTCATTTGACTACAAGCCTCCAAAATGGAATGTCAAGTAGACGAAAGTGAGCATTTTCGACACCTCCTTCTGTTCGCGTTCAATCGAGGGAATAAAGCTGCTCGCGATATTTGCGAAGTGTACGGTGAAGATGCTATGAATTAAAGGACCGCTCATCGATGGTTTTTGCGTTTCAATGACGGTAATTTCGACTTGAAAGACATGGGGCGTTCCGGACGACCAGTGGACTTCCACATGTTTTGAGTGAAAACATGTTTTGTTCCACATGTTTTGAGTGAAAACAACAAAAATCAACGTTCGACAATTGATTTTTGTTGTGTTCACTCAAAACATGTGGAACCCAAGCGCCGAGCTTCTGAACTTTTCCCATTGATTTAAGATGGCGGTATACAGTCATGTGACTACAATTCATCTGCTCAGTCAATACTACGGTTATTTTAAAGGGATCTTCATGAATAATATGGTTTAAGCGGTCCTCATCGAAGTCCACTGGTCGTCCGGAACGCCCCATGTCTTTCAGATCGAAATTACCGTCATTGAAACGCAAAAACCATCGACGAGCAGTCCTTTAATTCATAGCATCTTCACCGTACACTTTGCAAATATCGCGAGCAGCTTTGACAGCTTTATTCCCTCGATTGAACGCGAACAGAAGGAGATGTCGAAAATGCTCACTTTCGTCTACTTGACATTCCATTTTGAAGGCTTGTAATCAAATAAAATAATATATGTAACGTAAAAGCAAACACAATATCTTGTAGAATAGAAAATTTTCTTTCGAATGGCGTATAACCTCTACCATTTTGTGTTACTTTTGGTGCTCATTTTTATGTTTGGAAAAAACGGACACAACTTATATTAACACCCAATATAAGCTTACTTAATTTTAATATCGTAGGTTTAATTTTTGTTTTCAATAGTTGTAATATTTAATTTCTTACAATTAGTTACCACTTTCATACTAACTTATAACTAGATAACAATTCTCCACTTGTTCAAGATACTTCAATTAATGTCTAATCAACCTTTAGTTCTTTAAATGGTAGCATTTGAAATTTACACAAAAATCAAAAACCCTTTTTTTATAAAAACTCAACTTCCATAGATGTTCACTTTAAAATGTGATGATTAAAAAACAAATGTATGCAAATTAAAAAGATCAGCTGGAAGACGAAATTGGAAGAAGAATCGTTAACAAGATCATTTGGAAGACCGCTGATGACATCCAGAACGTAACAGGATCTAATAGATGGGAAGTCAAGGCCCAGGATAAGGCAATGGAGAACCATGGTGTAGACATACTCGTATGTCTAACGATGGATGAACAGTGGCTTATGAACAGAGTGAAGACGCTGAGAAAAAATAAAGAGTTTTTAAACTATCGAGTTCCTTGTATAACTAACGCAAATACGACCACCTACTTTGAATTATATGTGGAATGTGCGACTAAGATCATAGAAAATAAAATATTTGAGACTGTAAACGAATGAATAAAAACTATTATATTAAGGATAAAAAAACATATTCAAAGTTCACCCTCATCACTGCTAACTTAACTACAATAGTAACAGTGACATAACCCCTGACTCCAATTCACAATTATATTGAGTCATTCTTAGAATCAGAAATAAAACTCAAGATTCCAAGCCACCTTGGTGGGATTGTTTGACACTGATGGACAGATTTTTTTGGTCGCACTTGCCAGCAGTTGACTATTCAGTATTGAAAATTATATAAACGACATAACGTGAATCTGAAATTATATGTTATCCGAAAAGTTATTTCGTATTTCTCTGATATATGTCGTTAGAACAAAAAATCGTTCCAAACGTGCTAAATATATGTATATTATTATAAAAAGAAATGTGTATTTTTCGAAACGTTTTCATCCAAATTATTTGAGTTTTTTGCATCATATTGAAGATGGAACAAAATAAGTAAATTTTTCGTTCTTGATATTTTTATACTAATGAAAAAATGGGACACAAATAAAAAAAAGATAGGTGAACAGTATCCAGTACAACATCAAAACGTCGTTTAATTTCTGCTGGGCTTTACATTTCACACTATAACAAAACAACATTTCTTCTATCGGTTCTAGTTGACATAATTCTGGAGGTAGAGGTATCAATTTTAACTGTAATATCACCTGACTATATGATGGACTTGGCCGTCTATCCATACACACTGTAATTTGTTCAGGCCTGAAACGTTTGAACTAGAATAGTCGGCCGTCTGTCCATACACGCTCTAATTTGTTCAGACCTGAAACGTTTGAACTAGAATAGTTGACCGACTGTCCATACACGCTCTAAATTGTTCAGGCCGAAACGTTTGAACTAGAATATTGTATATTTCTGGTCAATTACACAAAGCAATTCACATACACGTATTGAAAAATCAATTTAGTGTAATAGGCCGAGCGTTTACATAATATAAAATCAATTACGCTATTATTGTTAAAAATGTCCTCGAGCTATACTTTCTTAAACATCGTGATTGCTAACTGATTACTAGAATAAGTACTTTGTATATTTACTAAAGTATGTCAGGCACCATTAATAGAATAATAATCCCCTATGCACGTTTTGTTTCTAGACCCATTTTTAGACACCCTCTTCATTCCATCAGGGGCATAGGGATGACACAAAACGAAATATTACCCACGAAATTCACACATCAACAAATATAAATAGTTCAACAAATCTGAACTGCAGCCGCTCGTATGATATGACACCTCTCAGAAAAAAAAAGATTTTTATAGGGGGGTTCGCAACAAGAACTGCAATTTTAATTTGGAGGAGTCATTCGACCACATTTCTTCGAAGATGAACATGGTCAAGCAGTTTCGGTCAATAGAAATCGATATCGTGATATCAATAAAAAAATTGACCTCAATTGAACGATTTGGACTTGGAAAACATGTGGTTCCAGTAGGATGGGGCTACTTATCATACTGCTGATGAAACGATGGCGGAAAAGTTCTCCGACCGTGTAATTTCTCGTCGTGGAAATATGAATTGGCCGCCACGATCGAGTGATTTAACCCCCTAATATATATTTTTTCTCTGGGGTTGTGTTTGTCAGGTTGATGAGAATGTGCGTCGAGGTTTTATATAATCCAAAATTGGAAAGAGGTATCAATTTATTATTTCATACTATATGTCCTCAGTAAGATACAGGCAAAAGCCTAGTTTACTGGGAACACGACCAATGAAAGGCAACAAACTCAGATCCATTAAAATTATGTGTCCGAATTAAATTACCTGTTGTTTTTTTCGAAAATTACGTATATTTCTTGTCGTGTATATTTCTTGTCATAAAATAAAATAAAATGTGTAAATAAAGAAAGATGTTATTTATTTATATACAAACGCCTCCAATTAGGTCGATCCGCAGCCCGAATATTCTTATCATAACACCAGTGAGAGTTCAATTCACCGAGTCCCTAGCACACAGCAAAAAGTGCAAAGCCAGTTTCCAGGGGGCATTCTTAACACGTGACCCAATCCCCTCTAGGATCTCACCAGTGTTGTGGTAATTTTAGACTGGTCCTACGTCCGAAGACAAATTGACTTATTAGTCTTGTGTCACGGTTTGATATTTTGTACATAAAAGATTGATGTACTCGTATATTATTCTATATTTCAGTTAACTGGAAAAAAATGTCTTGTAGGCCGCGTCCTTTTTGCACAAAAACGTCGATTTGTTCTACGAATTCTCTAAACATTAAACATATATTTTTCCGCTTGTCTAAGCACATCCCCCCTTAGTAAAAATATATACAATAACCGCACTATATCCAAAGTAGCAAAAATGACAATCCATAATAGTGTTTTAATGCCCACGTTTATGTATGGAAGTATACTATAGGATAGGATCAACAAAAGAAGAATAAAACAATTAAAAATTTTGTCATTGGCACAAATTATTTTCAAAGATAAATTGCCTAAATTCAAAAGTGTGTAAACAAAGTATAATGACTATCACCTAGTTCAGGGGTCGGCAGACTTTCTAGTGAGAAGAGCCAAATATTGAGTTAACAGAATCTCAAAGTTTTCGGAGAGCCGCAACATACATTTTCACTATTGCTATATAAATATTAATAACGAAAAAAAACGAGATAAAATCAAGATTTTTATTCAAAACTCGAATTCACAATACAGACGTAGGCTACTTAGAAGAATAGAATATTATATGGGAGTTATAAGCTTCAGTAGGTCAGTGCACTACTTATTAAACAAGAAAACTTAAATAACTAAACACTAATAAAACACTTTTTGGGGTTTGTAAAGTCCACTAGTTAGAACGGTGACCTCGCATCGCTTTGCTATGTCTGGCAAGTAACTACTTGTTTTCAATTTATTTTTTTTACCTAACGAGTTTATTGTCATGTGGCAATTTTTTCCAACTAACCAGAAAGATGTTTTTATAGACCCTAAATGTTAATCAGACTGGAATCCTATTTAAAAAAATCTGGGTTCCAGCGGGGATCGAACCCGCAACCACCGGATCGGCAGACAAGTGTTTTATCAATTTCAGACACGATTGTAAATTACCGTCGGTTAATGTACTTCTTAACATCTTTTTTATTTGATTCATGGAAGATAATGTGTGTTTGCATAAATAGGAGAGACAATGATTGTGAGAATGGCATATGATACAATAAAATTATTTTATTGTGTCATATGTTCCAGGCAAATTATTCCATATATAAAAAATAATTGTTTCTATTATAGGCATTTGTTTCGCAGCTGTTTACTTATGCTGATCAAATTGGATTTCTCTCTTTCCAGCTCTTCCAAGCGACTGGTCAGATTTGTGAATTTGCTGCTCCACAGTTCCTTGCCTTGGTGAAGCTGGAATTGAGGAGTCACAAATGCCTATGAAAAGAGCCGCATGCGACTCGCGAGCCGCGGTTTGCCGACCCCTGAGTCCTAGTTGGTAAGATGTTGGGGATTTTGGGTTCGATTCTCGATGAGACTCGAAAAAGAAAAACAAAATAAAAAATGTCCAGTCTGGTTTAAAAAATTCATCTGGTAACAGTACTAAGTAAAGGTCTGATGTTACAAGTGTTGTTGCATCTTCGAGTTATTGTTGACCTTTGCGAGAGTTGTTGCATCATCGAGTGCGGTCGTAATTTCCATGTCTTTTCTAGTTCAATTCATAGGAACCGAGGACAATTTTGTCTCGCTCTTTGGTATGTCCGTAAAGCTCGGATGTGTTGAAGGAAAACACACGAATGAATGACACTAGTTGTAATTTTAGAAATAAATAAAAAACATTTAATTTTTTTAAATTGAAGTTGTCAAAAACAATAATATGTAATATCACATTCCTGCTTTAAAAAAAGAAAGAAAAAATAAAGTAAACTGCAAACCGCTTTTTTGTTATTTTTGGCAAGTGAATACAAAGGCCCTCCAAAAAAACAGTTTAGATCCAAAAAGTTATTTTATTTTAACGATGATCGCTTGTAAGTGCCAAACCTTGACAGCAAAAACAACAATCCAGAATGAAAATAAAAGCTCATTGAAAATATGCTGTATTTCGCACATTACCTTTTTTCGAGTTTTTAAATTTATTATAATTATATTATTCTTAAATAAATGCATACCAACACGCTGCTTCCCTGATGTGGTACACAGAGAAGACAGAGCACCAGACTTTTCTATCTCGACACACATCCTTCACTTTTACATCCATACATTTTAATTTTTTCGTTACGCATCCATTTAATAGTGTGTCTATCCACCTCAGCATACTAATTTTCACCCTACTTAATACACCAGTTTTCAATTTGATCAATAATAATTCCATTTATTATTCTGTGTTACATCGTAATGAATCAAATTAATAACAACCCACAACTGTATTCTTGTATCAACTTTGATATTTGTAAATGACAAGTGGACGTAGAAAAAACTGAAAGAAGTCGAATGAATACTGTTAATATACGTGCACTTAGAATAATTAATAGGGTGGCAATGTATGAAAGAATATGGAATGAAGTGATAAAGGATGAATGTGAACTTAAGGCTAATGTATCAAGTTAGTTTCGAGAATAGTATTTTAAGATGATTCGGGTATGGATAACAAATTAATGAAGGAAGACTAACAGGACAAATCTACAGTGCAAATGTGAGTGGAGGGCGTGAAAGACAAAGACCAAGGAAAGTATAATTGGATCAATGGAATGATAATTTGCAAAGCATTAAACGTAAAAAGTTGCAGGAAGAGGTGTATAGATGTAGATGAGATAAAAGATTTAAGTCGACATGGAAGTCTGGTGCTCTGAACTCTGTGCCTACCCTGACAAGGAAACAACGTTATAGTATGTATGTCATACTAAATTTTCAATTAATTTGTATTTCTACTAATTACAAATATCGTAACAAGTATTCCTACCTCACGTGTCGAGTCTCTTCAGTATTAGTGGAATAACAAAGTCATTTGAGGTGTATTGTATATTTGCACTACTGTGCGAAAGTCGTAATCCCTTGGAAGGCATTTTATTTCGCCTTAACTTCAGTCATACTTTCTTTTTTTAATAAATATTAATGTTATTTCTGTTTTAAGACGGAGTTACACAAAGTAAAAGTCGAAACCTTTAACAAATTATAAACATTAAAAAAAAACATGTAAAAAAATCTTAACTTAGGCACTTAGGTTTAGTTAGACGCCGATAATGTGCAATTCATTAGGAATATTTTTGATGTCAAATATGAAACATGTATAAATAAAATTAAAGAATAAAAATCTCATTCCAGTAATGGGACATAATTTCGATAAAAAATCGGGACCTCCTGAGAATCCGTGATTTAAAAAAAATGTAATATAGATATGTAACACATTCCAGAATTATGTAAGTTAAAACTAATGAAAAACTGAAGACCAGGATCACATTCTGGGATTTTGCGAGTGAAAAAGCATATACGCGTGATATTATTAGCTGCAAAAATTAGAATGTCGCGGAAAATTATACTAATTTTCATAAACGAAGCACTTAGTATTTCAGAGAAGATAAATGAAAATATTATTTCTGCAACTGGGAACCGAATCTGCCAGCTTTATCTTCCCGGGATACGACTCTTACAGCAGAGCTACTGCAGACAATAACTACTTTGCCAATTCATATTTTTCTTATAGCTGCTAGAAACCATCCGAAAATCGCGTGCAAGTTTCCAAATAATGTATTCAATTTTTAAAAGCAATTTTGTTTTATACTCGTACATTTCATTTCACGGTGAAATAATAGACAACCAATCTAGTAAAGCTGTTAAAGATATTTTTTTTGTAGCTCGTGACTGAGCATCGTGATTCTCATGATAGCCCCTGGCGACTCTTCTCCACTTATCGTTGCACTCCGCGGTTCGAAGGACAGTTGTTAAGGGTAGTCCAGTTGCGTCTCTCGTTTGATCAGTTCAAAGAATTGGGACTCTTCTTCTTATGCGTCGTTCTTCTACACTTCCAGTGACTTCAAGCCTCTCCAAACTGTTTCCTTGGTTAAGTACTCAAAGAATCGGAGAACTCGTCAAAGCATATTAATTGTATGAAAGTATAGCATCATATATAGCAGGAATTACAAAATAAGTTGCATCTAAAGTGAGGTGCATGGAAGCGCTGTAACGCACTGGACTTTCGTGTGGAAGGTCGCCAGTTCGAACCCCGCACTGTGCTACTCCCCTCGAATGACCCATGCGTTTTTTTTCGTCTAGTATTCGAGAGTTTAAGGATATCTATTCTTTAAAAAAAGAGAAAATATATATGCCGGTGTGCGCTCCGATGTACCATCGCCTTCGGTGTCTCATTGGATCCAGTACAGCGGTGTGACCGATGAGTTTGCTGCTTTCCAACGGCTCAATAACTTAAAGAAAAGAAAGAAATCAAAACTCCATATCCCAGTTTCGCTTACCAACTGAATTGACGTTGGAATAGCGAGGAGCTCCTCGACTGAGAGTCCCAGCAACGAAAACATCAAAATTGTTGGATTTTGTCCTTAAAGTTTTTGTTCACACTACATAGAGACCAAATAGCCAGGATTCTGACACAAATTAGTAAGTACAATGTTTCAAAACATTATATTACTTGATAAATATCATCAAATTAGTAAGAACAATGTTTCAAAAAATTATATCACTTGATAAATACCATCAAATTATTAAGTACAATGTTTTAAAACATTATATTACTTGATAAATATCATCTGATTAGAAAGAACAATGTTCCAAAAAATTATATTACTTGATAAATACCGTCAAATTAGTAAGTACAATGTTTCAAAACATTATATTACTTGATAAATATCATCAAATTAGTAAGAACAATGTTGCAAAAAATTATATTACTTGATAAATACCGTCAAATTAGTAAGTACAATGTTTCGAAACATTATATTACTTGATACATATCATCAAATTAGTAAGTACAATGTTTCAAAAAATTATATCACTTGATAAATACCATCAAATTAGTAAGTACAATGTTTCAAAACATTATATTACTTGATAAATATCATCAAATTAGTAAGAACAATGTTGCAAAAACTTATATTACTTGATAAATACCGTCAAATAAGTAAGTACAATGTTTCGAAACATTATATTACTTGATACATATCATAAAATTAGTAAGTACAATGTTTCAAAAAATTATATCACTTGATAAATACCATCAAATTAGTAAGTACAATGTTTCGAAACATTATATTACTTGATAAATATCATCAAATTAGTAAGTACAATGTTTCAAAAAATTATATTACTTGATAAATACCGTCAAATTAGTAAGTACAATGTTTCAAAAAATTATATTACTTGATAAATACCATCAAATTAGTAATTACAGTGTTTAAAAAAATTATCATATATTACTTGATAAATACCATCAAATGACAAATGTGCATGTTTGGTAAAAGAAATAGAATAGTTATTTCAAATAAAAAGACTGTCTTCAGATAGTTCAATAAAATATAAGTTCCCCGAAACATATACTATACATACTATATATGATATTGAAAGGATTTTTCAGCTTTTAAATTGAAATACCAGAGAAACAAGAAAATATAAGCTACCATTTTTGCCATAAATTCGAAAAAATATACATATATCAATGCACAAGTATCTGTTAAAAAATATTCAAGAAATTTTTGTTAATCATAAAATTAAACAAACACATTTATTCTTGCATCAAATTTAATCATAGGAGCTATATGCGAAGGTGTATGGATGAGAAAGGGCGAAATACGTGTGTTAAAAAAGGAAATTCTGACCACCTGTCTTCTGTGCCTACCCCAGCAGCAAAATGATGTGATAGTATGTACATAAAATTAGTAGTAGTATGCAAGTACTGATCATAGTAGAACAATTTTGTAAAACTTGTGAATTCAATAACGTTTGAATTTAAAATGCATGATAACATTAAACATGAAAATTTTCAATACTTCCGGATAACTCAATCTATGAATTAAATCAAATATTTGCACAACCTCATCCGTCTCGCCGCATTTCGACCTCTTAATAATTCTGCAACACACGACTTCGGGTTTGCAAAAGCTGTATAATGTTTCATACGGCTAGATGGTTTGACACTGACCGTGAACAGGGGATATTTTAGCGATAGAAAAACAAAAAAGTATTACTTAAAATTTTAGCAGAAAATATTTAACGAAAATTCAGGGATCGTAAACATTGGATGAACGAGAAGAATTTTTTAAATGTAACTTAGAACGCACACTTTACTTACAACGCACACTTATGACCAAAGTTATAATTTCATGCAACATCGCCAATTTCACTTTGATCAACCACCTCTCAACAGAAGGAAAAATGCATACTGAACCTGACGTCCCGTGGGTATGCTATGGTAAATCCTCAAGTGGGAATCAAGCCTTCCTCTTTCTTTTTAACTGAATAAATATAAATAGTATTAAAGTCTTTAGATACTTACAAGAGCAGTGATACTCAAAGCGATGGTCCGTGGATCTTTGCTAGTTCACAGGTAATTGTGTGTCACTCAGCGTTCTAGGAAAAAATATGGTAAAATTGAGTTTAAAATCGTAATAGATTTCCTCTTAAAATATCTTACTTCTTAAAATATTAACCATTAAAAGTGTCAAAATCAAACATAATATATGTTATACAAGATTACTGGGAGAATGGTTGAAAATTCAAATTCTTTCACTAAAATTTTACAGTTTTCATGCTTATGTTTGTTTTTATTTTTAATTTATAATTTCGTTTGTGTATAGTACAATAGATGTTCACAAACTATTCCAGAACTACGAAAAAGTAACCCAAAATCTACTGGTCGAACGCAAGCGTTTTATGAACTCAACTAAAAAACTTGTCGATTTTGTAGTAAAATTGTAAATATATTAAAATGTTGTTCACCTCTGAAATTCAAGATTCGCGAGATTAAAGATAGATTATTTATAGACGGTTCAGAATAAGCTGTCAAAGTGATGTCTTGATGACGCCAATAAGTTAAGTCTATTTTTTATAAAGTGTCAAGTTGCGACTTTTACGGCATGATCAGTATTCAAAGGGGTTTCATAGAAAAATTACAGTGGAACTTTTTTCAATAATAGTTCCACGAAATATTAAAGGTAAATTCTTTAATTACGAGTGCATTTAACAGGGATTCAAAGGAATCCCTGTTAAGTGTAATAATTTAAAGAAGGAGCAAGTTTATACAGAAATTATTCCAAGAATTGCAATCGTTTTTGCAAAGTTTATAGGTGGAATTTAAGAAGGCGTAAGCTTAATTCAAAGAATCTATTTAAATGATTTTAAAAGGAAATCACAGTACCCGGCGGTCAATAATACACATCGGCCTTAAAAAAGAAACTGTCGGCCAGAATCGGCTAACTTCGGATTTTTAGAGCGTCGTCTCTGTAACACGATGACGGTCAAAATAACTGACAAATCGCGACGGAACACTCGTATGAATGACAGAGACGACGCTCTACATATCCGAAGTTAGTCGATTATGGCCGACAGTCTCTTTTTTAAGTCCGATGTGTATTACTTACCGCCGGGTACTGTAGTTACTTATACTTGTGAAAAGACAACGTATAAAGTGATGTTTAAAGAGCAGATTTTACTCAAAAGTGTGCGGTATTCGAGCCCACTATTAGTGAATTAAAAATATTACAATTAAAAATAAATTAAATGCAAGGATATGAATATGGTTGCTGAGGTCATTAGATTAGGAACTTCTTCATATCCGCATATGTTTAGAAAAACATGTTGAATAAGAAAACAATACTTGTGTTAGTAGTCAGTCCCATGAAAGTCAGTACAACGCCTATATTGATTGGTCAATCTGTGAAGTCATGTTATGCAGAAGATATACAAATAATTTGTTAAATCAACTTCAGTATACTCGTAGAATAAAACTTTTGCCGGGATGGCCTAAAAGGAACGCGTAACATGGCAAGTTGAATTACCTCCGGACTATTGAATTTATAATCAGACAATTTATACAGCGCTGTTTAGAGAACGGACTATCATCAAGGGCTTTCTAACTCGGGATTCAAACCCTTCATTATTGATAGATTGAAAATATTACAAAAAAATCAAGTTGAGTACGTATGGCCTGTTAAGGTGGTGGCTACGATGCCGCATTAAGTTTAGAAATAGTATTATTTATATTGAGGCCAAAAAAAACAATAAAAATGATTCGCTCTTTTAATGTGTATATAAATATTATTAAAATAATCAGTTAAAATGTACGAATTTCCCTAATGTGTCTGGGAACACACCCATTCCCCATTTGTCTACACAATTAGGCGTATTTAATGGTCAAGAACAATAATTAGGTAACCCAGATTCCGAAGCAGTAAGTTACGTGGTGATTCCGTGCTGGAAATGTCGAATATACCCAACCTACATTTAGCTATTTGGAGATTCAGCCCGTAAAACGTGACTTTTCCTTTATAGGGTATCCAAACTATTACATACATACCATCACACTGTCTTCCTATCCGCTAAGGCAGATAGGAGAGAGCGCCAGACTTTCCTTTCGCGATACACTTCTTTCGACTCTTCTACATCCATATACCATCTCATACAGATCCAACGATTTCTCAGACTTTTAACATGTCTTTCTTTAAAAATATCATGCACTTAATCAAACCATACTTTTCTTGGTCTTCCTCTACTACACCTTCCACTCACATCACTGTATATTTCACACCGCGTACCCAAACCATCTCGGAGTGATCTTCTTCAGCTTGCACAACACATCAGCCTTAAGTTCACATTGACTCCGTATTCAGTCATACAATGTTACCTCATGTATTCTTCTAAGTGCACGCATTTCTATAGCATTTATTCTGCTCTTTTAAGTCGTATTTCACCTCCACGTTTCACTCCTATACATTAAAGTTTAAACTTTTCATTATATTATATAATTTCATTTAAACATTGTTTTTAACATAATAAACTTATTTCAAGACCGTTAAGATAGGTTTATGGTTACTGGAAGTATGGAAAGATGACGCACTAGGGGGGCAGAGCACCAACGCGTTGGACTGACCAAGTGAACGACACAAAAAGACTAACTACCCTTAAAAACGTTATCAAGGGCTACCATGTGAGTCAAGATGCTCAGTCACATGATCATGACAGGATGGATGGAATAATACTCGATATTATATATCAAAATATTATATATGAAGTACCTTTTTATTAGTTACATAGTCTAATAATATCTTATAAAAGAACCTTTTTATTGGTTATATAGTCTCTTACTATATGTATCTTATAAAATAACCTTTTTATTAGTTATACAGTCTCTTATAATATCTTATAAAAGAACCTTTTTATTAGTTACACAGTCTCTTATAATATCTTATAAAAGAACCTTTTTATTGGTTATATAGTCTCTTATAATATGTATCTTATAAAATAACCTTTTTATTAGTTACACAGTCTCTTATAATATCTTATAAAAGAACCTTTTTATTAGTTATGAAGTCTTTTATAATATCTTATAAAAGAACCTTTTTTCTAATTATATGAGAAATTATTTTTTTAAATGTGGATGTGGAAAAAAAAGAAAGGAGTCAATAAATACTATAGACATGCGTGCACTGAAAAGAATGGGGTTACAATGTATGACAGAATACGGAATGAAGTAATTAGGAATGAATGTAAACTTAAGGTTGGTGTACACTATTTTTTTAACGCTGTCCCACGCACCGCATTGCATGTCACGGGGTTTGATAACTAGATGAGTTTGAATGTTGGCAAGTGAAATGTGCAAGGGGTTTTTGGCGATGCAGTGCTATTAATTAAATAAATTTAAAGCTGTTTTTAATTAAAAAGTGCAATGATGAACATGAGCCATATTTTTTCATTGTTTTTTTACATAAATGTTTTTTCCGTTTTACTTATGTGTTCAAGGGAAATAAAATATCTTATTATTTAATTTGTTGTGTCGCGTTTGGATTATTGTAATTATATTTATTCTGGTTTGCCTGATTCACAAATGTCAAGACTTCAGTATGTAATTCTATTTATTCTGGTTTGCCTGATTCACAAATGTCAAGACTTCAGTATGTAATTCTATTTATTCTGGTTTGCCAGATTCACAAATGTCAAGACTTCAGTATGTGATTCTATTTATTCTGGTTTGCCAGATTCACAAATGTCAAGACTTCAGTATTTAATTCTATTTATTCTGGTTTGCGAGATTCACAAATGTCAAGACTTCAGTATGTAATTCTATTTATTCTGGTTTGCCTGATTCACAAATGTCAAGACTTCAGTATGTGATTCTATTTATTCTGGTTTGCCAGATTCACAAATGTCAAGACTTCAGTATGTGATTCTATTTATTCTGGTTTGCCAGATTCACAAATGTCAAGACTTCAGTATGTAATTCTATTTATTCTGGTTTGCCAGATTCACAAATGTCAAGACTTCAGTATGTAATTCTATTTATTCTGGTTTGCCTTATTCACAAATGTCAAGACTTCAGTATGTTATTCTATTCATTCTGGTTTGCCAGATTCACAAATGTCAAGACTTCAGTATGTGATTCTATTTATTCTGGTTTGCCAGATTCACAAATGTCAAGACTTCAGTATGTAATTCTATTTATTCTGGTTTGCCAGATTCACAAATGTCAAGACTTCAGTATGTGATTCTATTTATTCTGGTTTGCCAGATTCACAAATGTCAAGACTTCAGTATGTGATTATATTTATTCTGGTTTGCCAGATTCACAAATGTCAAGACTTCAGTATGTAATTCTTTTTATTCTGGTTTGCCTGATTCACAAATGTCAAGACTTCAGTATGTAATTCTATTTATTCTGGTTTGCCAGATTCACAAATGTCAAGACTTCAGTATGTAATTCTATTTATTCTGGTTTTCCAGATTCACAAATGTCAAGACTTCAGTATGTAATTCTATTTATTCTGGTTTGCCAGATTCACAAATGTCAAGACTTCAGTATGTAATTCTATTTATTCTGGTTTGCCTGATTCACAAATGTCAAGACTTCAGTATGTAATTCTATTTATTCTGGTTTGCCAGATTCACAAATGTCAAGACTTCAGTATGTAATTCTATTTATTCTTGGTTGCCAGATTCACAAATGTCAAGACTTCAGTATGTAATTCCATTTATTCTTGTTTGCCAGATTCACAAATGTCAAGAATTCAGTATGTAATTCTATTTATTCTGGTTTGCCAGATTCACAAATGTCAAGACTTCAGTATGTAATTCTATTTATTCTGGTTTGCCAGATTCACAAATGTCAAGACTTCAGTATGTAATTCTATTTATTCTGGTTTGCCAGATTCACAAATGTCAAAACTTCAGTATGTAGTTCTATTTATTCTGGTTTGCCAGATTCACAAATGTCAAGACTTCAGTATGTAATTCTATTTATTCTGGTTTGCCAGATTTACAAATGTCAAAACTTCAGTATGTAGTTCTATTTATTCTGGTTTGCCAGATTCACAAATGTCAAAACTTCAGTATGTAGTTCTATTTATTCTGGTTTGCCAGATTCACAAATGTCAAGACTTCAGTATGTAATTCTATTTATTCTGGTTTGCCAGATTCACAAATGTCAAGACTTCAGTATGTAATTCTATTTATTCTGGTTTGCCAGATTCACAAATGTCAAGACTTCAGTATGTGATTCTATTTATTCTGGTTTGCCACTTCAGTATGTGATTTTATTTATTCTGGTTTGCCAGATTCACAAATGTCAAGACTTCAGTATGTGATTCTATTTATTCTGGTTTTCCAGATTCACAAATGTCAAGACTTCAGTATGTAATTCTATTTATTCTGGTTTGCCAGATTCACAAATGTCAAGACTTCAGTATGTAATTCTATTTATTCTGGTTTTCCAGATTCACAAATGTCAAGACTTCAGAATGTAATTCTATTTATTCTGGTTTGCCAGATTCACAAATGTCAAGACTTCAGTATGTAATTCTATTTATTCTGGTTTGCCAGATTCACAAATGTCAAGACTTCAGTATGTAATTCTATTTATTCTGGTTTGCCAGATTCACAAATGTCAAGACTTCAGTATGTAATTCTATTTATTCTTGGTTGCCAGATTCACAAATGTCAAGACTTCAGTATGTAATTCTATTTATTCTGGTTTGCCAGATTCACAAATGTCAAGACTTCAGTATGTGATTCTATTTATTCTGGTTTGCCAGATTCACAAATGTCAAGACTTCAGTATGTAATTCTTTTTATTCTGGTTTGTCTGATTCACAAATGTCAAGACTTCAGTATGTAATTCTATTTATTCTGGTTTTCCAGATTCACAAATGTCAAGTCTTCAGTATGTAATTCTATTTATTCTGGTTTGCCTGATTCACAAATGTCAAGACTTCAGTATGTAATTCTATTTATTCTGGTTTGCCAGATTCACAAATTTCAAGACTTCAGTATGTAATTCTATTTATTCTGGTTTGCCAGATTCACAAATGTCAAGACTTCAGTATGTAATTCTATTTATTCTTGGTTGCCAGATTCACAAATGTCAAGACTTCAGTATGTAATTCTATTTATTCTGGTTTGCCAGATTCACAAATGTCAAGACTTCAGTATGTGATTCTATTTATTCTGGTTTGCCAGATTCACAAATGTCAAGACTTCAGTATGTAATTCTTTTTATTCTGGTTTGTCTGATTCACAAATGTCAAGACTTCAGTATGTAATTCTATTTATTCTGGTTTGCCAGATTCACAAATGTCAAGACTTCAGTATGTAATTCTATTTATTCTTGGTTGCCAGATTCACAAATGTCAAGACTTCAGTATGTAATTCTATTTATTCTGGTTTGCCTGATTCACAAATGTCGAGACTTCAGTATGTAATTCTATTTATTCTGGTTTGCCAGATTCACAAATGTCAAGACTTCAGTATGTAATTCTATTTATTCTTGGTTGCCAGATTCACAAATGTCAAGACTTCAGTATGTTATTCCATTTATTCTTGTTTGCCAGATTCACAAATGTCAAGAATTCAGTATGTAATTCTATTTATTCTGGTTTGCTAGATTCAAAATGTCAAGACTTCAGTATGTAATTCTATTTATTCTGGTTTGCCAGATTCACAAATGTCAAGACTTCAGTATGTAATTCTATTTATTCTGGTTTGCCAGATTCACAAATGTCAAAACTTCAGTATGTAGTTCTATTTATTCTGGTTTGCCAGATTCACAAATGTCAAGACTTCAGTATGTAATTCTATTTATTCTGGTTTGCCAGATTTACAAATGTCAAAACTTCAGTATGTAGTTCTATTTATTCTGGTTTGCCAGATTCACAAATGTCAAAACTTCAGTATGTAGTTCTATTTATTCTGGTTTGCCAGATTCACAAATGTCAAGACTTCAGTATGTTATTCTATTTATTCTGGTTTGCCAGATTCACAAATTTCAAGACTTCAGTATGTGATTCTATTTATTCTGGTTGGCCAGAGTCACAAATGTCAAGACTTCAGTATGTAATTCTTTTTATTCTGGTTTGCCTGATTCACAAATGTCAAGACTTCAGTATGTTTTTAATGCAGCTGCTAGGCTGATATCTGGTTTTCGTTAATATTGCTATTATATATTGGTCCACTTCTAAAAAATCTACACTGGGGCAAAAACCGCGAACGGGTTGATTTCAAACATTTTCTCTTTGAAATCAAGTCCCTTAATGTGATTGTATCTTTCGAATCTGTTTCTGAGGGACGTTCGAATTTTGAGGTCGATTTCCTCTTCATCTAATGAATTGATTGTTCCAAATCGATCCAATAGGGCAGCGTATTATGATATCGCTTTTGCCGTTACTGATACTGATCCTGTGGCATTGAATAATCTGTATCTTAGTGTCAGAGATATGGGTGGCGTGTGCAATCACTTATATACAATTCTATTTTAAAGGTCTTATCAAAATGTATGAGTGGGTTCGAATCCTGATATAAAGACTAAACGGAGCTATAAAAATTTATTTCATTATTATTATTATTATAGTTTTTTTTCAATTGTTTGTACATTTTTATTTTTGTGATATATATGTTTTGAGGTTTATTTGATTACTATTTTCATTGGAATTTAGTTTTTTTTTTACTTTTTGTAATTGAGGTATGACTTCTTGTAAGGGCGGCCGTTAAAAATTAACAAATGAATAAATGAAAACTAAAATAACTTCGTCCTTAAGCAGAATATTCTAGTAGGAAGGGAAACCGTTTTATCGTTTGATTTTAGAAATGTAACTGAATGATTTTTCTGCATACAATCATCCATCTTTTTGGTAATAAATATACTTTATTTTTTGTCTTACATATGGAATAATTTAATCCGATTTAAAATGAAATAACGGAGACGTTAAATAATACTTATTCATGGCATCCACATTAAATTTACACAAAAAGAATCAAATCTTAATATATTCAGAATAAAACCATAATATATGTGTCTGTTATAAAGCACACCCTACAGATGGCGTGCCACACCGTTCCAATAAAACGCTAATGAAAACATTTCCCGCGCAAAATGCGAACATGGCGCAGAAAAAGCGCGTGAAGTATTTTGTAAAAATGGCGGGAAATTGTGAAATACTATTCAAATTCGACATTTCATTTTCGGATTAAAAAATCGTCGTGAAAAGGGGTTGGTAATGGAAATTGATATGTCGACAGCGGTCGTTTTGGGTGGGAAAATTGAATATAAAAGGCGGGATTATGAACATTTTTCAACGAAAAATTGTGATTTCGTTTTAACTGGGCTGCGTATAGTAAAAGTTTAAAATTAAATAACTGACAATATTAATTTTTTTTCATTCAAATTCTTAATTTGAAAGTTGAATTAGAGCATCGCATAAAAGCAAAAAAAAATGCTGTGACGAAATAATAAAGGCGAAGCGATGAATGTGTTAGCATGCATACTTTTACGAGTAGAAGGGTGGTACATGAGAATTGAATGAATTTCACAAATTCATCTGTTATCTCAGCCATCAAGACTGTTATCTCAGCCTGTATTTCAAAATGGCTAACTCGTTGTCATTGAATAACTGACTTCAATGACTTTTTCGTTTTTTTTCAATTTATGGCTCGAAAAATATTGTATTTATTATATTTCCTTTTTGTCCGTTGGTTGTTGCGTTAAAATGTAGAATTCTTAGTATTTGTTCATCATATACGAATTTGAATGTGGTTATTTATTGTCTATGGTATCTTGCGTTTGTTGTTTTTTGAGATTTTGAACTGTAAAGTTTTTTTATATTTTTTTTAGCGATGAGAGTATTCAAATGACAGATGTGATAAGTTACTTGACTTGACACATGTGATAAGTTGGTTGACTTGACACATGTGATAAGCTGAAACAGGTTTTTTTGTTAGTCAGCCAGCAGGTCTACGGTATCTGAGCAAAGTAACAAAGCATGATGGAGGAAGGGCAATATGTCATTTTTATGATTATTGAAATGCATGTATTCAATCCCGCCATCCCAGTTTTCAAGTGCTCTCCTCATCATATTTTCTCCATACAGGTTAAACTACTCGGGAGAGAGAATACACCTTTGCCATACACCATTTTATACTGTATTACATTTTTATTTATATAGATAATACTACAACCAATTAAATATCAAACAGTTATTAAACCCAAAACTTTTGCAAGTGATCAGATTTTCGTCAGAGACCTTTATACGTGTATAACACAGATTTTCACTCGTAATGCAAAGATAAAATTTCCCATGAGGCACGAAAATTAACGCTTGCCATTCTCTTTAGGTGAAACTTTCACATCCCTAGACGCTTCTATACTCTCCGACTCTCCCCATTCATTTCTCCGCGATTAATTTAAATTAACGGTATTAAAAGTTTTTGCCTGCGAATCCCCTTGATTTCTCCCTCGAGAACTATTTGTCTCTATCAAGTTCTACAAACGTATCTTCAAAAGAAAAACCAATGGGTTTTTGTACAAAATTATCTTGAAAATTTGGAATTCGAGAATATAAAAGATTTAGTTTTTTATTTTGATTGTGCGATAAAAACTGAGTTACAGATTTAACTTATAATTTTCCCTTGCCTTATCTCATCCATTTGGGGTCGACTAATTTAAATTAATAATTGGACCTTTTTCCTCCACCTCTCTCGATCTCGCCAATTACTCGGGGATAGTCCGCGCCTCTTCATGTTCTCCTCCACTTTCTTATATAACATAAGCTTTTCTTTGGTTTCCCGATACGGTCTCCCAATATATAGGCTCTTCTTGGATCTCCCGATACGTTTATTTAGGAGTTCCCAATCCGTGAATACCTTCGTCCCACCGTTGCATACCAGTGTCCTCGTGCTTCTCGAGCTTTATCTACCATTGGCGCCACTTTAATTGTTCCTCGAATTCGTTCGTTTCGGATCTTATCCAATCTAGTGACCACCGTAGTATAAACATCTCCGCGACATGTTTTTTTACGTCCTGGAACACCTCCCTATCTGTTGTAATGATTGACCCAAGATGTTTGAATAAATGTGTCCTAAGTAGGTTTTTGGATTGGATTTTGGTCGTTCCAATATCCGTATTTGGTGTCCCTAGTATGTGTTCATACTTGGCTCCGCTTATTTTTAATCCATTTCCTCCAACATACGAGTATTTGGAGTCTATTTTTCCAGTTATTCTTGGATCGTTCCAATATTTTCATGACATAGAACAATATCGTCTACAAATAACTTGTTTTATTTTTGTGGATTTCTTTCAGGAGGTGCTAAGTGAGGCATTCAATGATAATATTAAACAGCAGCGGGATCAATACTGATTCTTGGTGGAGTCCAACTGTAACCGTGATCGGGTTACTGTTCCCACATGTAGTCACAAAAATTGTTCTACTATCATTGCACATTTTTTTTATACAACAGACGTATCTCTCTGAGGCATTTAAGCTGTGCCATGACCATCGTATTAGTCCCCTCTATCATGCGCCTTTTCCAGGTCAATAAAGATTGTGTGTAGAGGTTTTCTAGAATTTTTAAACTTTATTTGGATATTTCTCAATATGTACATTGCATCGATTGGGCTTTTTCTCGGCATAAACCCAAATTGGCACTCTGATATTATCTCCTCCAGCTCGCTTTTTCGAGTTTACATATTGATTTAACTGAGTTAACGAATTTCTTTGTCCACAATTTCTTTACATATAGCCACCCTTAAGCTGACTTCATATTATGCAATATTCCTATCAATTTATTATCATTAATTTATTAAAGTGTATTTAACATCAATAATCAACTATGCCATGTGTTCGCAGTAGGGCGCAACAGAGATCACCCTATCATTCCCATCAACCAGGTCCTGTTCAGAGTATGTAATCCCGATGTTCGGATAAACTAGCTTGTGTTGTGAGCCCTGTATATCCCTACAATCACTAGCTACTTTTATTCAAGAAAATCCATCTTTGCATGTTCATATTGAATCTATCCCCCTCTAATCAGGGCATATTCAGTCCTCTACAAATATTCTCCAAAAAGCAGTTGGTTGAAAGACGAGTAAAATAATTTAAGACGATGTAAGAAAACTTAATGAGAACGAAAGATGTTTTAGAGTCCTGAAGCGAAAACTAGGTTTTTTTAAGACAAAAAAAACGGATTCCAACGGGAATCCATCCCGTAATGTATTTCCCGCAAGTATTTTGTTAATAAAATACTCATATCAAACGATGATATGATCCAGAATATGATTATAATAGTAGAAAGTTTTCACGTTTAAATTATGTTAATGGTTAAAATACATCTGATCTCTGAGGGTATTATGTTGACCAAAACTGGCAATCAATCTATGGGGTCGATTTCTTGATTCCAGTAATTAAATTCGTGTGGTTCAACTAGATAGTTTATAAAATATTGATTTGGATAATTTATCAAACACACGCAATACTTAAAAGACATTATGCACTTTACTATAAGATAAATCAATTAACAGTTAAAGTTTCGCGTCTACTAAAGTGGAACAATTTTTGCATAACACTTTACATTCCGGAACACTTAAAAAACTCATATATCAGATGCAGGATAAATATTCACCATATCTTAAAACAAGAATTCACACTTGTGAAAGTGGTGTGTGGTGTAAATCAAACTTGATCAAATCAATATTTGATAAAATTAGATTTCGGAAAAAAAATCAAAAGAAAAAAAAAACAAAGACGCCCTAGATTTTGATGGTTTCATGGTATTTAAAAGACACGCAGAGTATCAGTGTAACGAGCTGAGGAAGGTCGAATCAAGATCGTGATGGCTGAAAAGCGGTTGTAAAGGTTGTTTTAAGCATACCTGTATGGTCTGTAATACCACGGCTATAGGTCAGCTGGTAAGTTTTGATTACATTTGATACCGTCCTAAGGTTTTCTTAAACATTTCCAAAAAAAAAATCTAATAAATACTCAATAAATTTAAGGCATTAATTGATTTAATTTAAAAATTAAATCCACAAATTAATATTATATCGAAATCGGATTCAATTTAGGAACATCCACTAAAATGATATTTTTCTTTCGAATCGAGTTTCGAATAGAGCATCCAGATTTTCATATTTGAAGATAGAACACACTGAAGTGATTTGGGCATGTGGAACGAATTAATGAAGAAAGACCAACAAAACCAATATAATAGTAGATGAAAATCAAGGAAAGTATGGTTGGATCAAGTAGATGATATTTTAAAAGCAGAAAATGTAAGATAAATCGTAGGAGCTGTATGGGTGTAGAAGAGGCGAAAGATGTGTGTTGCGATATGAAAGTATGTCACTCTTTCCTCTTTGTTTATCTCGATATGGAAACGGCGTGATGGTATGTATGATTTTTCGCATATCGTTGGGCAATGGCACAAATAATAATACTAGAACGCAAATTTAAATAAATAACCTTAAACATGCATATGATATAACCTGACGTTTGTTAAGATGGTCTTGTTTAACCCCTTTTATTGTAATATCTAGAATAAGGTGCAATAAATTTTATTATTTTATAGGTGCAAAAAATTATCATATAATATTTTATTTCGCAACAGTAAAGACAACAATTTTGGAAAATAATAACTTATTTTCGTCCAAAACTGAAATTATATAGTCAACGCTTTTAAACATGTCCTCCATCTATCATATATGGCCAATTTTTTTTTTAACCTGGCGAGTTTATTGCTATGTGGCAATATCTTCCAACCAACCAGAAATATGTTTTTATAGGCCTTAAGTGTTAACCAGACTGGAATACTATTAAAAAAAAAACTGGGTTCCAGCGGGGATCGAACACGCAACCTCCGCATCGGCAGACAAGTGTCTTACCACCAAGCCACGGAGGTCGTCTGTATTTTTATAATCAAACAAAAAATATCGATCTTCTCTATTCGACATTGAATGGATTTGGCCAATTTCAATTTCAATCAACACGTATATTTACATAAGGGAGC
Organism: Odontocerum albicorne; assembly: GCA_949825065.1. Lineage (NCBI taxonomy): Eukaryota > Metazoa > Arthropoda > Insecta > Trichoptera > Odontoceridae > Odontocerum > Odontocerum albicorne. The sequence goes on along the minus strand of OX463847.1, from coordinate 36,250,492 downwards.
GTTTTAACTCGCATATTTCAGACGCCACCGAGTCGAGGGGTTCTAGACTAGACATTTTGGAGGACCGTGCTGGACTGCAGACGCAATGCATTTTATATTGCAATCACGGCGTGTTTAACACAAACATGTCGGCTACTTCCAATCAAATCTTGACTTGTTAATGGTGTTAGGCGTTGAGCTTCATTAGTAACGTTGCTATGGTTTATGCAACGCGTATTGCAACTATCAGAGACGGACTCAATATTTTTACGTTATTTGTTTATTTTACGTTTACAGGCTCCTTTACGTTGTAATGTGTGTGGGCCTGTTGACTTCCTTCATTGCAACATAATACATTTTTACGAAAAAAAATATCTAATCTAAACCGAATGGACTCAGAATTAAGTATTATATATAAAATTTTACAGAAATACTTGCATATATCAAGGATTATCAATGTTGGCTGTCATGCAAGGTAGAAAATTTTGAAAATATCATTCATGAAACTGTAAATATTGAGTGTTGTCTCATTCAACAACCCTTCTTGAAATGGCTACTGGATGATCGCCAATAAAAAGACAGATCAAAATGTTACATTACATTTGCTAGAATAATCTACATATGAAATATACAATTTTATTCGATTCGATAGAAACGCTACTATGGTGTTTTTCCTGCTGACAATACAGTATGCACCACTACTTATTTCGTTTAGAGTAATATAATTAAGGATATTCTAATAGATTAAGTACAAGTTATGATTGTTATAGAATTAACATGTGCTTACTTTCTTTCAACCAGTTCAAGTATTCTACTATTCGGGAAGTATACAGACGAGGAAAGGGTGAAAAGATATACGAGTGTTATTAAACGGCGTGTTACAATGGGAAGCAAATTCAATATATAAGACATACTCAAACTAAGGTATATCTAGTATCCCAAAATTATGGTTCATGTATTAATGCCAACATTTAAGTATGGGAGTGAAACGTGGACGTAGTAAATGAATTAAAGTAACCGAGTAAATGTGCGTATTGATAAAAAATTTGCGATGTGTAAGTGTATGACAGGAAAAAGAAATGTATTTAAGAATGGATATAAAAACTGATATGTGAAGAAGGATGAAAAACAGAACGTTTAGATGGTTTGGACATGTTGAGCTGATTTATTACGAAAAAAAAAACGACCAAAAAGTTAACAATGCAAGTATGAATGGGAGCCGTGGTAGAAGGCCAAGTGAATGTAATTTTGATAGAATGCTAGGTAAGGAGTAAGAGAAACAGGAGAAAATGTATTAGAAGATATATAGAAGTGAAGGAAGTATGTTTAGTGATGTGATCTTAGAGCTTGATGCTGTGCTCTTTCTGATATAATACAAACATTTGACAAAGGCTAGACCTATACAAGTATGCAAATTTATATCTAAAAAACTTATCTAATTTATATAGTATAACTATAAAAAAACGTAATTTTAATTTCCAACATGTCAATTTATTGTCAATAATCTTAAAATTCAATTTCTTAGAAATAATTAACACCTGCACAATATTTTATAACTAGATAACAAGTCTTACAACTAATTATTTTAATACCTATTATTTAGCATGGGCATGTCCACACGTTCAGACTACTTGCATTCCATCACATTCACTCAGACCTTGGCCTTCCCTACTACTATTGTAGGTAGCCTAGTCAGGCAACAGATGATGCTTTGGAAGCCTGTGATTTGATAAAGTAATTTTTTTTAAATTTTCTAATTGCTTGCCAGTTTGGAATATTTGAACCCTCAAATGTCGAATCAATATGAATTGCATTTTTTTCAACTCCGCCTCTGTGTAAATTGCGAAAGCTGTACTGTAAGAACGCCTTTGTGGGGTACACAGCGTTTATGCATTCTGCGCCTTTATACCATTATTATCCTTTACATTATACGCTCACACACAGTGAATACACATGCTTGTAAATTTCTTTGTTACGATCCAAAAATAATATTTTGATTTATTACGCAAAATAATAGCAAAAAAACGACGCGCCATAAGTCGTAAACTACAACATCAACACAGTTAAGTTGAATTTTATTTTGATACATACATGCATACCTTCAAGCTGCTTATCTGGCAGAGTAAGCAGAGATAACAGATCACCAGACTTTCATATCGCGACACATATTTTCCCCTCCTCTACATCCATATACTTTCTCATATAACTCCAACGATTTTTTTTACTTTTTTACATTTCCTTCTCTCAAAATATAATTTACTTGATCCAACCATATTTTTGTTGATCTTCATCTACCACACTTTTCACTCACATTTGGTCTGTAAATTTATTTTGTGAGTATTCTTTCATTTATTCGTTCTACATGCCTAAACCATCTCTAAATACTATGATTTGAAACTAACTTAAAGCCTTAAGTTCACATTCATCCCTAATCACCTAATTCTAAATGTTCTCAGTAAGATACAGGTAAAACTTAGTTTGTTGGATCATGACAAATGAAAAGCAACAAACCCAGATCCGGACATTGCACCTGAATCTTACATAAAAAACTACTGAAGAAACTTCAGCGAATACAAAATAATTGTGATACACGTTAATACTAAGACAGTAAGAACAAATCATACATTACCAAAAGATACTTAACTGGTTGAACATAAGATATCAGCGTCAAGTACTTGTTTTGTCCCTTCTATATAACATTGTAAACAGTACCACCGCCCTTTCACATCTCGGCAAAAATATGTACACGAATTCGCACTTCGCTCAAGCGGAGATTGCTCATAACCTTTTCCAATTCACCACTCTTCATTTTTCCCGTCATATTTTATTGACTCTAGAGCCAGCTGCCAACTAACATAAGACTCACTCCGTTGTTAGCGTGTTTCAAACAGCGACTCAAAAAGCATTATATTTTCATTCAGTGGCGTAGTGTGTATCCTGATCCCCCATTATTCTTATTCTCAATCTCCTAGTTGCAGATTAAGTAGTTATATTTAAGTCATAAAAGATTCATGCCTTCTTTTAAACATTCATTTTTTGTGTACTAGGTTAGTCAAAAAGTTTTGAAAGCGGAAATGAAAATACATTTTTTTTTGGGGGGAAATCACTTTTATTGCTCAGTATAGTCTCCCATAAGATCAATACACTTGGTCCAACGATCTTCCAACTTTGTTGTCCCATCACGGAAGTGACTTTCTGGAAGGCCTGCAAAATACTCCTCTACGACGGCTATAACCTCTTCGTTTGATGAAAAATGCTTTCCACGAAGGAATTTTTTGAGGTGTGAGAACAGCCAGAAGTCAGAGGGAGCTAAATCTGGCGAATAGGGTGGATGCTGCAACAATTTGTACCCCAATTCACTGATTTTCGCGATGGTTTTTTGAGCTGTGTGAGCAGGTGCATTGTCTTGATGAAAAATGATTTTTTTCTTCTGCAAACCAGGTCTTTTTTCACAAATTTTTTCATCCAACTGGTCCAAAAGGTCACAATAATAATCAGACTTGATTGTCTTACCAGTTTGGAGATAATCTATCAATAAAATTCCTTTTGCATCCCAAAAAACTGACGCTAACACCTTCATGGCCGATTTCTGAACAAGTACTCGCTTCGGAGCCAAAGTGCCTGGTTCACACCACTCCTTAGCTTCTTGTTTTGATCCAAGATCATGGTGGTAGACCCAAGTCTCATCCATAGTGATTAATCGACGCAGAAAATCCTTTTTATCATTTCGAAATTGCTCCAAATGTTGCTCAGAAAGTCGCATTCGAACGTGTTTTTGTTGCATTGTTAGCAAATGCGGCACCCATTGTGCACACAGTTTTTTGAAACCCAAAACTTCAGCCAAAATATGCCATGTTGTTCCATGTGAGATGCCTATGGTGTCAGCTATCACATCCACAGTCGATCAATGATCTTCCAAAACCATATCCTGTATTTTCGCTATGATTTCTGGTGTTGATGCACTTTTTTGACGTCCTGAGCGTGGATCGTCTTCAACGCTTGTACGGCCACGCTTAAACTCCAAAACCCATCGATGAACGGTTGGAAATGAAGGAGAAGACTCTTTTAATACTTTCACCATCTTTGCATGGATCTCAGTAGCCGATAAACCTTCCAAAACAAAGAATTTAATCACTGCACGATATTCGGATTTTTCCATTGTTAAAAAATACACTGACACGTCAACTTCAAATGGCTTGTAAACAAAGAATGAATTGATAGATCGAAATTAAATTTTGAGTACGTTCTTATGAAAGATGAAATATTAAAATGGCGTAGAAATTTTGGTTTGTCTACTGCTCCATAGATGTCGCTTTCAAAACTTATTGACTAGCCTATTAGAGCTCAAATATCTATAGTATATATTTCACCCAACACTGAAAACCAAATTCTTAAATTATTTTTGTGGTGGGTTGAAAGAGATGGTATTTTGACCATAAGCCCACCAAAGTGTATGAACAAACTGTACGTTTAAAGGTTTAGTAAATAAATAAAATTTGATTTTCAAAATAATGCAAAATCAAAGCTTTGAAAGCATCACCATAGCAATTTCTAACCTCTAAGATAAAAAGTGGCACTCCAGGAAGTGCCTTAGAATTTGGGTAGTCATCCACGATGAGATCATCTACCTACACACACCAGATATGGAGAAAACAAACCGTTAGATCCCATCCATCAAGTATGCACAACGCATCGTCATACCTCAATATATTCACAATGCACTAAGTCTCCATCAGTTGACATGAACCTCAGGTAACTTCGTGATCCCCCGTGGGCCATCCATATCTAGGTTGCTGTCTGAGTGGTCAGTCTGTGTCTCGTGGTATTTTGGACAAACTTTTCAATTACATAATCATCACATCATAATCAAACCATGTCGGCAGAGAGTCTTAATTATTTCACTTGCTTTAGTTTCTATATTATATTGTTAGAAGACAGTTAACAATAATATTTTTTATTATCTATCCATACTTGTACGTCATAATCATCATCATTACCATCAAGCCGCTACTTCTCTCTATCCTGCCACATATATTTTACTACCACGTCATGTATCGATCATATTATAAAACCTTTTTATTCTTTTCCATTTTAGAATTTGGTTAGCTTGGTGATACTACAGGTTCCTAGGTGTATCCAAACTTTTCATATATTTTATTCTACTTTCATAGATCATACTTGATTCTTTTATATTGTATGTCTTTTATCGACCATTCAAAATCAAATTAAAATTGTTGAGTGACCATGAATATAAAATCAACTTGTCACATATTACGTTGGTGTATAATTTTAACGGTGTTAGCGGTGCCATTCGAATCGTTTTAGCGGTGCCATTCGAATCTTCGATTTTTTTTATTAATACATTCTATATTACTTAGGTAGTAAAATGCATATCAATAGCCACCTTTATATTCGTCATATCATGCTTTATCACTTCGAAAAAGGATGAACTGCAGCAGTCATTTCGCGATCTCAACAAAATCTTCGATGAAGGAACGATCGGCGAAAGTGAAGTTCGAAAATGGTTCAATAGTTTCAAATCCAGCGACATAAGATTTTAAGTAAGATGAAGAAGAGCACACTGAGATGGTTTGAACATGAAAGGAATTAATAAAGAAATAATAACAAAACAAATATAGAGTGCAAATGTGAGTGCAAGGCGTAGTAAAGAAAGGCCAAGGAAAATAACGTTTGATCAATTTAAGGATATTTTTAATGAAGGAAAAGTAAGAAATGAGATAAATCGAAGGAGCTGTATGAGAAGGTTTATGGATGTAGAAGAGGTGAAATATGTGTGGCAAGATAGAAAAGTCTGGCACTCTGTCATCTCTGCTTACTGTAGCAGAGAAACGGTGTAATGGTGTGTACGTATAGATTTTGTATTAATGCTCAACTTCTATACCAAAATTTTAGTTAAATTATTGGAACTATAATAATTTATTTTCAACAGTCGAAATCGACCGTACATTTCACTAAATAAATAGTGGTGCATTGCCCCGCGGGACATCCGTACGGAAGGTCGCTGGTTCAAACCCCGCGATGTTCTACTCCCCTCGAATAACATGATCATTTTTCTGCCAAGTGTTTAGATGAAGACACCTAAGGCTTCGGTAATATCTATTTTTTTTTAAACTTGCCGGTAGGATACGATCATTTTACTACAGTGTGCCATTGGATCTAATACAGTAGTGTGGTCGTTGAGTTTGCTGATGTGCTCAACGACTCACTGACTTAAAACAAACTCCACGGCACAGCTTCGCTTTCCAATTGAATTGACGTTATAATGGCGAGGGGGTTTAAGGATAGCTATGACTTCGGTCATATCTATTCTTTAAAAAAATATATAAGAATCCAATATAGAGCTAAAAAATCAATATACTCAAACATTAAATACGATGTAGCTTTTGTAACAGGTATTTTCCACCTACGGACTTTTTAAACTCTTGGCAGTATCCCCAAGGTTATACTTGTAACAAAAAACCTTAATGTTTGCGCTGTGTTCGCGAATTAAGGTCCGTGTTCATTGGAGCCTGTCATTCTGTAATCCAGTTAGCCCGAGCTTAATGTTCCGTTAAACCAGATGCGTGGAACTTGAGCTCTGCTGACCACAATATTTTACGCTTTTCTTAACTTGTCTTTCTATTTAACTTTGCTTTTTCCTTTAGAACGAGTTTTTATGTAGTGATTTACTCATATATCAGGGAAACCCTTTTCTAATTCCTTTTAATGCATTATTTATTTTTCTTTTTTGCAAATAATACATTTCAGTGAAGACGACAGACTTTCCTATTGAAATATTTTGTAATTTCTACAACCTAAAATATAATTCCTACGATTTCTCTAACAATTTGCATTTCCTTCGTATCATACGAGTATTTATGGGAGAGAAACGTGGTCGTGAAAAATGGCTGAAATGAGCCTAATAAAATCTGTAGAAATGCATGCATTGAAAAGAATACATGAGGGAACAATGTATGACAAAAAACGGAATTGAATGATTAGGGATGAATATGAACTTAAGGTTGATATATCAAATAAGATGAAAAAGAGCATTCCGAGATGATTTGGACATGTAGAACGAATGAATGAAGAAATATATAAAAATCGGAAAGTATCTATTTATTTTTTAATACTATATGTCCTCAGTGAGATGCAGGCAAAAGCCTAGTTTACTGGAGACACGACAAATGAAAGGCAACAAACCCAGATCTATTAAAATTGTGTGTCCAAATTAAATTTACCGTTGTTTTTTCGCAAATTATGTATATTTCTTGTCATATGTTAAATAAATAAAATAGTTTAAATATGAGTGGATAGCGTATTAGAGGAAGATCAATGAATCAAATTAACGTTATTTTGAAATAAAGAAACGTTAAAAGTTAAGAAAATCGCAGGAGTTGTACATGAAGGTGAATGAATGTGAAGAGGATAAGTATGTGTGTCGAGATAGGAAATCCTGGTGATCTAACCTCTCTGCCTACACTGACAGAAAAATGGTGTAATGGTTTGTATGTATTTGCTACAGACACACATCTGCAGGACCTATTCAACAATATTCTGCTGTGAGGGCAGGAAGAAGACCGGTGGAGAAAGGATAACCATTAACATGTCGTTAATATTTACAAGACTTGCTTTGCGAATTTTATTTCTCTACTTGCTTTGCGAATTTAATTACGTGCATTCATAAGGCATGGACATGTATTGTTTCCGCTCTTTAATGTTTCAATCAGTCATCAGTTCAATGAACGTTTGTTATTTGAAGACAAGGGCATATTTTATTAAATTTATTTATCAATTATTATAGAAAATCCAGTATGATAGAAAATCCCTCGTGATCGATGATGATTTTCAGCCATTTTATTAGTGAAGGGCGCCTGTTCGTGTATTGGTTTCTTACGTGCAATCTGTTGCACTTTAATATTTATATCAGAGTAAACCCTTGTTAAGAAGATCACCGCTCATACCAGTTAACTTTCAAATTTTACCGTCATCCTTTGCTTTTTAAGACGCTCCAAAAACGATATGCTTCCTGAAGCTGCATAAGTCTTCCATATATCTAATAGTTTGAGGCAGACAAAGATCGATCTAATTAATATATTAATCTAGAAAATAAACATTAGCCAAAAATAAAGATCATCATGATAGTATTTAAATATTACGCAATAATAATATGAATTTTGCAATGGTAAAATAAACACGCCAAAATGACGACAAACATACAAGTATCTACTAAAACCAATCAAGAAAAAGAATATAAATAAAGGGTCTTTCAAATTAAGCGGTTATTTTTTATTCTTGGATAAAACACAGATGGCGTTGCGAACTTGCCTGGGTATTGTGACATTTGAGAAGTGTAATGTATGACATTTATAAAAATGGAGTCGTATACAATACAACAACACGTTCAAATTGTTGAATTATTTTATGTATTATAATGTCCGGAAACGGTAATGTTAATTGGCCACCAAGATCATGTGATCTGACACCGTTGGACTATTTTCTCCGGGGTTGCGTGAAAAGCCTGGTCTATAAGAATGACCCTGATCAATTCCTGAGCTCAAGGACGAAATTATTCGCGTTATTGGTGAGTTAGAACCGCAATTATGCCAAAATGTCATCGAAAAATTTGACAAAAGAGCAAATTGTGTGTTTTATTCAAGAATTTTAAAAAATTGAATTAAAAAATCCCTCATTTTGAAAGACCCTTTATAATAAAATATTATGTATAGCTTCAGAAATACCCAAATAGGCAAAAATCAATAACAAATTTACTGACTGGAAATAAATAACATACGATTGTTTTCATGTATCATACTTAACCCCAGCATAAAAAACAATACCCAAGTGTACCATGTACGAGTATAACCATGTACACCAAATAATAAATTAATAAATTAAATATAGTTTCTTTTTTAAGTTTAGATTTTTAAGTTATATAAATCTCCTAAATTTATCGTAAATAATATCATTTTTAAAATGGGGTTTTCATTCTGTCGGTTCACTGCATGCCTTGCAACGCAGACCCAAATATTTTTATCGATCATCCAAAAATAAACACTTTGGAGTGTGCAGTGGTTCAAAGTGTTCCCAGTCATAAATTTTATACAGTATGATATGTTTGTGACGAGGGTATAATATTATCTTAATCCCCAGCAAGTAAATTACAAGATATCTCAATTAAGTAATTGAAAACATAGCTGTCTTGTTAAATGGTTATCATTTGAACTTGGGAATGGTTTCAAGAATAAACTGGTAATGTTAACAAACTTAATGAAAAAAGGTCAAAACCAACAGAAGATCTGACCCGGACAAATGTATCATAATTCGTTACCACGAATTCAAGACAGTTCGCAAAAATATTCGATTCAAGTAATTACATTTTTGTTTTATTAGAACTTTCGAATGAGCAAATAAAAAGAACAAAGCGGTCAAACGTGTATTTTATGGTCATATTGAGTTTTTAAATTTGATTTCATACAAGTCCGTACTTGCTAACATAGTAAATTGTTTTTTTTTCTATTACATACATCTAATCGAAAATATGTTAAATAGAAGATGCAAAGCAGTGCGGTAACATGTTCGACTTAAGTGCAGAAGATTCGAACCCCGTGCTATGCTATTCCCCTCGAATAACTCCGAATTTCCGCCGGGGAATAAGGATACTAATGGATTGAATCATATCTATTGTTTAAAAAAAATATCTATCAATATTATACTTATTTTAATTATTATAAGTCAAAATTATACTTATTTTTTTAAAGATTTGTAATACTCTTCCAACCGTTTTTGATTCATATAACTTAAGCTGTAATTTAATAAGAATATATCACCAAAACTTCATCGTTTCCACCTTATTATTATATCACACGCAAGAAAATTATAATTAATAGAAAAAGTAGGCCCAGTCAATAAACTCATGACCTATGCTAATGACTTCCCAAAGAGCGACAGAGATCTGGATAGAAGTTGGATTTAAAGGTTATTAAAACCATAAATAATGACATTTCATTATTGGCACTCCTAGAACAGGGCGGCTCCTAATGACTCCTAATAATGATTAAATGTTCACTCTTCCTTTGTTAACACGAAATTTGTGCGCTCTCATTTCAAGCACTGTGTATAGTCTATGGCCTATAAGACTATCGTTGGTAAGAAAGACTTTCCAAACTTTATGATCACTTCAGATATATATCCAAATAATCAAAGGAGTAAAGATAAACTAAAATATTTGATGAATATGATATACTAACGTCATTTATGTGTAAATTTTCAATAAAATAAATAAAACACTTATTTTAAATTTTTTATACGCCATTTTTATTTGAGTTCACTACCGGTTCCAAAGACCTCCGTCTTTCTCGTCAGGTCAAATTGTATTAAATTATGTCTATTTTTTTTTAATTGTAATAGGTACAGGAGAAAGGGATGGAAGTAATAGCTAATAAGGGTATGGGAATAGGTAGGCGTCAAAAGAATGGTTTTTCAACGGAAAACATATTTAGCAGAGGAATATTATTGAAATTAACTTGGTTGTTTATAATGTTGAGACTTAATTTGATATGACTCTTGTTTGTTTATAATGTTGAGACTTAATTTGATACTTAACTTGGTTGTTTATAATGTTGAGACTTAATTTGATATGACTCATTTATATAGTTTTGAGACTCAGATACATATTTTTAAACTCATTTATATATTTTTAATAAATAAAATTAATATTGTATTAGGTGTACAAATAAGTTTCCGCCGTTTTTTATAAAAAAAAATGGGCATTTATTGTGAAAGAACGGAACCTCATGTTTTATTCGAAGTAGTACCCATCGCTTGCCACTACTTTTCCCCATCTTTCTGTCAGCATATGAATACCGCGTCAGTCATCATCATCATCTTTTGAGGCTATCCACGAATCGACTCAATTTTTGGTATCTTCATATGATGTGAAGTGCTGCTCAGACAGGCCATGCGTCATCGATCAAAACAAGTGGTAATCAGAAGGAGCAATGTCTGGTGAATACAGCGGGTGGGGTAAAACTTCTCAATTGAGTGTTTCCAAATAGGTTTTGACCGGTGCCGCAACATGTGGACTAGCATTATCATGCAGGAGAATAATTTTGTCGTGTCTGGCGTAGTAGTGGGCGCGCTTTTCCTCGAGTGCTCGACTCAATCTCATCAATTATGTTCGGTAGACAGCCCCAGCAATGGTTTCATTCGGTTTGAGCAACTCATAATACACGACACCAAGCTGATCCCACCAAATACACAACAAGAGTTTTTTTCCATGAATATTTGGCTTAGCCGTAGATGTTGAAGCATGACCAGGGGATCCCCATGATTTCTTCCTTTTTGGATTATCATAATGGATGCATTTTTCATCACCAGTGACTATATGGTGCAGAAAACCCTTTCGTTTATGCCTGGCAAGCAGCATTTCACATGTGGAAAATTGGCATTCAAAGTTTCTCCGTGTCAGTTCATATGAATCCCAATTTCTTTGTTTTTGAATCATTCCCAATGATTTCAACCCATGTGAAATTGCTTGTTGAGTCACTCCTAATGTAAGTGCAAGTTCTTCTTGCGTTTGACACGAATCTTGATCCAATAATACTTCCAATTCCGCGTCTTCGTACACTTTCGGCCTTCCGCTACGTTCTTTGTCTTCGATGTCAAATTCACCGTTCTTAAACTTTTGAAACCACTCACGACAACTTCTCTCACTTAAGGCAGCCTCACCATATGCTTCTACAAGCAATCGATGCGCCTCAGCTGCAGATTTCTTCAAATTGAAGAAGTAAATCAAAAGTTCCCGCAAATGACGCTTATTCGGCTCAAAACTTGACATTTTCGAACACAAAAAAATATGTTATACTGATAAAAATTCACTAATATTTCAAGGTCATGTTGTTGACAGATGTCCAACCTTACGATAATGACATTTTACATCTGACAATTTTAACCATAACTTACTGGTGGCGCCAACTTTTGTCAAACGGCGGTGACTTATTTGTACACCCAATATGTACTCGAACTGAATCTTAGTTTAGTACCAATTTTGAGAGAGTAGGAGTGAAACATGGGCGTGGAAAAATTTAAAAGGAGTCTAATAACATAAATGTTGTATTAATGCGCGCACTGAGAAGAATACATGGGGCGACAATGTATGACAGAATACGGCATGAAGTGATTAAAGATGAATGTATAATTAAGGTTGGCGTATTAAATAAGATTAACAAGGACACTGAGATACAGACTAGAATAGATTAATGAAAAAAGCTCTAAAAACAAATATACTCGTACAATGCAAATGTGAGTGGAAGACCAAGGAAAGTATGGTCGAATCAAATTAATATTTTGAGTAGAAAATTTTAAATGTTAGAGAGATTTTAGGAGTTGTATTAGAAGCTATATGAATATAGAACTGGATACAATATACTTTGATTGATGCTATTCTGATGGATACTATCAATACCACTGTATACACTAAAAATTACAAGAAAATATGAGTTATGGAGACACACATTTCGTCATTGAAGGAAGATGTAATATATTACAATAAGTCGATGTTTGAAGTAAACCAACGAGGGTGAGAGACTTACGATAGTCAGTATTAGAATGAGGAAGAACAAATTCAGCCATTGTGCTTTTTTAATTAATCTTACACGGTTTTAAGTTCTTTGATAATGTATGTTTCTCAACTCATAACATTTTTTTCGACGTTTAACAAAATTGTCTTATTAAAAATAACGATCGTATCGCGAAAGAAGTACTTACGAGTATGTTTCGTGCAACAAACTTTGAAACGCTTTTGAGAGCTTTTCACTAAACTTATGTACGGTGTACCAAAATCACGTTCTTCACTACATAGCTGTTGATGTTCACATAGTTTAATGCGTAGCTATCTAAGCAATTTGGATTTAATGCATTACAAAGTCATGTTGCAACGTTGACATCAAATTCTGATAAATTGTAGTTCGGAAATTCTAGGATGAGTCCTGTGGCAGTTCATAAATTTGCCCTAATACAACCTTGTAACGATGTTCAGTAATTTTAATTATTTTATCAATTTTAATGTAAACCTCAATTCTAATAAATAGCAAGTTATTTAGGTAAATACATTACATAAGGTTGTATTGGGGCAAATTTGTGAGCTGTCACAGGACTCATCCTAGAATTTCCGAATTATAGGACCTTGATCATTTTAACACTTTTCAATAACATACTTCGGAGCATTTATGCATACACACCATCATGTCGTTTCCCTGCCGAGATAGGCAGAGAGGACAGAGCACCAGACATTAATATATCAACACACATATATCGCCGTTTCCACATTCATACACCTTCTCTAACATTTTCTTCTTTAAAAATATCATTCACTTAATACAACCATACTTTCCTTGGTAATATTCCAAAATAACATTCATTTAATACAACCACACTTTCCTTGGTAATCTTCCAAAATAACATTCACTTAATATAACAATACTTTCCTTGGTAATATTCCAAAATAACATTCATTTAATACAACCATACTTTCCTTGGTAATATTCCAAAATAATATTCACTTAATATAATCATACTTTCCTTGGTAATATTCCAAAATAACATTCATTTAATACAACCATACTTTCCTAGGTAATATTCCAAAATAACATTCATTTAATACAACCACACTTTCCTTGGTAATCTTCCCAAATAACATTCACTTAATATAACCATACTTTCCTTGGTAATATTCCAAAATAACATTCATTTAATACAACCACACTTTCCTTGGTAATCTTCCAAAATAACATTCACTTAATATAACCATACTTTCCTTGGTAATATTCCAAAATAACATTCATTTAATACAACCATACTTTCCTTGGTAATATTCCAAAATAATATTCACTTAATATAACCATACTTTCCTTGGTAATATTCCAAAATAACATTTACTTAATACAACCATACTTTCCTTGGTAATATTCCAAAATAACATTCACTTAATACAACCATACTATACCAAGCCTTCGACTCACATTTGCACAGTATATTTGTTTTATTAGTATTTTTTCAATCTTTCATTCCGCGTGTCCAAATCGTCTTAGAACGCTCCTTTTCATATTTCATAAAATATAAGTATTAAGTTCATCCTTTATAATCACTTAATTACGTATTCTGTCATTGATTGTCACCCCCTGTATTCTTCTTAGTACGCGCATTTCTACAGCTCTTGTCAGTATTTTTCTACGTCCAAATCCAAAAATACTGTTATGGACTATCATCTTAGCAGATTTTGATACAGTCCGGTTCGAATAATGTTATATGTTTTAGTGCTTTATTGACTTTTTTTTCTATCGCTATACGTTGTTCGTTCTTCGTCGTAACTTTTCCATCATCTGATAATATTTTATTTATCTTAATTATTTCTGAAAACAAAAACAGATTGGGGGACGCTGGTTTAAATTATTTGCTTACAGCCGTAAGATAACCTTTATAATCTTGTTTGCAAGCAAGGTATCATCATGGGATTAACTCACCCAGTTATATACCCAATAATATCAACATGATACTAAATAAATATTGTAAAATAAACTTAGACAAGGTACAAGTCTTCAAGACATTTATAAGTTAAGTAGACTATCGATTATCCGGGTCTCGTTGACCGGGGCAGTAAAAATCCGATTTTGTTAACAAATTTGAAAACGGAAAAAATATGTTTTTCATTCGACTACATAATAAAATATGTTCCAGAAAATTAAACTGACGAAAATATGACCAAAAATCTCGGTCAGTAAAAGTTGCCAATCATTATTTGGGCGCGTTTTAGATTTAGCGTTTACTTTTGATGCAAGCGAGCGAGCGCATCAAATTGTAAATTGAAATCAAATGTGCATTACGATTGATTTATTATTGATTATTTATGTTGTTTATACTCGTTTTTTTATATCCTCAGATTTGTAAGTTCGTATCACATAGTATTGGGCTCTAATTTTACGTGTATTTTTTTCTCGTAATTTTTAATATTCTTTGGTGAAGTATCGAGTTATGATGTCAATTTTAATGTTGCGAAATTTGCTAAGCCCCTCTACCGAAAAGTGAAAAAGAAAACTTCTCTGCTGTCGTATTTTAAATAAAAGAGTGTTTATTAGCATTATTTTTGGTGACGCATTCAGTGAATAAAACATAATTTATTTATGGTCAGTATAAATTGCGTGTATATTGCGTTGCAGCTTTCATCGTCAATGCGAACAATGCGCCCATAAAGTTACCACCACTTGACGCGACCGTAACGTGGGCATATGCACGGTCTGCTAAGACATTCACGACCATAACACAAACATACACATGGCGGCCGATGCAAGTGTATTATGCGCTAAACCAGCTTAACACTGCAATACCTTTAGAATATTCAAAAACATCAATATATGTATATAAATATACTGAGTAATAAATCGCTGTATAAGCTCAAAAGTTTTATGATTAAACAACATAAAATATGATGCACTTACGTGCGTGTACAACAATATACATACGTAGTCATAGTTACAGTTTAAAAGTTAGTATTCAATGAATTAACATAATTAAAACATTTTTACTGTTGACAATTATTTAACAGCTGTCATTTCTTGATGTGATTATAAGGCAACATACTCGTCACAACGGTAAATAATCATTTATTAAGAAGGTATGACTTAACTATTGAACAGTATAAAATAAATATTAAAACAAACACGCAGGTTATGGTTGAGAATCCTTGACGCTTCTAACATTAATAATATTAACACTCCATCATTCAATTCACATTATTATAAGAGTCACACTTTATAAATGAATTTGGTTAAAAATACTTAATATAAAGTTTTCTTTCAATGAGATATATAGTCTATGTATTCTGCAATTAGTTTCATTCAAATTCTTCATTATTAAAGATTTCCAATATGATTCCGGAAACGAATTTAACTCACCATTTTGCTAAAAAGAGCCTTAAAATGTTTTTTTTTCTGGTAGACAAAGTTTGAATTCAAAGTATTATTATCATGATAAAGACTTATTTTTATTTTTTATTTATTAAACACTTTTATTGCAAATATAATCTGGCGGGATTATTGCCAGGCGGCAATCTCTTCCAACCAATCAGACAAAAGTAAATGAAGCATGTTACGTGGTCGCATAAATCATTCAAATGACTATCCATCCCCACAAAATCCATAAACATATACATGAGCACATGCCCACGAACCCCACAAAGACGTACAATCACCCGAACATTATTTTTCATATAAAGTGAGATATCATCAATCAACAGGAAAGGAAGGGATGGTGGAGAGGAAAGGAAAAGAAAAATCAGGAATGAAGCACGTTATTTTACTGACTAGAAATTAAGAGGTTTTTCAGTCGCTTCTTAAAGCATGCCAAGGACGGAGCGAGTCTTATATTGGTTTGTAACTCCAGAGTCTCACTGCATGGACAGTAAAGGACGACGTAAAGAAAGAGGAGCGGTGAACAATCTCTGTTTGAGCGTATCGCAAATCCATGGTTGGAAAGACGCTGAAAAATCTCGGCAAGATAAGTGGGGGCGGCGGGACAGTTAAGGATATTATAAAATAAAGACAGTATGTGCATTATTCATCGAATGATAAGATGACCGCAAAAAGAGCTGCAGGTGCTAAAAGGAAGAGACGATCGCGTCAATCATAACAAACAAGCAATACTCGAGAGAAGCAACAAAATGACGGCAACATGCAGTGTAAAAGCAGTACAGCATTGAATTGAAAAAAAAAAACATTTACTTTCGTCTTTATTGACGGATTATTACTTATTAACTGTAATGCCTTAAAATTAAAAAAAATACTAAATAGACAACATTTATTTTTATTACAGGGCAAAGCTTTAAAAAAATTTAAGGAAATGCCAAAAAGTATAAAAGAAGACGAGAGTATCTGAACTTTTCGTTATCCATGTAATTTAAATTTTAAGGATAAATAAAAGAAACGTTGAAGTGAAAATAAAAAGACCTCTAGTGTAAAGTGATAGATGTACGTTAATTCGTTTAAATTAGTTTACAATTACTGTTTTACCTAAATAAACAAACGAACAACCCACTCCTTACAAAATCGGATTCCACGAAAGGTGAAAATTTCTAAGTAGAGCGTCTGAATTTAAATTAACTAGATTGACTTTAATCACGTTTAAATGACTAACGCGACATAATTTTTACTCCATTAAATCTCATTTTGAGTTTTAACTATTATCAGAGTTGAGACAGTTAATCCTGAATACAATAACAATTTAATCTTCACAATAATTCCATGGAATTTTCCAAATTCCTCACATTATTACAATGTAAAACACAATTTGCTACTCAGATTCCCAGAAGATTTTAACAGTCTTACTTATAGACCTTAGTCTGTAAATATTTACGTAAATACAATCACACTGTTTCTATATAAGGGTAGTCAGAGAAGAAGGAGCGCCAGACTCTCCTTTCGTGAATTTTTACATTTCCTTCTTTCAAAATATCAAATACTTGACCAACCTTTCATTCCTTGGAATTCCTCTAATATGCCTTCCACTCACATTTGCACTGTATATTTGTTTTATAAGGCTTTCTATATTAATTCGCTCTGTATGTCCAAAATACCTCAGAGCTTACTAAATACAACAGCCTTAAGTATTGAACTTGAATTCGGCTCCTTTTAGTATTTTCTAGTTTGGAGATAAAGCGAAAGTAAACGCAAAATAATTTGTTTACGACTTACTTTGCCCATAAACACCGAAATACGTACGAACTCTTTTAGAGGAAACTACCAGTTTAGATGGATATACAACGAGTTTATGGCATGTAAACAAAGCGCATGATACAATCAGTATGAGTAACGGTTATTATGAGTCAATTTAATTGTCTAATAAAAGAGAAAAAATCTCGTTGAAAGAGGGTCGGCTGCCGGTCGGCGCCACGGTCCTTAATAGGTCGATGCTCCCCTCAGCTGTTGCCCGTAGGTGGGTGCAAACTGAACGGTGGGGAATATATGCAGAAGCTGATTGAAATTGGGATCTGAGAATTTGTCATAAAGACGGTTCAGTTTATGACAAATTCTCAGATCTCAAAAAGATTATTCGCTCGGGTGCTGCTATATCTGGCAGACGTGATTGGTTTAATGAATATTGAGTTCGAATCCCGAGTTAAAGTCCCCCTTAATGAAAGTTTGCTCTATAGACGGCGCTATATAAAATTATCATTTTCTTATTTCATACTTATATTGGCATTTTTTTAACTTAGTATTAATTACTACGACTAACTTACATCTTCATCCTTAACTCCTATACAATTCCCACTCTCATCCCTGTTTTCCTAGAGATTTATCTTTTTTTTTGTATTTTTCTCAAATATAGTCTTTACGAACTTCTTAAAAATGGTCAGGGATACCAATAATAAAATAATTATTTATTTTATCAACAGTACAATTTTCCTAACAACAATATATATTGAAAAAAAAGCAAGTTGTGAGTTCTTCATCCATTACAAAGAAAAATAATCCTACATTTAAAAAAATAATAACAATTACGATGAAACCAATTTAAAAAAAAAAACATTTAAATGACGTATAAATATGCAAGTATACAATTCATGATTATTTGAAAAATATTAAACATTTAACAATATACGAGTACACAGAGGATTTACACAGAGTGTACAATACGCGTTCGTCTCGGGGTAAAAGCTGGTTGATTGGAAAACATTGCTTAAAACAATAAATCCACGAGATGTATGTTATTATATTCGCGTTAAATAAAGTGTATAATAAATAAATTTGCAAATTAATATGCGTAAAGGATCCAACCTACATTTCACCTGTTCTGGGATAATTAAGAAAACGTATGGGCTTGTATGGTAGGTACATACCGAAATAAGAAAAAACTATGAAATACCCAATTAACTGACTTAATATGTTATATTTGCAAATACGGGATTCAAGTATGCTTATTTGATATTTCTATTAAACCAAAATTTTGTTTTATGGGATAGTTTATTTTTTGCAAATATACTCGTATGTGCATTTCAAGGACTTGAAATTAAAGGACACTAACCTTTTTCAGTCTCGAGTAGATTGTTATTATTTTTTATAGTTTCAATAATTTTAAAGCGTTAATGTGTTCGGTATGGGAGGTTTTTACTAATTATTTAATTTGTTTAACACTACGTATTTTAATTAAACCAATAAAATGAATTTTAAATATGACTGTTACAAATCGTTTTATGTTTTGCAATTAAATTTGATAAAGTCATGCAAGAATAACAAGCACCATATTAGTAGGTTTGAATCGCGTGTTGAAACTATTTCGCATATTGATTAGTGAATCTATAAAAATAGAGTTAAAGGGAAATTTAAAGGTGGAAGTTAGCAAACCACAGCTTAAGTAACCAGTTTTAAATAGAAATTAAAATTCCACTTAAAAATAAACCAAACGTTAAGTGGAAATTTCCAAGTAATTTTTTTTTTATTTATTTATTTCACCTGGCGTGTTTATTGCCATGTGGCAATCTCTTCCAACCAACCAGAAAGGTAACACTTAGGACCTATAAAAAACATATTTCTGGTTGGTTGGAAGAGATTGCCACATGTCAATAAACTCGTAGGTTAAAAAAAAAAGATGTTTTAATGGACCCTAAGTGAAAACCAGACTGGAATTCCATTTAAAAAATCTGGATTCCAGCGGGGATCGAACCCGCAACCTCCAGATCGGCAGACAAGCGTCTTACCACCAGGTCACGTAGATCGAAGTTCACAATTCACTGATTTAACGCCCTATTTTGTATGGTGCTATTAATATTTTCAGGCTTATTTAACACACAGAGAAAATAAATAGTTATCCTTTATATCAGAAGACGTAAGAAAGAATTCCTAAGATGGCTTGGACACATTGAGAGCAGGAATGAAGAAAGACGAGATTAAAGCTTCCTATACTGTGATGTGTAACTAGTATACATTGCTTCTAAAAACTTTAATATCTTTATAAATATAATAAATACTGGGTTCATATTTTAGGTATTCCTCCGTAATACATTTACGCATTGAATGAAAAAATAATATTGATAATAATTAGCACTTATCGGCCACATCAGAGATATTTTGTGAAAATCGGGAATAAATTCACCAATTCAATCAAACGTGTGACGTAGGTATATTCATTCTAAAAAACCGCTATGGGTGAGGAAGCGACGCTATTTACGTCTCACTCTCACTCTACTTCGGTATATGGGAACGCAAGAAATAGAATCTCAGTTCGCTGGTTTATCTCGTTTAGTAGTCAGCGGGCTTTCGTTCGAGGTGGTCGCTTGGCCCGTTTTGTGAACGTCATCCGATGTTTTTGTCATGTTTTCAGCAATTAAGTTTCAAGTATTATCACTTTTGACTTCAAATTTAATTAATTTTAGCGATTGGCTATGAATAATCATATTTTTCCGATTTTAAATCGCTCATTTTTACATATTGATGTGTATTGAATACACATCACCGGAACGGGAGGATTTTTTTAGCACAGGAAGGGAAAGGTTAATATATACATATATCCGAAATTAATGGAGAGCAAGGAAGATATATACCAAGAAAATAGTTGTATGAGATAGTTCGAGAAATTTCAACTCAGGAAAATATAACAATTATCTCCTCCATCCGGATAAGATGAGGGTTACAAGTTCGATTCCCGTTGGAACCCAATTTATTTTAAAGAATGTGTGGTTTTCACTTAAGACTTCTTTAGCACCTTTCGGGTTGGTTGGAAAAAAATGTATCGTTTTACACTTTCGTTGTATACAGTATAACTTGACCGAATTATCACCATGTGACAATCTCTTTCAACCGACCAGAAAGACGGTAAAGAAGGCATAATTGAAAATCTTCTTGAACATTTAAAAAACAATCTAGGTTGCAACGTGAATTAAGTCTGCAGCCTCCGGGCTAGAAGACAGGTGTCATACCACTTAGATCACGGAGGAGGTCAGAGAATCGTCAGTCGGATATTGCCACATGTTAGTAAGCCCGTCAGGTTTTACTATATACTAAATCAAGTATAATAAAATAGAAATATAAGAAATATAATAATAATTATGCCGAGATGTACAAGTATGGTTGTGAATAAGTCGATATCTGTGTCATAGATAGATATGCGTGAAGATATGTCTTTTCTGTGGACTTCAAAAGAAACATGGCGTTATGGTATGTATGAAAGTTCAGAAAATATAACTGGCTGATATCTCTTTACTGACTTACACTGTGCCTGATTACGAACAGCATTGTCCTTATGCTCCTGTATTCAAATAAGAGTGCCAACTGTACCATAATACTTTTTTTCTTTTAATTTATCTTTCGTACCCTTTAACAAATCAAAACTGGTGATTCGGACATATTTAGAACCTATGAAGTAGGCACGAAGCTTGCGGATCGTCAATGCACTTGCGGATCGTCAATGCACAACATCACCACACGTGAAGAGGTAACAACACCATTGTTACCAGATGAACTCTTTTACTAGACTGGGACACATTTTTTTTTTTTTTTTGGCTACCATCGGTAATCGAACTTGAACCCCCGAGTGAAAGTCAAGTGTTGTACCAATTAGGCCACGGAGGTCGACTCTTTTAATAAGGAAACATCAAGTGTAGGTGTAAATTGATTTCAATATTATTTTTGTTTACATACTGACGTAAATAACATCTCCCTGTCGGGTTAGTCAGAGACGACAAATCGTCTGATTTTCCTATTTCGACACACATTCTTAACCTCTTCAACATCCATACACTTTCTCATGCAACTCCTATGATTTCTCAGACTTTTAAGTTTCTTTCAAAACACGTTTTACTTTATCCAACCATACTTTTCTTTGTCTTCCTTTACCACATCTATCACTCACATTTTCAATATAAATATTTTTTTTCGTTCATTCGTTCTAGATGCCCAAACCATCTCAGTGCTCTTCTGAATATAATTCAACACATCAGTCTTAAGTTTACAATCATCTCTAATCACTTCATTCCGTATTCTCTCATACATTGTTAATCCATGTATTCTTCTAAACGCACTCATATTTTCAAAATGTATTTTCTCCTCCAGTCTGATATGTGTGGAAAAATAATATTCGTCATGTAATATTATTTCTTAATTTTCCCTACATTTAACAACTGCTACACGTTATTTTTCCTCCTATCTCAAAGTTTTATTCATTCCAATTTATATGTTCATAAAAAAAAAAACATTTATATAGTATTTATTCAATAAGCAAATAATTTACAGTTGTCACCAAGTTCCAAGAATTGTCACCAAGCTCCGAGAATTGTTAAACAATTTCATTTCTTCGTTGAATCACACCGATCCTAAATAACAACAAGAGGCAGGCAATTGAAGTTTGTTGTACAGTTTTATAATGTTTACGTTGTTTCGTAAAAGCCTCACATATTAAGTATTTGCATACAGCCTTTGAGAGAGAACGATCGGCGTCAATGAACTCCCATAGAACCTTCGCATTTTTAGATTCGCGCTGAAAAGGCTACAAGTCAATAAACCAGCATCGCTTCTTAACAAATGCGAAACATTTTGTTATGGCCCTTCTAAATTCATTGTAAATAAATGTTAGCAACTATACAAATACAAAAAAAAACAGTATTTTTAATGATAAAAGGATGGTATTGTACTGTGAAATAAAAATATGAATATTATAATATAAAAGACACCTTTTATGATAAATCCAAAGTCACCTCACAAAAGCTTTTTATTTTATTTATTTTTAACTGATGAAATTGGTTTGTTTTTACAATTTTATTACATTGTAAATTAATTGATTTTTCAATTTTATTTTAACTTATGTATTTATTGTTTTATGAGGGTGCATACACGTTTATAAAGTACATTTAAAATTTATAATAATATTTGTTTTTATCAACGCATAAATTATACATACGAAATAACGAATGTAAGAAAAAATATCACGTATAACAGTAAAAAAAACAACTCCCACTTTAAAAATGTTTGAATGTTAGATTGACAAAATATAACAAAACTTCAGATCCAATAAAATGTCAGAATGTAAGATTGACAAAATATAACAAAACTTTAGACCAAATAAAATGTCAGAATGTAAGATTGACAAAATATAACAAAACTTCAGATCCAATAAAATGTCACAATGTAAGATTGACAAAATATAACAAAACTTTAGACCAAATAAAATATCAGAATGTAAGATTGACAAAATATAACAAAACTTTAGACCAAATAAAATATTATTTATTTATTAGGCATTCCAATCCATTAGGAGGATTATTTGTGTGAATAAGAATTCGAAGGAAAGAAAGCAGTGGGAGAATATTTAAGAAACAATTAAAGTATTAATTAATTAAGGAGTTTAGGACAACAAATTGAGATACGAGACAATAAAGCAAAGATTCCCAAAGTGGTATATATGGCCCCCAAAGGGTCGACTTGCAGGGGGTCTATGTCAGCGAGAAAAGAAATTGGGGGTGCACGAGATGTTAATGGGGGTCCACGTGAGCGGATTCCATTTAGGCAGATCATCATCAATATTTAGGCGTTCCGTAAATATCTTATTACACCTAACACAAATTGTGTGTACATAATACTTATATTAGACATATAAAATACTTATATAAAGAAATCGAATGCAAATCACTGAACGTGGAGATTTAAGACTATACCTCACTAATTTGAAGCCAAATATTGAACCATTGCTATCAGAGCATCAGGTTCATCCCTCTCATTAACAGTATTAGTTGTGGATTAATTTTATGTAAGAATTTTACTAGGCTTTGATTTGTTTCGTTCCAAAGCCAAATATTTACTTGCATTTTGTGTCTTTTCAATAAAGGTATTAATAAAAATCGTACATGTTTTTCTTTTTTTACAATTGTCCACTCTACAAAAACACATTTGAAGTTAATAAGTTTAGGAAAATTCAATATTAGGCAGGCAGGGGTCTACGGAAAATAAAAAAATCGGCAAGTGGTCTACAGGGCGAAAAAGTTTGGGAAACTATGCTATAAAGGAATGGAGAATTAGGTGCGAGTAGGCAGGACATGTTGAACAAATGGAAGACATTTACAATTGAGTCAAGATTGTTTGCGATGCTCGGAGAACACTCAAATAAAACATGGTCGAAGGTGTTCTCACCTATTCCACACGTGCATATTGAGTTTTCTTTTATATTAATTTTATAGAGGTGGCTTCCTATCAGACAGTGGCTTATTCTTATCCTGCATATGACCGGCATTCGTTTGGACAGGTTTATTTTGTGTAACCAAGGTTTAGTGGGTATTTTAAACCGTTATTTTTTCTGTAAGCAGCGCCCTTATTGCTACTATATAGAACACAAAATTTATATAATAAATACTAAGTAAGATAAAAACAGCAAAACGTGTTATACATCAGAAATAAACAGAAATTGTCCACACTCCAGAAATTGTTATAAAATAATATATTTTTCACAAAATTAAACTATACTTCAGAAAAATTTAATAATTAATATGAAATAACTACCTGCATAAATACAAATCAAAATGCGTAATATAACATGCTACCAGAAATTAAGTGCAAAATTAATTTTCAAAACAATGTATTTATTTTGTCTTCATAAGTATCAATCTGATAAAAAATAACAGAAATAACAAATATTCTGATGTAAAAATAAAAATGAGATATTTTTAAATTTTAAAAAAAGAGCGCCTGGTTTTGTTAGCCCAGGGTACATAAATGTAATAGAACGGCCCTGCCTGCAACACAGAGACGGCATAGTCAGATAGAGCAGGAAGATAAGGCGGTACTGGTGTGACTTTGTGGCTATGGGCAGTGATAGAATCCCATAATATACTTGTATGCTGGCAAACACGAGATCTCCGCAGGGCATCGCACACCAAGAAGGCTACCTCCCAGGAATAGTTTTCGCAACAAAACAGATCCAAGATTTTCGAATACATTAAAAAGAAGAAAAAATTTACTTAAAAAACACTAACTTTAATGACATAATATATTTACATTTACAAAACTGATAGTTATTTATTTACAAAACTATAAAAAAACTTAATTTCTAGTCAATAATACGTGTTTCATTCATGATTTTTTTTCCTTTCCTCTCCATCATCCCTTCCTTTTCATTGATTGATGATATCTCATTTGAATGTTTTTTTTGCGACCACGTAACTTGCTTATTTACTTTTGTCTAGTTGGTTAAAAGAAATTGCCGCCTGGCAATAAGCCCACCAGATTGTATTTGCAATAAAAGTGTTGAATAAATAAATAAAAATAAATGGTTTATTTTTTTATTGTAATGTAATATCTTTTAAGGCATGGTTACAGAAAAGTGTTAAAAGAGCAGTAAGCGCGATATATGTTATAGTGAGTAATGAAAGATAGATAGAAAATAGTATTTTTCAGATTATGAGAGTTATAAGAGGTATCGAACGACGTGTAGCGATATAAAACAAAGTCAATATGTCACTAAAGCATATAAAGGAAGCTCAAAATAAACTTTTTGAGAAGGTGTAGGCTATGCATAGCTAACAATGGTGCTCATTTTGAACACTTTATGTAAAAAAATGTAAAAAATCACAATCGTGTTTTGATTAGCTATTTGTATCAACGTCAACCACCCGCTGCTACCTGATAACTCTGATAAGTAGCGCAGTTACATTAGAACACCTATTTTCACCCTTTAAAGTAATCTTTGACTTATAGAAAAAATATCGTTTTTTGGGACTTGTACCATTTGAGTAAATTTTTTAACATGATACTCTAGTACTAGCCGAATGAAATTTGAAAGGTTAATTTTCCATAAACGTGAGTAGTTTTTAAGATAAGTTGTAGGAAAATAAGAGGTGGGATTTTTTTATCTAGAGCTCATGAAAGTTAGTGGATAAATTAGACTTGCAAGAAATTTTAAGAGGATTTTTTTTTATTTCCAAATTTAGAGGGTTGCGACGGTAAGTGGTATTGTCGTACGTAAAGCCCATTATTAAACTACTTCCAAAAAAAATCACGATTGCAGAGCAAATAATTTAGTCACACTTACGAAGTTTAGTCCAAAATCGGGTTTTTACTCAAATTTCACAAAAATCCAAATTACTTGAGAACCACTGAATATCGCGGAACATACATGTGGGTTAAATCGATAGGTATTGAGGTCCCCCCATCACCCTGCTTCCAATGATCGTCACCGGGTGTTACACCCTGTATACTCGAACCGGACAGAATCAATATCTGCTAAGATGATAGTCCACAAGAGTATTTCAATAGTACGAGTATCTTTGATAAATGGGAGTGAAACGTGGATGTGGGAAAATACTAATAAGAGCCGAATAAATAAATACAGATTTATTGAAAGCAACATAGTACGTACATAATACATTTAGATATATTTCAAGAACACATAAATTGCAGAGAACACATTAAAAACAGAAGTTATCAAAAGGTCTGGGCTCATCTAATAACACCCCCCCCCCCGACCAAGATACACCCCACCAACATAGGTCGAGCCCAGCCACGGGGACACCAGATGTTTTTCAGCCCACACCCTTGAACATGTAGAATAAGAATAGAAAAAAAATACATTCAAGAGAGAATACATTAAAAGGTCCGGGCTCATAAATGTTGTAGCAATGCGTGCACTTAAAGGAATAAATACATGGGGTTACAATGAATAACTTAAGGTTAATGTGTTGAGATGAGATGATTTGGGCACGTGGAACGAATAAAGGAAGAAATACTAGCAAAACATACAGCGCAAATATGAGTGAAAACGTGCTAAAGGGAGACACAGAAAAGTGTCGTTGGATAATTGATCTAATCTATTGGATCAATATATTGGAATGATAAAATTGAATCGATTGAATGATAAAATTTAAAAAAGGGAAATGTAAAAAGGCAGAAAAATCGTACGAGTTATGTGAGAAGATGTATCGATTTGAGAGAGAGACGAAATATGTGTGTCGAGATAAGAAAATCTGGTGCTTTGTCTTCTCTGCCTACTCCAGCAGGAAAATTGCGTGATGGTATGTATATATGTGTTATAAATTTATTTGATATATACTATTTGCTTTAAAATTTTGTTTGTTTTTTTTTTGTATTATTACTATTATTGAATTTAGATTTTTTGTTAAGGCTATAATAATAAGAAATAATAGAAAAAAATATTTCATATTTATTTTGCATATAGACATCCATATGTCACTTGGTATAATAAAATATTGATTTATTGTTTAAATAAAAGTTCAAAACATATACATAAATCCAGTTGTTCAAACACTGAAAACCTAAATCAAAACGAGTTCCTTTCATGAAGTCGGTCATCAAAGGCGCACCTAACAGAAGGTTCACGTCGTTGCGTCGGGCAAAAGGATATATGGTTTTTGTTTGATTTTCAAAGCATGTAAATGAAACGTAGACATAAATAGACACAATAAAGCCTTCGTTTGTATCCTTTCCTGGATCCCAGACCCTGCCAACAGATGTGGTGAGCTTTGAGGGTCACGGGGTCACACGAATCGTGAAACCTCAAGTGAAACCTACCATAAAGCCTTCGCCTGAATATTCATGATGCTCCATCTAAATGTAATCTATTGTGAGCCGTTCTAAAGCCCACAGAACACGATCCATCATTGGCTTGTAATTTTAGAAATCGGATTGAATCGTACCAAATTTATAAAAAAAAAACAAGGACTTATATAGCGCAGTTTCATTACTTCGTTTACCCTACGAATACTCAGAATTTACATAAGCTACTTAGCACCAAGACACAACTAAAAATAAATGAAAAAAGTCGAAAATCAAGCAAGTCCAAATGTGAACTGGGACACAATCAAGTCCGGAATTCCTAATTCTATGCATACGAAGATACGGCGATAGTGACGCTGTTGGCAAGACGCCTGAGTTTCAACTTAAAAGTAGTGGGTTCGATTCTGGTAAGTAGCCGATTTTATTTTGAAAATAAAAGATTCCAATCTAGTTTTCACTAAAGACTTCTTTAAAATCTGTCTGGTTGGTCAAAAGCGGATATTGTAATATGGTAATAAAGCCGCCAGGTTATAGTGTATACAACGAAAGCTAATGCAATACAATACAACATTCTGTTCAATTAATGAATGCTCATTACCCCTGATGAGTGTAATAGAAGGAACAATATAAAATGGGTGTTCAGGGTTCTAGAAGTTGGTGCCACTGGAGGTCACTTGTAAGCCAATTTATGATATACATACTCTACTGTATACAGAGTATAGAGCTTCAGTACTTGTCTGCGTCTTCTTTCTCTATTGGGTACCTAAGAACTAGCAACAGTTCCACGCCATCTGGATCTATCTACTGTTATTTGCTTCCAGATGGGCCTAGCATTGATGTTTTAAGTGTCTTATGAAGTATGTTCTTATATATCTTGCACTGACGATTAGCCTCCTGCTCTCCTTCAGCTCGCCAAAGAGGACATTTTTGGTAAAGTCTGCTCAGGCATGCGAACCACGTATCCAGACCACGCGACACCAGAATCTTAATGCTACAGCAGTTTGCTCCTTTCAAATCTTCATTATTTGATACTCTATGATTCCATTGAATCTTCATTATTTGATACTCTATAATTCTATTGAATCTTCATTATTTGATACTCTATAATTCCATTGAATCTTCACTATTTGCCTGAAGTGCCTCTGCTAATATTTATCGAGTGCCCTAATATATCGTCTGTAGGGAACCCACATTTTGCATCCATATATCAAAGATGGTATAATTATAACTTTATAGACTGGCGAATTATTTTTTAGCGTTAGATCGTGATTATCAAACACTTTTCCACGACGAGCCCAAAACGGCCGGGAAGCTAA
This sequence comes from Odontocerum albicorne, assembly GCA_949825065.1. Taxonomy (NCBI): domain Eukaryota; kingdom Metazoa; phylum Arthropoda; class Insecta; order Trichoptera; family Odontoceridae; genus Odontocerum; species Odontocerum albicorne. The sequence continues at coordinate 36,221,655 of OX463847.1, read as the reverse complement.
GTTTAATATATTATGAATCTCATAATCTATGTTTACTTTGTTATTCACAATGCTACCCAAGTAATTAAAATTATGTATTGATTCTACACACTGTTCAAACCCAAAACAACATGGGTTCAAACCCAAAACTACTAAGTCAATCAGTTTCCATGTCGCACACAATATTCAAATTCTTTCCAACTAATGAAGCTCTTTCGCTGGAGTTTTTGCACTCTTGCGAAATCGGATATAATATTTTGGCTTTTGTAAAGCTACACTAGTTCTACAAAACTTCCTATGTTACTATTTCGACTAGTTCTACAAAATTTCCATGTTACTACGAAATCTGATAAAATATTATACTTTCGTTAACTATGATAAACACATGGTCCACAAAACTTCCAGTGTTACTATTTTCACTAATTCTACAAAACACAAGTTTCCCTTTTTTTTTTGTTTTTTCTTCGTTTTCCCCACTAAAACGGTTTGAATAATCATTAATAATTTTCAAGGTATTTTCTATACTTATTCTGACTTTTCTAGAAATATATTCATAGGTTATTTATCTCCTTTATTTAACACTTTCATGCGAAGCACATCTGGCGAATTCATTGTTTTAATGTAATTGCCGTTGTTGCGTAGGTATCCACGAATTTGTCTTAGAAAATGAAAGCAATATTTGAAAGTGTGTTAATAGATATTAAATAAGGTTGGGAAGTTAAGGACGAGGAATTTTTTGAATCAGATGTTTCATTTTCTTGAATAGTGAAGGAAGTTATTTCTTGAATATTGATAAATATGTAGTACATCTGATTGAGTCTGAAAGATTCTGTCTAAATCAGATATGTTTCATCCCAATTTTCTTTTCTCAAAGTCGTAACGAGTGGACTGCAAAATATGATAAACCAATATGGATTTCCATTTCCCTGTCATAGCATCATACGATTTGATATGATTATATGTACTCGTAGACAAAAAAATATATGCTTTCGTACATCGATACAACGATTCCCTGCATCCAATGTAATTGTTCGTTATCCATAATAGTTCTAAATGAATATTATTGCATCGTGTCTATTACACTTATTTTAATCTCACCTGTGCCTCAAGTTTGACAACTTTCTTGCCGTTGGATTAGAGGTAATTTTTATGTGATTGGGTAAAGATCTTCTGATTGGGTACACACCTTCAAATTGGTTATACTAGTTGGGACGTCAGTGATAAAAAAAACTATTCTGAATAGTCGAAAATCATACTAATGTTTTTGGGTCAAAGGTTGAGATTAAATCTGATAATTTGACCATTTATCAATTCTAAATGTTGTTTCAATGAATAATTTGATTTTGTGAATTCATTATAATGTGATATCTTTTTTTGTAGAATTATAATTTATTTCTGTTACTACACACTTCTTATCTCCTTTCGGGTCGAGGTTGAAACATTGCATGTCTAATGCCACAACTCTTAATAGGAACAGAAGCATTATGTGATCACAATACAGTATTGCCGGAGTACTGCTTCTACCAGTGACTCCATTGTACAAGTTTTTTTAAGGAATATTGGGATACAACCTTCAAGCGTGAGAAGTGATTGCTGACACGAGAAACATCTAAAATAACTATGTTGGAAAAGTTATGGTACTAGTATGTATGTTCCTGACAACTAATCAAAATACAGCAAATATTGATCGATTTAGATTGTTAATAAGTAGAACTAACTTATCCAGTTCGTTTCCGTTGTGTCACCGGCTATCCTTTTTGTAAGGGGCCTTGGATATTGACATCTTCATTATTTTAGAAAATGTGTTTGAGAAAGTATTCAGATATGTTGTTTATAGTTAAGGCATTAACGTTGTGGAGGTTTAAAGACATTGTAATTTATTTTTATCAAACACTGTTTGTTCCACTTTTTTGTAACGGTATAACCCTACCGGTTTCAAGGCTTTCACCTCATCTTCAGGGGAGCGCAAACAAGACTATTCAGAGTTTCGGAGCACAATCAAGACTTTTCCAAGTATTCAGAGTTTTCTTAGGAATGGGTTTGAGTTGTTTCGGCAGAAAAACTAGTTTTAATTCAATTATATTATACTCTATATATATTTTTCTGCTTTATATTTTATAGGGTTAACCTGTATAATGTAAGCTACATAAAAGAAAAAATAATGAAAACGACAATTTTTACAGCACCGTTTAGAGAGCGGACTATCCTTAAGGGCGCTCTAGCTCCGGGCTCCAACGTATTTTTATTGACAGATTAAAAAGTCACTTAAATACGTTGATGAGTGCTTCTAATGCCTCCAATCTTGGAGAAAATTTGCGGCTTTGCAAAAGATAGAACATCTCCAGGAGTAGGATAACTTGATCACCAGAGATCAACGTGATCATTGATCACGACCATTAACCGAGGACACAAGGAAGAAAACCGCGACACGCGTTTCAACCTTCATCACTTTGAGATAACGCAGTACAAGGGTAATAAAGTAAACAAGAACACTAACATCGTTCATCAAGCAATAACTATGAAATAAAAATTAAACAACTGTTGAGGAACACGGGAGATTAAAAGGGTCTTTAAAATTGAGCGGTTTTTTTTTAATTCAAATATTTTTTATTATTGAATAAAACACATAATTTGCTTTGAAATAAAAAACCTTTTTTTTTGTCATTGAAGTATAATTAATGTATGACATTTAAACACAAAAAATAATATCCGCCAAATGTTCACCTCTTGCAGCTCCACGGATGTCCACTCTTTTGTCAAAATTTTCGATGACATTTTGGCACAATTGCGGTTCTAACACACCAATAACGCGAGTAAGTTCGTCCTTTAGCTAAGGAATTGATTGGGGGTCATTCTTATAGACATGGCTTTTCACGTTAACCCAGAGAAAATAGTCGAACGGTGTCAGATCTCATGATCTTGGTGGCCAATTAACATCACCGTTTCCGGAAATGACAATACATAAAATAATTCAACATTTTTAACGCGTTGTTGTATTGTATACGACTCCTTATATGACCCTCTATAAATCACTAACGAAAATACATATTTTTTAATAACTTAAGAATTTCACCCCTAACCATGTTTCCTTTAAGTCAATAAACTACACACTTGTAATATCCAATCAGTAAAACCTTGGCAATGTTTTCGTTAGGAAAATATAAAAAAAATGAGCAAAACCTTGAGAGAAAGGAAAAACATGGGTAGCGGTTGTTAAGTAAAAGTTAAATAAAGAAATAATTTTCTACGACGAACATTATTTTACACACATATCAGACTGAGAGGAGCCAAATAAATTCTGTAGAAATGCGTGCATTCAGAAGAATACATGGAGTAACAATGTATGACAGAATATATAATGAAGTGAAAAGGGATGAATGTGAACATAGAGGCTGATGTTTTAAGATGAAGAACAGCACGCTGAGATGGTTTGGGTATGTGAACGAATGAATGAAGAAAGACTAACAAAACTGATATATAGCGAGAATGTGAGTGGAAAACGTTTGAAAGGAAGAGCAAGGAAAGTATGGTTAGATCAAATGAATGATATTCTAAAAGAAGAAAACGTAGAAAGTCAGAAAATCGTATGAGAAGGTGTATGGATGTGAGTCGTGATAGAAAAGTCAGGCGATATGTCCTCTCTACCTACCCCGACAGGTAGAAGGCATGATAGTATGTATCAGAACATACTCGTATGTGAAATTGGAGTCGGATGCTTCGTATCTAATGAACCGCAAGGTACACCAACGTGTCTATCATACAAGAATTGGAAATTGCCAAAAGATTTTCAACAACATTCTGAAAAATAATCCTAATGTACTTTGGGATTGTTGATAGAAGAAAGTCTGAAGAAGCTGGTGGTCACGGAGACAGTTGAGTTAAAGCGAGCAAGTGGAAGGTGTTTGAGATGAACGGATCAAATAAAAAAGTCAACATGATTATCTTGAAGGGCTACATTCAATATGGCCCAGGAGTGGGAGAGAAGAAGACAGGTGCCGAGTTTGACACATAACATAGAGCCATGATGATCAGTGTTGAGCACGCGATGAAGATCAAAACGACATGTCATTTTTGGGATAATCTAAACGCATTTGTTACTGCCCAAACAGTTTTTGCTTCGTCCTCATCCACACATAACCTCATATATTATTCTATTCTGTTTCACATATTTTTCAGCTTTTCATCAATCAGCCTCGTGCTTGCTCCTTTCATTCCTTCCTCGATTTATCTCTTCTCGGTTGATAATGTTTTTTTGAGTATTTGAAACCACAGACTATACTCACAGTATCACATTTATCAAGAATATATTGGCCAGACTATGTGCGTCGAACTGTACCAAAGCAGGATAAAGCAATAAAAGCAATTCCTGGCGTACGGGTATTGATCCTAAGGTCTTCCTGGCAGGCCTCAGTGAATGGGAATGGCCCTATTGAGAGGTAATCGAGAGGATCGCGAGGGCAATGTATCTGAAATACCACAAAAATGCCAGGTTCAAGGTTTATCCAAGTGACCTCCCTTGAGGTCACTCGAGGACATCCCAGTTTAAGATATTTATCAAAATATAATAAGCAAGGCTAGATTAATTGTTATGTTCCTAAGCCAATTATACGAGTATAGTATTAAAAAATTAGAATTATCGTTCAATTACTCAGAGATCCATAATTTTTTATTTTTTTATTTCATTTTACCAACTTATTTACTCGTAAAATATGCCCAATTTCACTGTATGGTACAAATATCTACAGAAAGATAAAATAATAAATTAAATGAAGCATTAGAATTTATGTGGCAAGGTCCAAAAGTTTGCGGGTCAATATGTTTCAGCGATAGAATGAAACTAATTTTTTTTTCGATATAATCATACTTTTTAGAACGATGAATTGATTTTACAATACCACTGAAAATATAGTTTAAAATTTTGTTTTCATAATTGTGTAACACTACAGAAATCCCTTCGTCACTTTTTATTATTTTTTTTCACGTAAATTAATAGTTAAAGTTTCGAAAATAATCACCAAGGCCAAGTCGGGACGGGACTATAGGGCGTATGGTTCACTTCTTAGAAACCAGTGTTGAATGGCAGCAACATAACATAAGTGTGCACTTGTCCATCTTACAACAATCTCACACCTCGTGACAGCTTTCCATGGCGTTTTGTGTTCATGGTAACCTTTATTTTTTACATTAATGACTCATAATACTAGTCATCACGCATAGTGTTTCTGTATTGGAAGTCAATTAGTAGAATCGCTTGGCATTCCCATAAAAATACCTTTTTTTTTAATTGAGTCATCTTGTCATGTTGTGGGATGAGCCCGAAACTTTTAATAGCTTCTCTCTTATATGTATTTTCTGCAGTTTGTTTTGAGAAATATGCGCGATTTCAAAATATATTTATATTTATGTATGTACGAGTACACACTAAGTTGCTGTCAAAGAAGCTATATTTATTTATTTGCGTTAATCTGAGGCAGTATTTGTGAATTTACATTTTTCTGCAATACTTATTTTCTGTCTTTTTTATATTAATCTACATATACAAGGTTGTGGGCTGAAAAACATCTGATATCCTCGCGGCTGGGCTTGCTTTATATTGGTGGGGTGTACCTCGGCCGGGAGGATGTTACGAGATTAAACCAGACTTTTTGATAGCTTCTCTGTTCAATGTATTTTCTGCTATTTATCTTGAGATATAGTATATATGTGGTTTCGGAATGTATTTTTAAATATGTACATACTATGTGGCTATCAATCAACCTATAGTTATTATTATTATTATTATTATTTTAACCTGGTTTAGCTTATTGCCAGAGTTTATTGCCATGTGGCAATCTCTTCCAACCAACCAGAAAGATGTTTTTATAGGCCCTAAGTGTTAACCAGACTGGAATCCTATTTAAAAAAATCTGGGTTCCAGCGGGGATCGAACTCACAACCTCCGGATCGACAGACAAGTGTCTTACCACCAGACCACGGAGGTATATTATTGTCATTATCATTATTATTGTAATTATCTTAGATTTTTTAAGCAGTAGTGATCCCGGACGACGCCACTCCATCAAGTTCACTTTTGACAAAAGATCATGGTACAAAACCATAGTTTCATTCCCTGCGGCAATTATTTATTTTTCTTTTCCATCGTAGAGTATTAAAAATTCATTGTGGTATTTAAAACTACGTTGCCTTTGGGCAGCCCTAAAAAGTTTAAGTACCCATATTTCGCTCACCTTACCCATGCCAAGATAATCGTGTAGAATTCGAAGCACTATGGTTTGGGAAAGTCTATAACTTGCTGCTTTATCTTTTGATTTTATTCTTTTATATTGTAAATCTAGCACTTTAAGCAAGTGTTTCTGGAATGACTAAAAGTCAATGAATAGTTATATTTTTTTAAACATTCCCATTATTTTGTTACGCCCTGTTGAGGTGAGACTATTTTGAAATGCAAAATAAAAAAAAATAAAAAAATATTTTTGCTTTCGATCCCATGTGGAAACTACAGTCGAAACTTTTAAATTTGAAACAAGTAAACTATTACTGATGCTGATTTGTTTAATATATTACAGCGTTTGAACTAAATAATTACTTACATATGTACCATACATACATACCATAACTCCGTCTCCTTATCGGGTTACGTAGAAAGAAGACAGCACCAGACTCTTTAACCTTTTCTGTATCCATACTCATATCTTCTCCTACAACTTCTACGATTTCTCTTATATATCATTCACTTGATTCCACCATACTTTCCTTGGTTTGCACTGTATATTTGTTTTATTAGTTATTCTTCATTTATTCGTTCCTCGTGCTCATACCATCTCAGAGTGATTATCTTAATCTTACTCAACGCATCAGCCTTAATTTTTATCACTTTATTTCGTATTCTTTCATACTTTGTCAGCCCACATATTATTCGAAGTGCACACATTTCTACAGTATTTATTCGACTCTTTTCAGTATTTTTCAACGTCCATGTTTTACTTTCATGCATCAAAGTTAGTACTAAAATACTGTTACAGACTACCATCACCTTAGCACATTTTGATACCGTTCAGTTCAAGTACACACATAACATATACGAGTATATGTTTAAGTGACCCATTGACTTCGCTACACCACGCTGTTCTAGTGCTTAATTTCTTTATATTACAATTTAGAGAACTCAGAAGAATAACTGTATTTAATTACAATATAGTAACTTAATTACATTTATATTCCAAAACATACAATTCAGAAGGATAAAAAATATGTTCGAGGCATATCCAGAAAATAAGTGTACTGAATTTTTGTAGGTTACAATTTTTTTTATTTAAACAATAAAATTACGTGGTTACCGTAGTACATATGTAAGCTATTTTTCGACATAGTCGCCATTCCTCTCAATGCAGGTGGTGAAGCGAGGTATCAACTTTTTTGATGCCTTCCTCGAAGTAGTTTCCCGCCAACTCCTCCGTCTACTTCTCCACCTCCTCCTTTACCTCCTCGTCGGTTGAAAACCTTTTTCCACCCATGTGCAGTTTCAGGGAGGTAAAGAAATAGTAATCTGAAGGTGCTAGGTCAGGGGAATACGCGGGATGGTTCAGGACATCCCATTTAAACGAGGCGAGCAGTTCCTTCGTGGCGTTGGCTGTGTGTGGTCTGCATTTTCATGCAGCAGGCAAACTCCCTTTGTCAGCATGCCTCTCCTCTTGTTCTGAATCGCCCTCGTTCTGAATCGTTCCGTTTCACAGTATCTTGCAGAGTTGATGGTCTCCCCTTGAGGCATATATTCAATTAAAATTATGCCTTGACAGTCCCAAAACACGGATGCCATGATTTTCTTGGCTGAAATTGTGGTTTTGAACTTTTTGGCGGAGGGTGAAGAGGTGTGACGTGACCGTTTTTAAACTCGCGACACCACTTGTACACACTCGTCTTTCAAGTGATGGATAGCTTGTTCGGAGTTTCGGTCTCGTACGATTCATAGCTTTATCACCATATGCAGTTTTCCCCTCATTATAAACCTCAACCGGAGGTTTTCCCTTCCAAACGAGATAACGAATGACGCAGCATATTTCGCACTTGGCGGGAGATTGGATTGACATTTTTCACGAAACGTGTTGTCGCGTCGACACTTCTCAACGTACTGACCTCGAACCGGTCTCGTTGCGGAGGGGAAGGGTCAGGCTACACGGAAGTGTAGCCAACATGTCGAAAATAAAATCCATCCGGTAGTGAGAGCCTCAGTACACTTAGTTTCTGGATACGCATAGTATTTCTAATATACAGATTTCAGTACTTAGTAATTAATTACTGCATATTCTAATTTAGAGAAAATATTTAATTCCAAAATAGATCTTTCAGAAGAATACTCAATAACATTATATTCCAAATTAGAAAATTATCATAACCACTACCCAAATTATAATAACCACTACCCAAATTATAACAACCACTACCCAAATTATACGAGTAATAACCACTACCCAAATTTAATCGGAACGCTTTGACGTTCCTCCAAGGTGAAAAAAGTATAGATATCTCACTATTTCTTGTTCACTTTCATAAATAAAAAGAGGTGTGCGCTGTAATATTCGTAATTCAATTATAAAATTGAAATTATATGTTTTTATCCCCGTCCTGATGTAGTATTGAATAAATAATAGTCACCACTGAAGATTTTATATTATAGTTTTGACATTCACCTGTCAATTGATATGATTGGGAGGTATTGTTTATTTATTTATTTAATCAACGACACAACAGTGTCTTTATATACAAATGAACATGTGACAGATTACAAAGTACTTAAAATTATTGACAATTAATACAACTTTATCTTAAACTAACATGAAGATATAAAAAGCAGTAGTAATAATAAATTACAGTCATTGTTTTAAAATTATTTAATAATTATATGTATATTTAAGTTCAATATATGTTATGTACTATATGTATACCACAAAATACTACCAAACCTCACCAAGCAGACTTACGCAATTTTCGAAGACTCATTTTATATGATGCGGCATTTTATTTGGAAAATCGATATAAAATATGTTTATGGGGGTGTAAGTACTTAACTCGTTTTATAACAGTTTAGAAACAATATAAAAAAATCTCAGAAAACATGTACGGCACGGTTTAATCGTCTAGTCCAAAAGATTAATAATTATAATCAAAGGACAAGGATTTTATTTAAGTGCTTCCTCAAGCTGCACACGCCCCCCATATCTCTGACACTAAGAGGCAGACCATTCCACACCACAGGACTAGCAACAGCAAAAGCTCTATTGTAATACCCCGCCATATTTAATTGATTTGGAATAACCAATTTATTCAATGAAAAATAATTTGCCGTCAAGGTTCTATTTCTCTCCGAAGAAACATATTTTAGATACAGTTTCGAAAGACACAATGGAGACATACCATTAAGGGGCTTGATTTCAAAGAGACAAAGTTTGAAATCTTCTTTGGCCCTTAAGCCAATGTAGACTTATTAGAAGCGAACCAATATGGCAATATTTATAACTACCATATATGTATAAACGTAGCATCTGCATAAAAAACAGACTGGAGTCTAAAAAATTGTGAGTCAGGCAAACCAGAATAAATAGAGTTACAATAATCCAGACGTAGCATAACAAATGAATGAATAAGATTTTTTATTTTCCTTGTTGGAAGACATCGAAATACAATTGTGAACTCTCTAAAACTATAAATAAATACCTAAAAATCTTATAACCATTTTGTCTATCGAATAAGAGCTTACTGTCAAGACAGACGCCAAGAAAATTGATGTTATCTTTTAGAAAGTTACTAACACCCATAACTAATAAAACATTCCCAACAAGAAGGTGTAGTCCACGTGGTGAAGCCATCCGAAGAAATTCCGTTATACTTTGATTTAATTTCTTGACATCCAATTTGAGACAAAGATAATGTAGTTAGAAGTATCCTGTTTCAGTATATTTTTTTCAATTTGGATCACAGAATCTAAAAAGCAAAAATATCATCAGCATAAACGAAACCCTTCGTGTCAATGAGATCACTGATATGATTAGTATAAAGAACAAAAGCAGCCAGGATCATTGCCACTCATCACTTAATTTCGATTTCAAGACGGTTGAAAATATAAACATATTAAATACGAACCTTAATGAAAAAGACCACTAAAGTAACACTATGTTTACGGGTTTCTCTGTATAAAGAACAAAAGCAGCCAGGATCATTGCCACTTATCATTAAATTTCGATTTCAAGACGGTTGAAAATATAAACATATTAAATACGAACCTTAATGAAAAAGACCACTAAAGTAACACTTTGTTTACGGGTTACTCTGTATAAAGAACAAAAGCAGGCAGGATCATTGCCACTTATCATTAAATTTCGATTTCAAGACGGTTGAAAATATAAACATATTTAATACGAACCTTAATGAAAAAGACCACTAAAGTAACACTATGTTTACGGGTTAATTTGTATAAAGAATAAAAGCAGCCAGGATCATTGCCACTTATCATTAAATTTCGATTTCAAGACGGTTGAAAATATAAACATATTTAATACGAACCTTAATGAAAAAGACCACTAAAGTAACACTTTGTTTACGGGTTACTCTGTATAAAGAACAAAAGCAGCCAGGATAATTGTCACCCACCATTAAATTCCGATTTTAAGACGGTTGAAAATATAAACATATTAAATACGAACCTTAATGAGAAAGACCACTACAGTTATACTATTTTTACGGGTTACTCTGTATTAAGAACAAAATCAGCCAGGATCATTGTCACCCACCATTAAATTCCGATTTTAAGACGTTTGAAAATATAAACATATTAAATACGAACCTTAATGAGAAAGACCACTAAAGTTATACTATTTTTACGGGTTACTCTGTATTGAGAACAAAATCAGCCAGGATCATTGTCACCCACCATTAAATTCCGATTTTAAGACGTTTGAAAATATAAACATATCAAATACGAACCTTCATGGAAAAAAAACACTAAAGTAATACTATCTTTACGGGTTACTCTGTAAGCCTGTTCCCACCGACAGAACATGCAAGCATCCAGCTAACAGGACAACTGTGGATGTAGACGTGCATGCTAGTGCCGGAAGCAAGTGGGTGTAAGACTCGTCTTGCAAGATAACTCCACGGTGACTTCTTAGTTACATTATTAGTTAATTGAGAAAAGTGTTGAGCTGCAATCCCGTGGTCAGACATGTTGAGAAGTTCATTAGGAATCGTTTGACGAACATATATCTTTAGGTTTCTGTTACAAATTACGTTTGACTATGTCTTTAGGTTTCTGTTACAAAACTAACATTTTACAATTCTTTAGATATGCAATATACTCGTAAAAGTTGAAACTCCTTTCAATATATTGTAAATGAATCCAGGCGCTTACAGTTGAAATATCAATTTCCATTTTTTACTAGACATGCATATTAGCCGTTTGATGAAGATAATTACAAAAAAATCAATTTATTTAAATTTTGCACTTACCAATTTGTGCCGAAAATTCGACGATATATTTAACCCATGTTCGAATATTTTCCATGAATGAAAGAAAGGAGACGAGTAAATGTGGACACTGAGTAGAATATGCGGTGTACGACAAAAAAAGAAATATAATTATTTTCAGTTTGTAAAACTGTCAAACTTTCTAATCCATGATTAAATAAATTTTTTCAGTCCGTAAAATAATCGAACTTTACAATCAATGATAAATCTATCGTTTCAGTCCGTCAAACGATCAACCTTTACAAACCATAATATGGAATATAGTTTCAGTTCATGAAATTACCGAACGCAATAATAATGTAGGACACGATAAAACATTTCAACATGACAATACTTTTCAGTTCATGAAATTCGTGAAATGTCAAAGTCAGCTGAATTTTAGAAAAATCTCATTTTAAAATAGCCATGAGAAAAAGGCGTAGTTGAAACAGGCCATTAAAAGCAGTAAGCAATGAAAAGGGAAAGCTACACTCCATATTTACTTAAAAACCACACAACCAATTTTATTAGATAATATAAAAGTTTATGTGTTCGTGTTGTTCTTTAAGATTTCGAAGTGTTTATAGCCGACGTTCAACTTCAAGTCATAAATAAACCAAACATTAAAATTTCTTTCGTTTTATTATGAATATGAAAGAAAACATTGCTGTTTAAATTTTAAACTTCCTTACTCAAATATGTTTCATTATTACCCGCTTTGGAAAGTTGAACAATTCAAGCTGTTCTCAGTATCTGAGTGAAAAAATCCATTTTTCTTTCTGTACATAGAATGTTCCTCCGAATTGGCGGTAGGATCTTTTGTATACCAACGCATCACTGTTTGTTCTACAGATCATCTATTGTTGTTCACTTGGCTCGACTTTGGAGCGATCTCCTTGATACTTTCGGGTGTGCTTTATCATTATCGATATTTAAGAATAAACTAAAGAAGCGTTATTTATCTCAAAATATTTCTTGTCCTGAAACCCATAAAATTCTCATCTTAACCCTATATTCCTTGAGATTTATATCAATATATGTTTGCTTTTTTCAAATATTATTTTCATATACTACGTTAAACACACGATCATTGATACCAAAATAATTATGAATCAAACCAAATCGATTAGAAAAATTACTTTATAGTACTCGTATAATTAATTACACATGCATATCTACCATCGCGCTATTTCCCTGTCGGGGAAGGCAGAAAGGACATGATAACAGAATTTCCTATTTCGACACACTTCATTACCCTCTTCTACATCCATACACCTTCTCACACAACTTTTACGATATTTCTGACTTTCTACGTTTGCTTCTTTTATAATATCATTCACTTAATCCAATCATACTTTTCTTGGTCTTCCTCTACCACGGCTTCCACTCACATTTGCGCTAAATATTTACTTTGTTAGTATTTCTTCAGTCATTTGATCTATATGCTCAAATCATATCAGCTTTAAGTTCACATTCACCCTTCATCATTTCATTCATTTTTCTGTAACACATTCTCACTCCATGTATTATTCTCAATACATGCATTTCTACAGCATTTATTCAGCTCCTCTCCGCCTTTTCTGCGTTCACGTTTCACTCCCATACAACAACATTTGTTCTAAAATAGTCGTGGAATATCATATTAACAGATTTCAATATAGTCCGGTTTGAGTATATATGTTTTAATGCCCATTGACTGTTTCATCTCGCAACACGCCGTTCAATATCCCTTTTAACTCTTCCACCATCTGAGAAAATACTATCTAAATAGCAGAATTCTCCAACTTACTCCATACTTTCAATAAATGTATACAAAATTTATAAAATGGGTTACTTGTTACTTTGTTTTTATCACAACATTTATTTACTTTTACATCTGGCTTCTTTTACTTTTACACCTGGTTTCAACAACTGTTTTATTCAGGTAAACTTCTATTTAATATTTAAATAATATTTTTCTGGTTATGGTTAATAACACTTTTTAATGAACTGGGTATAGGTGGCATCAAAGATATGGCGTTTCAATAGGAAATCGGTATAGGGGAGGACTATTTAGAAAGTACAATTGATTGTTTATATTTTTCAATTTAATTTTAATATTTATCTAATTTCTAAATTATCCAACTGTAATTCTCCTTGGCTTATATTAAAATTTTACATACAAGCCAAGGTTTATGTGCGTCGAATTAAATACCGAATTTTTATATACTCGTATATACGAGTATAATCCTTAAAAATCACTAATCATAGCCAGAAAAATGTGTTGAAGATAAGCCTTGTACTCGTAAAATATTTGAATATTAATGTAGCGAAATCAAAAGTTATGGTTACAGAAATAGATGTGGTAAAAACTCAAAGGAACTGGAGCAGGTTGATGAGTCCTATTATCTGAGAAGTATGTCTACGTTGAAAGTGAAATTGAAAGAAGAGTAGCGACAGGGAACAAAGTAAATGGAGCACTAAATATAATATACGACAATCTCGCAATATCAAAAATGACGATATATAATATTGTATTGATGCCAACATTGACGTTTGGTTTGGAAGTGAAACTTGGATTTGGTAGATGAAGGATTAAGTAATATTAATTCTGTAATTATGCGTGCACTGCGAAAAAAAACTCATTTATTAGGGATGATTCCTGGTTGCTGAACAAGGTAAACGGAGCACTTCGTGTAATAATTACTCGTATAAAAACTCATTTGAACCAGAAACTCACGGACTAGACGGCAAGTGGTCTACCAACCAAATTTAATAAATTGTCTTCAATCTTTAAAAAATATATAATATACTATGCGTATCCAGAAACTAAGTGTACTGAGGCTCTCACGACCGGATGGATTTTATTTTCGACATGTTGGCTACACTTCCGTGTAGCCTGACCCTTCCCCTCCGCAACGAGACCGGTTCGAGGTCAGTACGTTGAAAAGTGTCGACGCGATAATACGTTTCGTGAAAAATATCAATCCAATCTCCCGCCAAGTGCGAAATACGCGGCGTCATCCGTTTCCCGTTTGGAAGGGAAAACCTCCGGTCGAGGTTTATAATGAGGTGAAAATGCATATGGTGATAAAGCTATGAATCGTACGAGTGTGTACAAGTGATGTCGTGAGTTTAAAAACGGTCGGACGTTTTTGGTGTCGCGAGTTTAAAAACGGTCGTACGTCTGTGCATGATGATCAGAGGAGCGGAAGAGCTTCAATTGTGACTGACGAAATTGTGTTTTGGGACTGTCAAGGCATAATTTTAATTAAATATATGTCTCAAGGGGAGACCATCAACTCTGCAAGATACCTCCCTGAAGCTGCACATGGGTGGAAAAAGGTTTTCAACCGACGAGGAGGTAAAGGAGGGGGTGGAGAAGTGGATGGAGGGGTTGGCGGGAAACTACTTCGAGGAAGGCATCAAAAAGTTGATACCCCGCTTCACCACCTGCATTGAGAGGAATGGTGACTATGTTGAAAAATAGCTTACATATGTACTACGGTAACCACGTAATTTTTTTGTGTAAATTAAAAAAATTGTAACCTACAAAAATTCAGTACACTTACTTTCTGGATATGCCTCGTATATTCATATTATAAACTGCTAGTTGATAGGCAGCCCCGGGATTATTTTTTTCTAGACATTTTATTTAGCTAGAACAAAAAAATCGTTGCAGAACCATTTCCTTTGTCTCTTCCGCCAAGGATGTAATGCAACCGACATAACAAATAAAGCTCATACTAGTGACATAACCATTGGCCCGCGAGCTGATTACTATTTTATATCAATTTATTTTTTAATTATTAATTTTGGTTCGAAATTCAGTTCTGGGTGACCTAAAGATGTATTATTCTCTCAAAAGTATTTTTTTTAATTTTAAACCTTCATTTAGAGAGAATTGAACGAATGTTACATTACTCAGAATATCGTTTCATCCTAAATTTCCACTGTTTTAATTTCTTGTCAGTGAACGAATACATTTCTTCTAGTTCTTCCATTATTGTTTCGAAATTAGTAATTTATTTGTTTTTTTACGTCAGTTCAAACATTTGTTTTATAAAATCTATCATTAAAAAAACAACTTGACATATCAAAGTGGAACCGGTTGGTTGAAACAAATTGATGCATAGCTCGACAGATGCACCATGTATACATATGAGTATATATAAAAAAAAAACAATTATTTTGAATTTACCAAAAGTTACGACTTTGTGGAACTCTATATTAGAATATTTAACTTTGTTATTCCACTAATAACATAATCAACGCTACACGTGTTTCTATCTCCTATCGCGAACAAAAATGAAATACAATTATTTTGAATTTACCAAAAGTTACAACTTTTTGGAACTCTATATTAGAATATTTAACTTTGTTATTCCACTAATAACATAATAAACGATACACGTGTTTCTATCTCCTATCGCGAACAAAAATGAAATACAATCAATTTAGAAACATTAGAGTACACAAAGCAACAGGCAAAAAAAGTAATAAATAACCAAAGATGCAAATCTTAAATATTTTTCTGTTGGGTTTAATATACCACAGACACTTCCAATTTAAAATGACACCAGTCTGATCTAAGCACTGTTTTCGTAGCAAATTGAGATTATTCTGACTGCAGAGAGCCTCGGGTAGTGGGGCTAAATGTAATTAGGGGAATAAAAAAAGTAATTTAATGTAAACATTTTGAGTTTGGAACCCCTGTGATATTGTATACCGAATCAATTATTGCTTTTAATGTTCGTACCGAATGAACATATTCCACTATGATGAGTCAGATAATAATAATAAAAAAGGACCACCCAGAGATAATGCTAAAACAGAAACAACACTGACTACTAAACAGGTCACTTGAACCGAGAGACACTTGAATGCGCCCTTTATCAACGGAGATAATACAGTAAAAAGAGACTTAAAAGCTGAAAAAAAAAAACTCGAGAGCTGTTGGTTGACGAAAAATCGTTGTGAACACCACACGACTTGCTAGTAGGAAACAACATTTTAACATATAAAAAATGTTACAATTTTGAATTTCTAAAGCGTTTAAATATATTTTATATTTAGTACAACTTTGTAACGAAATGTTACTCAAATATATTTTTGTATTCGTTCGTTTACTGATTTGAACACATTAATAAAATAATCACTCATTTGCACCAAAGAAACCATACATTTATGAAATAAATTTACGGTTTTAAAAAAAGATCACCATCACTCCATGTCCCTATTGGGGTAGGAAGGCAAAAAAGATCTCCACTTAAGTATAAAAACTGAAAACCTCAAAAAGTTATACTACACAACTACATTTTAAGTATAAAAATCCGGCAATTAAGTATTAAAAATCAGATTACCATATTTGCAGATTTTTTTTAATTAAAGTTTTTTTTTATAAGAGACAAATCTTTTTGAAAATAAAGCTAACTATGCAATGAATTTCAATATTTGAAGAATTGTTTTTTATTGTATTATTGCGTACAGTAAGAAAACTAATTTTATACCAAAATTTACATATTTTATTTATTTATATTAGAAATAAACAATGGATAAAATTAATTATATAAAGTAAAACTTATTATAAATTGCATAACGCAAATTGATTTCGAGTTTGGTACACTTGAATGGATGAAGTAAAATAGACACTAAGCACTAAAAAAACAAAAAAAAACTTAGTATGCAGTTTCATTCTATATGTCACATAGAATGAAACTGCATACTTAGTTTTTTTGTTTTTTTTTTGTACTTAGTGCCTATTTTACTTCAACCATTCACTTCTATGTATGTACCACAAATACGAGTATAAAGTCGAAACTGTTAACTCAAAAAAAATTCATTGGACATTTATTTTTATGCTGTAATTTGACTGAAATAATTATGTTACCTGTTTGAGCTGTATACTGTAAAACTAGGCTAATATATTGCCGTGTGGAAATGTCTTCCAGCTTACCAAAAAAATAAGAGATCTAGAGTGAACGAATGAATAAAGAAATACTATCAAAACAAATATGTACTTAATACAAATGTAAGTTGAAGGCAGAAATTAGAAAGACCAACGAAAATATGGTTGGATCAATGATATTTTGATAGAACGAAACGCAGATATTCAAAGAAATCATAGTAGCTGTATAAGAAGGTGGATCGATGTAAAAGAGGCAAAGCATATGTGTCGATATAAGAAAGCTTAACGCTCTGTTCTCTCTCCCTGCCCCATCAGAGTGATGGTATGTATGAATGTATTATTATTACAATTTCTGAAATAACCTCGTCAAATCTCAACAAGAAACCCAAAAACACATAACTTATTATTTTTTCGATAAGTTTGTCATTTTTTTAATAAAAATAATATCAACACTTCTGTCTTGTATACTTAGTCAAAATTAAATAAATAAAAGTCGACAAAAATAACATGGCGGTCTCAGTGTTGCCGGCCAGCCGTCAAGAAGATGCCAACGATCTGTGACATGGACCCTTTTCGTCAAGTTTGTTTATTTGGGATTTGTCGCTTTGAAACATGTGTTTTAGAGCTTAAACTGTTGCATCCGTCCAGCGCACTGGTGGCGGCGGTGAGGATTGAGAATACGCCACCACTTGATGAGGCGAGCCACATTACCCATTTTTGTGAAGAGCATTGTTCTCTTGTAATGATCAGTGACCCTCCAAGTCTTGAAGAAGCAAGTCAATTTGAATAATTATTATATTATTCCAGGCAGTGTGCAAAATAGTGCAATGCAACAAGAGTCATAAATAAAGGGTCTTTCAAATTGAGCAGTTTTTTAAATAAATTTTTTTATTCTTGAATAAAACATACAATATGCTTTGATTTCAAAAAACCTTTTTATAGGTCATTGAAGTATAATGTATGACATTTAAACACAAAAAAGCCATATCCGCCAAATGTCCACTCTTTTGTCAAAATTTTCGATGACATTTTGGCGTAATTGCGGTTCTAACTCGCCCATTAACGCGAATAATTTCGTCTTTCAGCTCAGGAATTGATCAGGGATCATTCTTATAGACCTGGCTTTTCACGTAACCCCAGAGAAAATAGTCCAACGGTGTCAGATCACATGATCTTGGTGGCCAATCGACATCACCGTTTCCGGAGATTATAATACAGTACATAAAATAATTCAACAATCTGAACGCGTTGTTGTATTGTATATGACTCCATTTTTATAAATGTCATACATTACACTTCTCAAATGTCACAAGACCCAGGCAAGTTCGCGGCGCCATCTGTGTTTTATCCTTGAATTTAAAAAACCGCTCAATTCGAAAGACCCTTTATAACATAAGAAATACAATAAATTAGTATTCTATAGTTCGGAAATTCTAGGATGAGTCCTGTGACAGCTCACAAATTTGCCCCAATACAACCTTGTAACGATGTTCAGTAATTTTAATTATTTCATCAACTTTAATATAAGCCTCAATTCTAATAAATAGCAAGTTATTTAGGTAAATACATTACATAAGGTTGTATTGGGGCAAATTTGTGAGCTGTCACAGGACTCATCCTAGAATTTCCGAACTATAGTACCTATGATATATGGACTGAAACGTAGCCGTGGAAAAGACTTTAAGAAGCCAAATAAATAAATGCTTTTTTAATAAGCCGAATAAAGAAACGCAAGCACTGAGAAGGGAACACAGTAAAAGTATTTTGGTACCAATTTTGTTGTAAGGGAGTGAAAAGTGAACGTGGTAATCGACAGAGGAGCTGAATTCATTGAGAATATGTGATAGAATACGAATTGAATAATAATAAAGTATGAATATGAACTTAAGGCTGATGTATTAACTAAGATCAAGAAGTGAACGCTGAGATCGTTTGGGCATGTATAACGAATGAATGTAGAAATACTAACAAAACGATATACAATACAAATGTGAGTGAAAGGTGTGGTAAAAGAAGGTCAAAGAAATTATGATTGGATCTTGGAAATGATATTTTGAAAGAAGGAATGTAAAAATGCAGAGGAATCGTAAGAATTCTATGACAATGTGTATGGGTATGGAAGAAGTGAAATATGTTTGTCAAATGTATCGAGAAACTGTATGTCTACCTTCCCCAATAGAGATGCTGCGTTATGGTGATGATTCAATTATCTCTCTAGCATGGACGGTCCCTCCGATCTGGTGACGGCAGAATCCTTTGTATACATTATTTTACATAATATCATATTTTGCAGCATACTCGGGTCATCTTTGGAACGATCTTCTTGGATCAATGTGTTACATATTATTAATAATAAACTAAAGAAGCATTATTTATCTCAAAATATTCCGCGCCCTTAACTGCCATACAATTCCCACCCTAATTTCTATTTTCCTTGAGATTTATCGTCAATTTTTATAATTTTAAGTTTTTCTCTAATATTGTTGTCATACTATACGAAAACGTTAAACCAACAAACACAAGAAATACATACATACATATTATCACACCGTGCCCCTTGCGGAGTAAACACAGAGAACATATCTCCAAACTTTCCTATCCATGACGCGATGATGATTTTGATTGTTTGGTATTTAAATAAAATACGTCAATTAGCAATGCGGAAAGAGAGAGTGAATGAATCAATGAATAATAATTAATGATGCTTTATTTATCGGTAAGTGGGTATTTATACATTTCAGAATGGGCGCGGGAGTGCGCCCGCAATATATTTTTATCTCGCTTCTGTGCGTGCAGAAATGGTCGATTGAAATATTGCAGACATCGCAAATAATATTGTGGGTAGAAAATTTGTTGGCAAAAACGGCGAGACAGCGTGATGCGTTCTCTTTCTACTGTGGAATGTATCGTAAATAGTATTTGTGGGTAAACAATTTCAATGTTTTGGTATGCGACCTTTGGACATATCCAAAGGTCGTTTCGTCGGTCGTTGACCGTGTGTGTTGACAATATTCAGCGACGACCGTAATTCCTACAATCTCATCAAGCACAATCTTCTATTATTCACACTTCTTACCTAAACTTCTTTCAAAATGTGGTGCATTTGGTCCAGTCACGTTTTCCTCGGTCGCTTCTTCAACGCACACCTTGCACTTTTGACTTGTATATTCGCTTAGTCATTCTTTCATCATTCATTCTCTCCACATGTCCAAATCATCTTAAAGCTCCTTTCTTAATCTTACTTAAAACATCCATTTTATCCATGAATTCATTTCTGATGTCTTCATTCCATCTTCTTTCAAACATTGACACTCCACAATTTCTTCTTAGTGCATGCATCTCCGCAGCATTAATCTTACTCGTATACATCTTCTGACAAGTCCAAGTTTCACTTTCGTACATTAATGAGGGCGCCAACACACTGTTTTGTAATTTTTACTATTGGTGATATTGCGCGGTTGATGTATATAACATTAAGTGCTCCGTTTACCTTATTCCCTGTCACCACCCTTATTTCAATGTATCTTTCAACTCGCCCATCAAGCGTCAACATATCGCTTATAAAACAAAACTCATCAACCTGCTCTAATTAATTGAACTAATAATAAGAACAAAACTAAAATGGATTCATTGAAAGAAATTGTTTCAAGTAATAAATTCGACAGATGTAAATTTGTATTAAGTACATTGGTAAATAATTAAATAAATACAATTCGCATGTTGACATGTATAGAAGACCCAACTCACATTTCACCCGTTCTGAGATCATTTAGGAAACATCTGGACTTATGTGGAACAATTTTTCGAATTCTGGAGACGGAATCAAGACTATGAATTGCTTAATTAACTGGCTTGATATTTTTTATCAATACGAGATTAATGAAAGTTTTTTTGGATATTTCAATACCAAAACAAAGTGTTTTTTTTTGTGGATTAGTTCCTTTTTGAATACATAATTTGCATTTATATTTATTATAGTGTCAACCATGGTTTATTGGAATAAAAATGTTTTGAAGCAATAAATTCGACAGATGCATTTGCATGAAAGTGTTAAATAAATAAGTAATGTTGATGTCCAAGTATCGGCTGAGAATAAACGCGACTATTTTTAACTCCGTTTTCTAACAATGGAAAATACAATGGAAACCAAAGTAAATAAAGCAATCAACCATCATGACAGGACCTCGCTGTCTTCATCCTTTTTTATGTTTTCGAATCCTCGTATCCGGTCAAACGGTGGAAGTAAATTGAACGGC
The DNA here is from genome assembly GCA_949825065.1 of Odontocerum albicorne. Classification (NCBI taxonomy): domain Eukaryota; kingdom Metazoa; phylum Arthropoda; class Insecta; order Trichoptera; family Odontoceridae; genus Odontocerum; species Odontocerum albicorne. The sequence continues at coordinate 36,200,037 of OX463847.1, read as the reverse complement.
AGTATACTCTCGCATGCTCGCCACGCGCCGAGCCCATCCTGTCCTAAACATATGCTCTCCTGCAATTTGCATACTTATATTACACAGACATATATACCTGATATACCACTTGTCCACCAAACCATTACCTTAATGTATTTATTTTAACACTTCTTTGTGAAATTTGCCAAAGAGCTATCTCTTCTAAACAATTAGAAATGTATTTTTAACAATAATTTGAAATAGCGCTGTTTCCCGGTCATTGCGATCACCTCAAGAGCGCTTCCTAACGAGTTCAACCTATTAACTTACAGAAGACATCTCGCCTGTGGAGAATCATAGTGGCAAAACTCCAAAAAATTAATTTTCGAGTTAAGTCCTCCAAATTACACTAAAATTACTCATTTTTTACGTGCGTAAGTGGCGAAAGTATATTTCAACTCCTTGAAGCGTCAAGGAGTTGAAATATACTTTCGCCACTTACGCACGTAAAAAATGAGTAATTTTAGTGTCATTTGGAAGACTTAACTCGAAAATTTTTTTTTTGTAGTTTCGCGACTATGATTCTCAACAGGCGATATGTTACAGAGAACAAGTGACTTTTTAAGTATATCAAAAACTTCACCAATTTGAAGAGTTTCCTCGGAAATGGTAGAAGACTGTTCCATAGAAGAGATCACGCTACCTGAAACGTTCTATCGAAATATTTGGTTTTGACAATTGTAATGGAAATCTTTAAGTTTATGAATTTTGTTTTCAGTATTGGTTGGAATATTCTCATTTGAGCTTTATACAATGATAAAAGAAAGAATTGCAATTTTTAAATATAATATAACAATTTCATCTGCGGTTAGAGATACGAGAGGACATTGTGAGGAAGGTTAATGAGGTAACCATGAAACACGCTACGTCATTGAAGGGAAATGATACAATTTTTAATCGCATTGAAGGGAAATGATACCATTATTAATCGCATTGAAGGGAAATGATACCATTTTTAAACTTAGTAGTTATTGGCAGCTGGTTCCAGAACTTAACACCAAGCACAACTACGACATTAAAAATGAAGAGAGGTGAAATTTAGTCAAAGAAACATTATATATTAATTCGTCACGACTGAACCGTTTCGGGTTCGGTTCCCGTTCGTACTCATTTTTTTAAAAGGATTTGAAGTTGGGTTTAACTTAAGGCCTCTTTAATATCTTACAAAAATCAGAGAAATCGTAGTTGTAACATATGTATAAGAAGGCGAATGGATGTAAAAGGGGGCGAGACATGTGTGTCGAGATAAGACATTCTCACTCGATTCTGCCTGAAAACGGCATGATGGTATGTATGTATATAAGTAACATCTTTCTAAATTGTCATATGTGAAAGGTTCTACTGTACACAACAAAAGTGTAACACAATACAATCTATAATAGTACGAAGTACCTGGAAGATTTTGACACTTATCTATTTGTATTTTGACACTTATCGAAGTGTAACACAATACAATATGTAATAGTACGAAGTACCTGGAAGATTTTGACACTTATCTATTTGTATTTTGACACTTATCTAAGTGTAACACATACAATCTATAATAGTACGAAGTACCTGGAAGATTTTGACACTTATCTATTTGTATGTTGACACTTATCTAAGTGTAACACAATACAATCTATAATAGTACGAAGTACCTGGAAGATTTTGACACTTATCTATTTGTATTTTGACACTTATCTAAGTGTAACACAATACAATCTGTAATAGTACGAAGTACCTGGAAAATTTTGACACTTATCTATTTGTATTTTGACACTTATATAAGTGTAACACAATACAATCTATAATAGTACGAAGTACCTGGAAGAGCTTGACACTTGTCTATTTTCCAAGATCCCTAATTTCATTAATTTTGTCTTGAATAATAATAATGCCAACCTTCGAAGCCTAGTTGGTAAGTCTTAGATTTGAGGTGCATGGCCGTGCGGCAACAGACTGGACTTCCATGCGGAAAGTCGTCGGTTCGAACCCAGCGCTTTGCTACACCCTTGAATGACACAGGCATTTTTCTGCCTAGTATTTGGGGGTATAAGAATAACTTTTGACTTCAGTCATATATATTCTTTCAACAAACTCTGGTGTGCTCCGACTGTCTTACTTTGGTTTGCCATCGGATCCAGTAATGCGGTGTGGTCAGTGACTTTGCTGGTATGCAAGAGCACACTCGTTCAAAAAAAATAACGGGAGAGCTTCGCTTTTCGACAACGAGTTGGTAAGCCTGTCTTTCGACCCGAGGTTGTCCGGATCGATTCCCGTTATAATAAATCCGGCAAACCTCGGATCGAAAGAAGTCAAGGATGTTAAACAACTTTACAGCCAACATTCAGTAGATGAACAAAGCAGCGAAACATAATAATAAGTAAAAAAAAAATTGTATCTTCAACCAGAAAAGATATAAGTATATCATGGAACTCTTCCAGACACGCAATTGTGTATTTTACCAGTCTATCAGATCTATTAATATATTCCCGCCAAAATTAACAGCATTCTGTCGACAGAGTTATAAGATCCATGTCTGGACACTAGATGTTAGACACTAGACAGCAGACAGTAGGTGGTAGGATAGTCCCATTAGCTAATGGAGGCGAGTCATAATCAGTATGCTAGTCAGTAGCGGACACGCGACACTAGAAGTAATGAGTGAAGCAGTCACTACGGGATAGTAATGAAGTCTGCTGTATACAAATATTCCGAATTACCAACATACAACGTGATATTCTGCAGAATTTATCATCTACTTAAGTTGGTGTATGATTGTATTAACGTGAAAAACGAATTGTTGTTCATTATATACATATCACTACGTCATTTTCTTGTCGGGATAGGCATATAGGACAAAGGAGAGATCTATAGTTTAAAAAATAGTAGACCTTATTCAATATATCTTTTCAAGAATAGTGTTATCGTAGTTATGTTAATCTCAACCCTACTTTGATTAAATGCATATTAGATTTAATTATTCATTGATACATACAAACATACCATCACACAGTTTCCCTGACAAGGTATGCAGAGAGGACAGAGCGTCAAACTTTATTATCTTGACACACATCCTTCGTTACTTCTACATTCATATACCTTTTCATACAACTTTTATGACTTTTGTGATTTTTAACGTTTTCTTCTTTCAAAATATAATTTACTTGATTCAACCATATTTTCCTTGGTATTCCTCTACTAAGCCTTCAACTCACATTTGCACTATAAATTTGTTTTATGAGTCTTACTTCACTCAGTCTTTCTTCATACCTGAATCATCTCAAACTTCATCTTACTCAACACATCAGCGTTAAGTTCACATTCATCCCTAATAATTTCATTTCGTATTGTGTCATACAATGCAACTTCATGTAACATATTTCTATAAGCACACGCATTTCTACGACATTTATTGTGCTCCTTTTAGTACCTATTTTTCCTTTTTTCAATACGTTTGTTTCATTTTCATCCATCAAACTTGTCAATAAAATACAGTTTTGGACTATCATCTTATAAGATTTTAATACTGTCCGATTAGATTATATATAGTGACCCATTGACTTTGTTTCCTGTCGCTAAACGCCATTCGATATATCTCGTTACGAACATCCACACCATCGAAGAAAATACTGTCCAAATAGCAGAATACCTCAACTTGCTCCAATATTTCATTATTCATCCATATATTACATTTGTTACTTTTATTGTCGTTTAACAATGTACATTTAAAATATCACACCATGGCCCTATTGCGATAGACAGAGAGAGTCATCATCATCACGCCATGTCCCTATTGAGGCAGGCAAAGAGAACAGATTTCCACTTCATTATATCCTGGCTCACATATTTCGCTTCTATCACGTCCATACGACTCGCCATGATAATCTAATATTATAAAATCTATTCCCTATTTCCTCTTTCAGAATTTGAATAATTTCATCTTACATAGTTTATTTTTGTAGATATTTTATAATTAATTTTATCAACATGGCCGAACAATATTTATGCTTCTTTGCTCATTTTAAGCTAATCATATGTTTTAAATCCGCATTGTCCTTATGTTTATCCCCATATTCTGAGCAAAGCTCTCAATTTTATCACCTACCTTTCGTCACTTTTTGCCACTGCCAAACTTTAGATATCGTTTTGTTGGGATCAAGATTTTATTATGAGCAGTCAGTTTTACGCCTCTTGAAACGCTCCAGCCGGTAAACACATTGTATAACCTATCATTCACTCCATTGCCTGTTTCTACTGTTCTTTTAATACTCGCAAGTCTTTCGTAGTTGAAAATAAAGAAGAAAGGCAAATATATGAGGTATAAAGTTAGTACGAAGTAATTAAATAGTTGTTAACATAGAATAATCAGTAAGACAGTCAAGACTCCTAAAAAAGAACGTAAATTACAAAGGGTGAGTGCGGATTTATTGATCAAGCGGGGCGAGAAATCCGCCCTTTCAGATGGAGAGATAAGCTGACATTTCCACAGTACAGAACTGGGGGTGAGGAGTTCAACCTTCCTAGGCAATGGGCGATACAAAAAGGCGTGACCTGGGTATATTTAAATCCATTTTAAAATAAACTTTTACATGGCATCCATGCAAGTTATTTTTTGTATATTTGAATTAAGTTTAGTTATTGTAATTTGTTTTATCAAACACTGTTTATTCCACTTTTTGTAACAGTATTTATTTATTTATTTTTTCAAAACAGGCTTAGCCCAATTACTTTGAAAAATACAAGAAATATTAAAAAAGAAGAAAAATTACAAAGAAAAAAATAAAAAATAATGTATATGCATAGCATACATACGAGTATATATACACAAACATATGATACACATATATTCACAGTCACTTAAGTACGTTGATGAGTGCTTTCTAACGCGCTCAATCTAAGAAGAAAATTTACTTTTGCTTTTGGTAATGTGATATGAAATATGTTAATATCCGAATCAGTCCCGTTCAGAAGAGTTAAGGCCCTTCCAACAGGCATAGCGGCTGGAAGACCCGTTCTTGCGTATGTTATTGAGAACAGTTCTTGCCGGCGCAATCTAGTGTAATTGTTAGGAATATTTAACGCTAATCTTTGTAGTAATGCTGGACAGCTCACAACTCCTCGAACGAGTTTGACAACGTATACCAGGAGACGCAGATCTCTTCTTACGCTCAAGGAGTTATACCCGAGCATGGCCAGTAGAAACTGAGTAGGATAAAGCCATGGATAGACACCGAACTCTCTCATATAGAGATATCGTAGATATTTTTTTTGTACTTTCTCCACCATGAGCGAGTTCTGCGCCCCCACCGGGCTCCAAATGCAAGCATTGCTTTCTAGTTTGCTACGGATCAATGAATTAAACAACGTTTTGAGCACCAATTGGTTTTCAAACGACTTAGAGATTCTCATTACAAATCCTAGAGTTTTATAAGCTGAGTTTCATAACCCTACCGGTTTCAAGGCTTTCCCCTCATCATCAGGGGAGCACAAACAAGACTCTTGTTTGAGCTCCCCTGACTTGTTTGTACTCCCCTATTGATGAGGTGAAAGCCTTGAAACCTGTAGGGTTATACCGTTACAAAAAGTGGAATAAACAGTGTTTGATATAATAAATTACAATGTATTTAAACCTCCACAATGTTAATGCCCTAACTATAAATAATAAAGTTAAGTTATTTTTTTTAATAAGTATGAAAGTGTGTCTTATATACATACTCACATACCATCACGCCGTTTCTCTGTCGGATTAGGCAGAGACAACAGAGCGCAAGACTTTTAATTTATCGATACACATATTTCGCCTTGCCTTTCGTTCACACATCATACAGTTCTACGATTTATCTTAAGTTTTACAAATCCTTCTTTAAAAACATCACTTAATCTAATCATACTTTTATTGATTTTCTTCTACCACTCCTTCCACTAACATTTGCAATGTAAATTTGTTTTGTTAGTCTTTCCTCATTCATTTCTTCTAGATCAGTGTTCCCCAACCGGTGGTCCGCGGCCCGGTGCCGGGCCGCAGAGACTTTCCGCCGGGCCGCAAACAGTATACCAAATTTCAAGAAATTCGCCATGCAAAAATATTAAATTTAGGATTTTCATCCATGTCCTCAATAAAATCGAAACACAGGAATAGACTGGACGTAAATGCAGCACTTCGTCTGTCAGAGACAGCACTGCAGCCAAGAATATCCAATATATTAGCAAAGATCAACATCAGGTTTCGCATTAGTTTGTTGCAAAAACCCCAAGGTTTTTGTTAAATTTTAATTGTATCAGACAATGTTACAATTAAAATTGTTTAACTCTTATATGTATGTATATTTGTCAATTATAGTTACACATGTCCATCTGTCACAATAAAAGATTAAAAAAATATTTAATAAAAAAACATTTTTATTTCAGTATTAGTGGTCCGCGAAAAAAATTTCCTTTTTTTACCGGTCCACATGTCTAAAAAGGTTGGGGAACACTGTTCTAGATGGCCAATTCATCTCAGAGTGATCTTCATTTTATTCAACATATCATCCTTAAGTAAATATTCATATCTAATCCCTTCATTGCGTATTCCCATCATGCATTGTCATACCATGTATTATTCTCAGTGCACGCATTTATACAGCATTTATTATTTTATCTAGTTAATAAGATGCTTGACTTCCACCCAGGGGTTTCGGGTTCAATTCCCGATGGTGTCTAAGAAAATAAAATAAAAAAGGCTCACACTTTAGTGAAATGCGTTCGTCAGTTAAAGCAAGCGGCGGGTACGTGTGCGAGTGTTATCTCTTCACTCGTGGTAGTATTGCCCATACGTGCAATGTCGAACCGTGAATTAAGTCTACTCCAGTTGTCCCGAACCCAAAGGCTCGATTACTATGCCGAATGTTGTCTCCCAGTCACGCTCTTCAAATCCCTGAACTACAAATACGAAAAAAAATATCGTATAAAAGCAGCGATTAAAACGAATATTTCATTACATGCGTGAAATAATATGTAAATGTAAGTGAAACATGTCATACTATCGCTTTTCTTCCAAAACGATGTATTATTATAATATATTATATACAGGAACAAACGGGAATTACACCTGCCACCTTAAGATGATAAGACAGGCGTCATACCAATACGGAAGTCATTACTAAGCTAAGTCTACATTTATTTTTTGAATCTCGCCACTGCTCGCCGAGGTTGTATCCTCCCTCCCTCCATCCACAATCCCCAACCCGAATGTTTACCGTTAGAAGCGTGTATGTCGGTACCAGTTCGAAAAGAATTCAGTCTTGTTTGTGCTCCTCTGATGATGAGGGAAAAACCTTGAAACCGGTAGGGTTATACCGTTATAAAAAGTGGAATAAACAGTGTTTGATAAAACAAATTACTATGTCTTAATTGATATTCCTCTTCTCGAGGTGATGTCTTCTATCAGAGGTTGGCCACCATCAAAACAATCTTTATTTTGTTCACTGCAGCTCGGAACTCAGTAGAACTGCACCGAAACCACTCCAGCAAATTCTTAAACCAAGAGATGCGACATCTTTCTCAGCCTCATTTCCCATTTATTTATCCCTGGATGATCAATTGTGCTATTATGTACAGTCACGTGACTACAATTCATCTGCTTTGCCAATTCTACGGAAGGGGGTCTTCATGAATAATATGGTTTAAGCGGTCCTCATCGAAGTCAACTGGTCGTCCGGAACGCTCCATATCTTTCAGGTCGAAATTACCGTCTTTAAAACGCAAAAACCATCGACGAGCTATCCTTTCATTCATAGCATCTTCACCGTACACTTCGCAAATATCGCGAGCAGCTTTGGCAGCTTTATTCCCTCGATTGAACGCGAACAGAAGGTGTCGAAAATGCTCACTTTCGTTTACTTGACATTCCATTTCGAAGGCTTGTAATCAAATAAAATAATATATGTAACGTAAAAGCAAACACAATATCTTGAAGAATAGAAAATTTTATTTCGAATGACGTATAACCTTTACCATTTTGTTTTACTTTTGGTGCTCATTTTTAAAGTTGAAAAAAACGGATACAACTTATGTTAACACCTAATATTTTGTGTCTCTCATCATATGACCGAGATACTGCAACTTGCGAACCTAATTGATAACATATTATCCAAAATAATAGTTAACGTTCAATAAATTGAATGTTATTTATTTGTATAATTTCTTAGTTATTTTTCCAACTTGGTAGACCGCCAAATAATCCTCTACTGTAGTTTTAAAATGCTGATCTGATTCAGAACACGTCTCTCTGGATTTCATATACATTTATTTATATAAATATTTAATACCATGGGATAAGGATTGCTTTTAAGCATATTAAATATTCTTGGTTTCTGACAGAATTTTCAAACGAAACGCGTCATCACCACATTTCGAATTCCACAGCTTCACACCACAGTCATGGACACATCGTGTTTCCGCTGGTTTTATGATTTCTTAAAAAAAACTTTCTCCATATCCACTTTTCATATCTGAGGATGTTGCCTTTGCATGAGAAACTTTACTGATTGAACATAAGACCATTGTGATATTTACGAATTTTTAAATCGTTATGGAGACACAGGTTAATAACTTGCCTGGCACAGTGATTTTCTGATATTTTCATCATATAAATAAATATAGGTTTATTGGTAGCGACATATTATACATAAATGCTGAAATAGCTTGGCGAAGACTCTCAATATTTGAGAATACTTAGTAACAAGTAGTTGGAAGAACCATTAAAATCGTGTGAAGTATGAGAAACAAAATTATATTTAAATAAATAAATAAAGATTTATTTATAGCAACATATTATATGCATATGCATTTATCCTGAAATAACATATACATTTTAAAATAATGGAGAAGAAAATATATTTAATACTAACAAAAGGTTTGGACTATCTCACAACATCCCCCCGTCGCGATACACCCCTTACCAATAGAGTGCAAGCTCGGTCGTAATTACCTCAGACGTTTTTCAGCTCAAAACAAAAAATTAAACGATAACAATTAAGCAGTCAATACAATCAATTCAACAAATACAATTATAAATTCTGCACTTAAAAAACATGTACACATCGAAAATACATACCTTCAGGCCATTTCCATCAATGCAGAGAAGACAGAACACCATACTACTATCTCGACAAACATCCTTAGTGTCTTCCACATCCATACACATTATAATACAACTTCTACGGTTTCTTTGACTTTCTACGTTTCCTTCTTTCTGAATATCAATAATTTGATCCAACTATTATATAATTTCCTTGGTGTTTTTCTCACACGCTTTCAGCTCACTTCCTGTTCACTCACTATTATCGAAGTTGTCTTTCCACTATTTTCACTATGGAGTAGCATAGCGCGAGAATCGAACCGACGACCTTCCGCACGGAAGTCGAGTGCGTTAGTACATGGTCATACACATTACAAATTAATTATCTAAATTAATTTGTAATGTGTATGGCCCTTTGTCCACAACTCCATAAAGCAAAAGTGTAAAAAAAAACACCGCCCTATATCAAAAGTAGGAAAAATGACAATACATTATAGTGTGCTGGTGCCAACCTTGACGCATGGAAGTTAAACTTTGACTAGGCAGATGAAAGATAAAAGAAATATTAATGCTGTGGAGATGCGTGCACTAAAAAATGTGGAGTGAGAATAAAAATGTATAAAAAAAGGCGGAAGAGATCTGTAAATAATGCAGAGATAAAATGAATATTTGAAGTACGGTGAACAAAGTAGCTTTAAGATGGTTTGGACATGTGGACAGAATGAATGACGAAATAACGTTAAGAGAGTATACAAACTGTTCAGAAGTGTATGTGTACAAGTCAGGTGTGCGTGGAAGAGGTAGACCGAGGAAAACGTGACTGGATCAAGTGGATTAAAATTAGAAAGAAGGTAATGTGAAAAGTATGAATAATGGAAGATTGAGCATGTTGAGTGAAAATTTGAAATCTGCGTTCATTTGTGTGCTTGGATAGTAAAATTTAGAGATATGTGTTCATTTGTGTGCTTGGATAGTAAAATTTAGAGATATGTGTTCATTTGTGTGCTTGGATAGTAAAATTTAGAGATCTATATTCATTTGTGGGCATGGATAGTAAAATTTAGAAATCTGTGTTCATTTGAGTCCTTGGATACTAAAATTTAGAGATCTGTGTTCATTTGTGTACTTGGATAGTTAAATTTGGAGATCTGTGTTTATTTGTGTGCTTGGATAGTAAAATTTAGAGATCTATTATGTTTGTCTAATCCACAAGCGACACAGCGTGTTAATATGAGATGCGTGGTTGCATGGTAACGCACTGGACTTACGTGTGGAAGTGCTGTCCTACTCCCGTCGAATAACATAGGCATTTTTCCGCCTAATATTCGGGGGAGGGGGGGGGTATAAAGATACCTATGACTTCGGTCATATCTATGCTCAATACTGAGCGTCGTGGTCCTTAGCTGTCTCGAAATCGGCGCAACAACTGTCTTCATCATTCCCGGTCTTGGGATATGTTGAATACAGCGATTAAAAATGTTCCAGCTAACTCCTTTATTTGATCTGTTGACGTCAAAAGATTCCTTCCTCCCCTTCCCTCGACTGTCCCCGCGATCATCAGCGTCTCCAAACTTTCATCATTTATTCTAGCAACATCCCCAAAGTATGTTACTCGTAAGATTATTTTTCTGGGTGTTGCAAGATATACATACGTGTTATTATAAATATACTTCTAAAGATATCTTTACTTTTATATTTTTCAGAAAAAGCGTATATCGATAAAGAAATTAAATATGGCCTACTTCTGGATCAGCAAGATTTTTGTGTTTTATTACAATGAGTGCATTTTTCCAGTTATTTATTCCAGTTTGTTTGTTTAGTTTAAACAAATATTTACTTATTTTAACCCAATAAACTCACATCTATCATTTTACATTCGAGAACTTATATTTACTTTTTTCTTTGGGATTCTTTCTGCACGTTGTCGAAAGTCTTTCGGTAATATGTTTTTTATCTGTCAGTATGTATGTTTTTATATTTAGTATGTATATTTTGAACGCCCTTGAGAAGAGTCTACTATCTACGAGGCGTGATTTAAATAATTATTTTTATTATGATATTATATATTAAATAATGAGGTTTCATATTGTACAAGAAAGCTCTGAAATTCATCAATTATATGTGGAAAAGGGTCTGTTGTGTTAGTCACGACCGAATCGAAGGGGCCGAAGTAATAAATATGTATTTGTATCCGCATGATGAAGGGAGAACACTCGAGAGTTGGAGTTGGAGAGGAGAAAATCGTAAAGAAGAACAAGCGCCTTCATAAATCAGTGGGAACGTCACGCGTCACGTACTGAGTACAAGACTGCCCCACCAAAACATCTTAAGTACACGGTTTGAAAAAGTTTGTCGGTCCATATTAATAATTGTGCTTATGGGCGCATACAACCATAACTCCCTTTACAGACTCACTTTTAACGGAATTTCACTGTAACGGAATTGAAAAAAGCAATTCAGTTCGATCATATCGCCACCCACGCTGTTGTGGGGGACAAAATAAATCCCCATTTAGCGCGATCGACGCTAGAAGACCGAAATTTTCTTTATATTTTTTACGAACGCGATGTAAGAAGGAACTGCCCAAAGAGGCCTCTTCTCCGGTGGTGATACACCTGAGTGTGAAAAGAATTGTAGCGATGATGGACTTAAGATACGATATCACGGGAGAAGGAAAATGACACACAGCGCAATAAATATACTTATGAAGTGGCTTAAGGCCTGGAATTCAAATAGCCTAACAAATTGCCAGTACTTTTATAAAATATTTCGTATGCAGCAAAACTCTCCTTTGACGCCACTAGATCGGAGTAGTTAATGGGGCCGAAGATCAACCGATGTAAATCTGAGCGGAGACCCTTTCGAAAATTATTGACGCAATTATCATCGCAATACCATATACTCGTATACTAACGCTATTTAAAAATGTTCAAACCATCAAACAAATTCGCTATACGTGAAAAAAGTTCGATGAAGGGAATATTTTTTTGAGAGCTTTTTAAAGAATCTGTAAATATAAATGTCAGTAATTTGGTGGTTACATAAGAACGACTGGATGACCAAGGTTACATTTGAAGGTTGGTTAAAAAATTACTTTATTCGAGAAAATGTGAAAGTTATTATTCGAGTAAGTATTCGAGAAAGGATCAAACTTTGGATGGATATTTCTGTCCAGTTCTAGTCGACAAATTCTGATATAGAATTTTCCAATCGTTCATTATACTACCTTGATCAAAAAATTTTAGGACTTTATTCATAAAATCGAAAATACAAGTTTATTCATCAAAATCGATATGGTCCCCTTCAAAGTACTCCCCATCGACTGCAACGCACTTACGCCAGCGCTTGATCCAATCCTCGAAACACCGCTGGTACTCAATTTTCGGTATGTCCATCAGAGCCGTCTTCAATTTTTTTCATGACATCCTCTCGGGTGCTGTAACGCGTTCCGCGAAGCGGTTTTTTAAGTCGATTGAACAGGAAAAATTTGCAGGGAGCCAGATCATGTGAATTTGAAGGCTGCTGGATAGTATTCGTGTTGTTTTTGGTCAAAAACTCGTGGAAATCATGTCTTTCGCGATTTCAACGCGGTCCTTTTTATGCATGAAATTGAGGTGTTTCGGCACCAGTTTTGCAGCGACACGTCTGAGGCCCACATCACTAACAAAAATGTCTTGATTGGATCCATAAGCGATGTTCAAGTCCTCTGCCAGCTCTCTAATGGTCAATTTGCGGTTTTCGGCCAACATTTCTTTGATTTTATCAATGTTTTCATCGGTTTTCGACTGCCACTGCGTTCGTCATCCTCGACCGACTCACGACCACTTCTGAAGCGTTCGTGCTACCGAAAAACACTTATCCAACATTTCCAAGGTCTGCGGACCGTTAAATCCGTTTTTCACACAAAATTTAATGAAAACTCGTTGATGCACAGTTGATGCAATTTTCAAACTTGTAAAAAATCGAAAACACGCACAAAGGTAGATGTACTCAGTACAACGTAACTTTTACAAATGTCAAGCTATGACGCTGAAATTTGGAGGGAAGTGTCAATGATAGATATGGTAACCTAACAAAAAAAAAAGAATTCCAATCGGGCGACTGACAGCGCCACACTGTGGCCGGTCCTAAAACTTTTTGATCAAGATAGTAAATACTGTAATTCTTTATATTTATATATAACACGTGAATATGTTTTATATACTCTACGTATTTCAGAATACAACTCTAGACTTCTGAAATATTTTATTGGTATTAATCATTACTCCATGGAACACGTGCAGATTTTATGTTTTTATATGGAAAAAATAATTCGATATACGGAATTTCAATTTACGGACACATTTCAGGAACGCATCTCTTCCGTAAAGCGAAGTATAGATGATCCAGTCAAGATCACGCATTCGTGGTAGCCTGGGGGTCACTGACATAAATAGTAAGCGGTACGAGCGACAACTGAGATGGTACGGGCACATAAGACGGAGACCATCAGACCATACTGTAAATCAGGGAATGTCTGTGGATCTTCCTCGACAGACGTCCAGAGGAAGACCAAAGAACTCCTGGATGGCTCAATGCTCCAAAATCATGCAGAGAAACGGTCTAGATGAAAGCGACACCTAGAACCGAAGAATATACAGCCTGAGAACGAGAAGAGCCAACCCCAACAGCCTACCAAAGCATTGAGTTGGAACAGTGCCAGGTAGAAGAAGATGATCCAGTCAAGAGAAACATGAATATCGCTGAGTTCGTATCATAAAAGATTAGAACAATCACTACTATTTACAATACTCCAAGTAATATATTTAAGTTTAACTACTAATTCGACGAGTCTAGTTAATAAGACGATTGACTTCCACCCAGAGGCTTCGGGTTCAATTTCCGATAGTATTAAAAAAAGGGACTAGTCTGGTTAAAGAATTCGTTTGGCAAGAATATTCGCACGCGCTAGACGTGTGCGAGTGTTTTTGCTTCTTTACGTGGAGAGCAGTATTCCAAACACATGAAATGACAAAAAATGAGTTACGTGCCTAGTGTTTCTAACCCCGTAAGACTCGATTAATGGGGCCAAAGATAATGATTCCCTCCCGGCTTCTCTTCAAAATGTCTCCCGGCTACTCTCTTCAATATATCCGAATCACCAATTGAGATATGTTGTTGAGTTGCCATAAAGATAAAGTAACTCTAATTTAAATTTTATTTTTCTAATATAACCATTTAAGACTGAATATTAAATAACCAATTTTTTTAGTTTACTTAAATATTTTAATGAATGAAGAAAGGCTAGCAGAACAAATATATAGTGAAAATGTAAGTGGAAGGCGTGATAGAGAAAGACCAAGGAAAGTATGGTTGGATCAAGTGAATGACATTTTGAAAGAAAGTCAAAAATATCATAATAGTTGTATGAGGTGTATAGATGTAGAAGAGGGAAAAGATATGTGTCGCGATAGGGAAGTCTGGGACTCTGTCCTCTCTACCTAGCGTGATAGGGAAATCGTGTGAAGGTATGTATGTATGCATGTTTTATATTACTTAAATTTTATTATCATTTTTTTTCCTTACTTCCTTGTCTGGATGTAATGAAATGCAAGTAACCTGAACGAGTAACGACATGTGCCTACTTGCTAGATAATTAGTTGTCAGAATTGTTATCTAGTTATAAGTTGTATGTAGGTGTTAACTATTTCTAAGAAATTATATATTAAGATTATTAATAATTAGGAAATGAAATGTAGGAAATTAAAATTAGTTCATAGTTATTTATATAAATAAAAATATAAATGTTCGTATTTTAAAAATATCTAATCTCCAAAAGTTCTTCACCGATTGCTTTGAAATTTTAACAAAAGGTTGCATTCGTATACGAAAATGTTTATATATTTTTATTTATATACGATTGTAAATAAAAAAGTTTCTAAATCATAAAAAATAACGTTTGCGCCTCCTGCAGTGACACAGGCAAACTAAACTTGACAGTTATGTCACATTGCATTTTCTACGTTTCGGAATTAATATTAAATATTAAATAATTAAATAATAAATATTAAATATGTATATAAATAAAAATGTAAATGTTCGTTAATTAAAAATCTCCAATCTCCGAAAGTAATTCACATTCCTTTTAAATTTTGACAGTTCCTTTTTGATTTTGAATACTAAATAATAAATATTAAATAATTAAATAATTGAATATTAAATAATTAAATATTTAATAATAAATATTAAATATTGTATTTAAATAATAAATATTAAATTTTCAAATACGTTTATTGAAAAATAGCGCCATCAGCGCCCTTTGCTAGAACGTAAAATTATACTTAATTTTTACCTACTATTTTTATCTGCCATGCCCATAGTGTCGCGTCGTAATAATTTTAATCCGGTGTGTTTAAACTGTTTTTTATTATTTTTCAGTACAATTAGCAGTGAATTTAAACTGTATCGATTGATTTTCATTTGAATTCATGGTGTGTATGTTTTATACATTTGAATTATTAAAAGTTTCACGTGTTCATTAATGACGCGCGCAACATGTCACATCCAAATTAAATTCGTGCGTAGTTTGCAATGTCTTTCCTTAACATTTAATTAATTCCAATAATCTCTCTCTTTGCTTAACATTTAATTAGTTCCAATTATCTCTGTATTTCCTTAACAATACTCCTATTTGACAAATGCGTGTCCAGCTGCAAAACAATCGATCAGCTGAGATATTCTCACATCAATTGCTGGAAATTGGGAACGGAAAGGTGCAGGTAGATATGACCTCAGGACGAATTTGATTTTCTTATAACTTGTGCAATTTAGTGACGTCAAAAGAAGAATTGGTTGAAAAAGTATTTCCCTATATTCAAATCAATTATAAGAATCACGATTGGCTGAGTGAACGAGCTATTCTTGCCCCCAAGAACAACGACGTCTGCGAACTTAACAATATTATTCAGTTCCCTTTTTAATGTTTCACAATTTTATATGTTTTTGCTATAACTTTCTTTCTTCTTTTTTACTGCAATCGATCTGCTTCAGTTCATCAAAATGTCGAGGAAGCAGCAGAACGACGTGTAGCCAGACTTGATGATGCACGGTTGAGAGCACGGCGATCGCGTCGTGCAGCTTCAGAACTGCTTCGTTCTCAACAGAATGTACGCGACAGGCTGATAGTGGCTAAAAGAGGTCAGTAGGAATATCAAAAGTATCTTTTTTATATAGAATTTAATTTTATCTATGTTTATATTTCAAAATCTATCAAATCGTATGTAGAAATGGAGATTTTTTAAAATTAGTTCCAATTATCTATTTATCTTCCATTAAAATTTAATAAGTTACAATTATCTATTTGTCTTCCATTAACATTTAATAAGTTACAATTATCTCTCTGTCTTCCTTTAACATTTAATGAGTTACAATTATCTCTCTGTCTTCCCTTAACATTTAATTAGTTACTTTTATGTTTCGCAATTTTATATGTTGCTTGAAATACTCTACTCTGTGGCGACACGTAAAGACGTTGAAATTAACTACAAATATGCGTGTCTAGCTGCAAAACGATCGATCAGCTGAGATATTCTCACATCAATTGCTGGAAATTGGGAACGGAAAGATGCCGGTTGATATGACCTCAGGACGAATTTCATTGTCTCATAACTTCTGAAATTTAGTGATGTCAAAAGAAGAATTGGTTGAAAAAGTATTTCTCTATATTCAAATCAAATATAAGAATCACGATTGGCTGAGTGAACGAGCTATTCTTGCCGCCAAGAACAAAGACGTCTACGAACTTAACAATATTATTCAGTTCCTATTTTAATGTTTCGTCATTTTATATGTTTTTGTTATAACTTTCTTTTTTTTCAGTGCAATCGATCTGCTTTAGTTCATCAAAATGCCGAGGAAGCAGCAAAGCGACGTGTAGCCAGACTTGATGATGCACGGTTGTGAGCACGGCGATCGCGTTCTGCAGCTTCAGATCTGCTTCGTTCTCAAGAGAATGAATGCGACAGACTGAGAGTGGCTGAAAGACATCAAAAATATTGTATACCTACAAGCATTGTGAAATTAAACATATTAGAAACGTGTGCTTTCTCTTTTCTTTCTTTTCCATTTAACCAGACTGAGCCACAGCAACGCGTGGCCGGGTACAGATAGTTATATATAAATTAGATTAGCTCTTAAGATATAAATTTGTATATAGGTATAGCCTTACAAATGTTTGTGTTATAGATTAATTAATTAAATTTTTTTTTTTAATTATTCTGTTTTTATTTGAGGTCTAATAATCTAGCTATTTTGTTCTTTCGTTTTGGTTTTATTACGCAAACAGCACGTTTTTGTTTATGACATTTCGTATTTCCTTCACACCGTAAACATTTCGACATCAGAGAAAGAAAATGCGTGTCGAGATAGGAAAGTATTGTGTTATGTCATCTCTGCCTATCCCGACAGGGAAATTACGTGATAGTACATATGTATGTGTATATATAATATAATATCTCACTCATTCCCAAATTCCTCAACTACTCGCACGTCACAAAATCGCATTTAAACTGACTTCTACAGTCACACACAGAATAATCAATAATTCTGTAATTTGCAAGCAACAGCATGTTAAGTGAACATGCAGTATTATCCCTTTGTTAACAAGTGTCAATTCCTTCGCGAGTAAAACTGACACGTTACTAGAAATCAGTTCATTCTCTACTAACCCTACACTTTACAAGTGCCTTTATTTATATTTAAATATAATATACTTATTTTTACCATCTCAGTGTCCTTGTCGATAAGAAAAACCTTTCTTCCCATATAATTACTTACACGGTAATTTATAAATATGTGTTTAATTATAAATAAACAATAAAATAAAAATATTAATTAATCAAAGAAAAAAACCAACAATTTTATTGCTTTTTATCAAATGTTTACTTTTATAAAACTAAAACGAAAACAATTTATCCGTAGCTATTAAGGAAAATAAAAAAGAAAAACATATTCCAGCCTTCGATATCACTTTCAAAAAAAGAACAATCGTTCTTATCGGAAAATTCATAAAAGAAAAACATTTTTCCGAGATGTGTCAAACCATCTGTCAAACCATCTGTCAAACATGGAAAAACTGACAGGTTGGCAGTCACGTGTTCAATACAAACAAAGACTGTCTGACACACAAGACTTCAATTATTTATTGTCAGCAATATAAATATAATCGCCCTTATCCGTGTAACACAAGGCGAAAAAACGAGGAAAAATATTAACTGTATCATGCAACACATTCGTCTAACCTAGAAATATCGATTGTCAAAAAAAAGTGAAAAAGACACATACCATCGAGAAACACGCAATTATATTCACTCCAGCACGCTAATTTGCCATGTATAAATGTTGTTACACTTAACTTGATTTGTAAAGGACTTAACTTAATAAAAACATCAATAAAATAACGACCATATGATGTTTATTTACAAATTTTAAATGCGTTTATTTTGACATTTATTTGAGCGGGAAAGCGCGCGTGCTCCCGCGCGCAACGACAAGGCAACACTGAATTGAGGCGGGACTTACCTAGTGAGTCAAACAGGGGTGACTTAAATTGTCTGCATTATAAAATGTAAATAACACATTTTTTTATGTGTGGGGGATGAAACGGTTGAAAATGTTAGACGAAAAAGTTGAAAAAACTTGAGTTTATAATTAATGCGAATTTAAAACAAACGTAACATACTGGTATGTTCCTATGTAGAATATATGTTTTGATTCACGTGAGGTGGAAAAGTATACGAATATGTTAAAATCATGTTATATGCATAAAAATCTTCATAAATTAGCAGTTATTTATTATTTATGAATCAATATGATTTATTTTGAATCAAATGAGTAAAAATGTTTATTTAATGTCACAAGTGTGATGTCATTTATGAAAGTTTTTTTTATTATTTGCGAATAAACAAGGAATATGAAATTGCGTGGTTGGCGCATATTTTGATTAAAACATTTTTTATATAAAAGTTCTTCAAACAATACAAATATTTTACCTTTAGTTTCCTTATATGCATGTGTTTATATATATTTTATTATTATTATACTTTGATTTATATTATTTATAGGAATTATTTCAACATACCATTCAGTCATAAAATGAAATGTCCTGTTTTACGATATTGGAGCAAATATATAATAATATTGTTATGTATGTAACTATATAGATTGTTTCAAGACTGGATTTTACCGTGATTTATACATTTCATCGCTTAAATTTTTGTTGTTAAGGAGAAGAAAGGAGAATGGAGATGGTTTGGCCATGTAGAAAAATAATGATGAAATATTTACGAAAATAATAAATACAAATATAATTTACGAATAGTTTAGCAAGACCTAGAAAAAGAAGGCATGACAAAATTAATAATAGTTTGTAAAAGGGAATAAAAAAGTCTTTATAATAGTAGAGAATGCCTGACGATGACGAGGTGTATGAACGGGATAGGGCGACATGTGTACCAGAATAGAATGAATTTGAGACCTGTTCTCTCTATCTACCTCAATAAGGGCATGACGTTATGGTGATGCTGATGATGATTTTTAGTCCATACAGGATTGTTCTAAGGAAGTAAAAATATATAATATGTGAACCGGATTATTTTTTCATATTTAAATTATCATATATTTTTTAAGAAAAAAAATAATCCCTTGTAAGTTCATTCCCCGGTATACTATTATACCTTGTAATAAATACATGATTTAAACTTTTAGTAATGCATGTTTAAATAATATCAATATTCTTTAAGCTTCAATTAATGGATTGATTAAATCATCAACTAATCAATTGAATCATACAATTTTTTTCCTTATAAAATTCCAAATATATTATATGTTGCACTGTTACATTATTTTGGCAAAATGCTGTAATATTTTGTATTATACACATATACTACAATATATACGAGTATCAAACTTCAAGTACATAATATTTATGAAATTAATATTCATTAAACAATTACTCTGTAATTATTATAACTGTTTTATTGTATTTTCATGTTAGTGTAAGATACATTTTATGTTATTTTGTCAATAGTTTTATGTATTTAAATTAACTCATTTTCATGCTATTTAAAAGACTGCTGTGTCGTGAATTAAATAAATAGTATGTTCTCTTCGCAAATCCGGCACACAGAACAAGATTAATAATGAAAAAATATTTTTGTCAGTGTTCTGATCAATTCAAGCCACCCTTTTAAATATTTATAATCCCATTTATCAACATCCTGTCATGTAGCTCATGACTGAGCATCATAACTCCTATGATAACTCTTGACAACTACTTTCCATCCATCCCTACACTCCGCAGTTCTAACTGCAGGTGTTAAGGATAGTTATGTTGTGTCTCTCATTTGGGTAGTCCAACGCATTGAGGATCTTCTTATACGTTGTCCTTTCGCGCTTCCAGTGACCACAAGTCTCTCCAAACCTGTCTCCTTGGCCACGAGAATTGTGTCAAAAGATTCGGAGGACTCGTCGAAGACACACCGTCGAAAACCTATCGGTGATTCCTAGTTCTTCAGAACGGAGGCGTTAGTTCACCTTGCTATCCATGGAATTCGTAACGATCTTTTCCCAATCCCATTTATGTTACAATATAATGGAAGATTTTTTTTATTAATTTACTGGTTGGCAGCCCTGTTTACTTAATTAAACTTATCCGACAAATAACTGTTTGAGTATAATCTTCCATGATTGTTATCTAGCTGACTTCTTGACCAGGAACACCGTTCTCCTAATTTTAAAACCAACTTTGATTGTACGAGTTTCAAACAATCAACAGAGGCCACATTATTATAAAAAAATGGCTTTAGTATAAAACAGGACATAAAGATTAAACACATATTTTTTTAGAGGTTCCAGTCTGGTTTTTACTTAACCTCTATTTACGTTATTTGTTGATTGAAAAAAACTGCCACAAGTATGATTCCTGTTCAAAATTCTTGAGCAGGATTTGTTAAATTCAACATCATCACAATGATGTCATGTCCCTATGGTGATACGAGTAGTGTAGAAAACAAGATCCCCATATCACCATGCATACTCTCCATTTTTTTTCTCCCTAACTCTCTTCATTTTTACTACTTCAGGATTTATTTGTTTTTGTACGCACTACAATCTATTGGATTTAAAGTCGTGCGGCAATCTCTTACAACTAACCAGAAAGATGTTAAAGAAGTCTGAAGTAAAAACCAAACTGGTACTCGTTTAAAAAATAAATGGGTATCAACGGGAATCGAACTTGTGACGTCCGAGTTTGAAGACAGGTGTTTTTCCACGGAAGTCGTTTTTTTTTGTCTTCCCAAACTTCTAGTGCCTTCTCAATAGTACACGAAAAGATCTTTCTTTATAGAATGAAATACCAGCCCTGTAAAAGTGAGTGAAAAGGGATTTACAGTATATAAATATGCCCAGTACAAGTTAGTACAAACAGCGAGGCGCCTAAAATACACTCAGGCGGTCAAAGGACTCCCGCGCGTTCCTCTCGCAGTTCTCCGCACTCCGTAGCGCGCTGTGCACATGCACGCCATATGTGCATCTTGCAGCCCGGCCTATATACTCATTAATGTTGCCAAAAGCTAATTTGTCCATAGACACAAAACAGATGGGTAATAAATATTAATTAAAGTAATTACCAAGCACTGCCGAAGTCACAGAAAAAAAATATAGACTCTATTCAATATTATTGGCATTATGGACTTCTATTATATGATAAATTGACTATATTAAAAATAAAAATTATAGACTCTATTCTATGATTTTGGCAGTTCTTTGTAAGTACTTTAATTAATACTAATTACCCAAATTGTGTTCTATAAAACGAAACAGTGAAACAATACATCTCCTTTAAGTTGTTGATATATGTACTCGTAACAATTTCATCCACAGCTTTTTCAAGCTAACACCTTTTTTTTTCAAATCTGAGTACCGACAGCAATTCAACCTGCAACCCCCGGGCTGGAAGACAGACGTCTTAACAACTAGGCCACGAAAGCGGCGTGAAAATGTATCCCTCGTTTAATTCCTATCTAGAATATAAAGCAATTTATCTTTCACCTTTTTTTATATTTTGGTCCCTCCAAGAGCAGTGTGGGAGTGACACTGGTTTACATTCTTGACAAACGCGTACGGTGATTCAGTCTTTTTTTTTAAACCATCAAATATAAATTGAAGAATCAGACTTTTTTAAAGTTTCGGAATGACTTTGCAGATTTTATTTTATCGACGACTTTTTGCCGTTTCATGGTTTTACAGTCAACATTTTTTTACTCAAGCTCATACTTAAGACTGTATGACACAATCCGAAAATTTTGTGTAATTTGTTAAGTTTTATCATAATTTCGATGTATACAGTACAAGTGGGTTGTACTATAATAATAAAATAATTTATATAGCATCTTTTAGAGAGCAGGCACTCGTCAAGAGCGTTATAACTCGGGATTCAAACCAACTATAATTAACAGATTAAAATATTACTCAGTTAATATATAATACACTTGGGTCTCTTTTTATGCGATAGAATCGTTCCACGGGGAGTCGCATAAAAAAAATTCGCATAAAAAAAGACTTGAACTACATACAAAACTGGGGGATAGGTTCCATTATTTTTAAAAACCGCATAACTTCAAATCAATATGATAGAATGTACCAAAAACCGCATAAAAAAAGTTTATAAAAAAATCATAAAAATAAAAAAACAATATATACAATAGTATATTTATCTTAATCGTACAATTTATTGTTATCAGTCAGCATACACATATTTATGAACATATTATATAGCAGAACTTCCATCACTAAAAGATAATAATCGGCATGATTTATGAACTTGGCCCAGATCACTTTCATCACTGGATGAAATAACCAGTTCATTACATACGGATGCTGAAGGCAAGGGCAAGGGTTCCTTCCTTCTGTGATGAAATCGTCTTATTAGAAATATAATCGGTGATTAAGCTTTGCGACGATTTAACCATTAATTTTTTACACAATTCGTGATATGGGGACATGCAGTTCTTAAGCTTGCGTTGAAATTTGAAAGCTCGTTCAGAATTTGAGTCATGTACAATAAATAGATTTTCTAATTTATTGCAAAGTTGACTAGCCTCTTGTATAATCTTTAGAGTAAGGGGGGCGGGAGGTTCTTTCATTTCAATTTCGTCTTCTATTTCTACGCTGCCATGTAAAATTTGCAACGTACTCCTGCGGTGCCGACAAACACTCGTCAACTGTCAAACGTGATATAAACAATAAGGCACGTGACCAATAAGCGCTAGGTGGTGGGGATGATTTGCCAGAGTTAAAAACAATTCCGATCTCCCATCGCCCTATACACAATCACACTTTAACGGTTGTAACCTGCACTAGTCTAAATTTTAGATTTTTTTATGCGAATTCGCATAAAAAAAGACTTGAACTACATACAAAAATAAGGGATAGGTTCCATTACATTTGAAAATCGCATAACTTCAAAATCGCATAAAAAAGATCCGCATAAAAACAGACCCAAGTGTATATAAGTTGAGTGTGAGGATAAGAAGTTGATAGCTGCGGCTATTAGATTAAGTACTTCTCCGTATCGACATATGTTTAGAATAATACATTTGATAAGAAAACTGCAGAATACTTTCCAAGGGAAGATGAACTACCTTAACTAGGTGGAGTGTAGTGTTAATGTTTATTGTTCATACATAATCATTAATGTTGATAACACCAAAACTGACAGTACGGAAAGATAATGAAACGTTTCTAGATCAAGTTGATCAGAACTTGAAAGAATGCAATTTCAAAAATACGAGATGTTTATTTGTTCATTTATTAAGTTTTAAATAATAATTATGAACTATTTTAACCAAATTAATTTACATCTTCAATTTCGCTTTATTTATTTGGGCTGTAGAGTGAGGTTTCACAGGATTGACAGATTTGGAGGATTCGTGGGAAAAAGGGATGTGGAGAATAAAAAAGATGTGTTGTATTATTCCATTAGAATTTCTTTTTATCCAGTAAAATGTAAGTGTAAGGGGCAGAACCACCATCCCAACAGCCCAAAAATCATATTCATCTGGACTTTGTGAACCTGCTAGTAACTAGCGAGGTCATGACGATAGAGTATCGGCGGTATATCCGTTGGTGGAAACCAACATCTTTCCATAAGTCCTCTTAATCTGTCAATCCTGTGCAACCTCACTCTACAGCCCAATACATAAAAGGAGAATGAAATGGTTTCTTTCAGGGTAGCTCAAGCTTTGTTGATAGCCTATTCGTCTCAGCTCTTCTGTGCTACAGGATACCACGTCGAGACGTAGCCCAATTTGGATCGGGAGTGTGACCTATCAAACTTAATTAATGATACGCAGCCTACAAATCAAAGATGGATCTACCACTTTGAATTATTCCTTTTATTATACTCGTCTCTGGTATTGAGCATTCATTTAATTCATTCATACATACATTAAAAACTGGTGGGATCATTACCATACAGCAATATTTTTCAACCAATTAAAAAGGTGTTTAACAAGCCTGAAGTGAAACCCAGACTAGATCGACCCCGTAACCCCCGAGTTGGAACTTTATAATCCATAGAATAAGTTTATAGCTTATTCTAAAATATTTCAGCACAAGCTTTACACTTATTCAATTTTTTTACACAATTAGCCTACAAAATAGAAGCTGTCAAAAACACTGACACTTAATTGCTTCAGACCCTATACTGTTAAACGAATCTTATATCATTATATTACCTTCATTTTTCAACCCTCATCTAAACAATAAAGCTCTTTTAAATACATCTCCGTCTTCCACTCGGATTATCACTCTCTCGTGTCGTTAGATGGAATTTTGATGTTTAATTACGTCGGCTTTCGATAAATTTATTTATGTTAGCTTATTTTTATTTTAATTAATGTTTTAATATATTACTCTGCCGAACAATATTGGCAGTGATTATTTTCACATATTTAAATTATTTTAAAAATTTTACTCAGTGGAATAAAACAACATGGTTAGCTTTTTACTGCGGAAACTTGATAAGATTTTAGATAAACTTTTTTTGTGCGTTAATTCGTATAGTAAATTGTATGGAAATACTGTATCTAGTGGAAATACTGTATCTAATGAGTCTAGTGGTTTTTGTAACGTCCAATATTTCATTAAAAATATCTACACTAATACAGCTTGAGTTTGTGCTTTGGTTTATGTTCACAAAACTCACGAACTGCTTAACCGATTTCGATGTAACTTTCACCGGTGTCTTTCATCTACCTATAATCTTCGAAGTCTTCTAAATTGTGTAACATTACGCAATAATATTAAGGAGCTTAGCAGATTACAATTTTTTTTAACAAATCAGAGAAGAAGCCACATGACCGCATCACTTGAAATGTCATACGCTGGCTAATATGTCAGAGATATATTAAAACTATTTACTATAAAGTAGAAAATAATAGTTTTACTATAAAGTAGTAAATAAAATTTTCTCTTTACTTTATGAAAAACTAAAAAAAATATGGTTTTCTTTTTGTTCATTAAATTTCTTAGCCAAAATTAATTTCAAGGCAATTAAACTATTGAGAAGTATTTGTAACACGAGTACCTTCCTTACATTTCATATTGAAATATTATTTTTTTTGTCAGGCTATAAGTAGAGAACTAACTTGCTCACTTAGTTTCTTTAGAACTATCTTCGATTCCGATTTTATTAAACAAAGCATACAAAGCTTTCTTTTTTTTAATAAGCAATTCACCCAAACTAGGATGATTTGTGGCACCAAATAAAAGTTACTTTACAATTATATGGGTAAATATAACAAAAACTATTTTTTTAAATACCGATTCAATACACCTAAAAGTTTCAAATTACAATATTAAGTTTCAAAAATTTAACAATCGATCTATAAATGGAAAAGTTCCATGAAGAAAGAAGAAACGCAGCATTCATTTAACGCGATAAAAACATGGTGTTTAGTAAATCAAATCGAATTCGTAAAGGACAATTAAAAAAATACATGGTCTATAATTTCATCATCCAAACCACACTCGCAGCCGAGATTCTGCAATAATGGGAGTTAGTTATATTGGCTAAACATTTATTTCTTATTTATTTTTTATGCCATTGGGTTCAACCTGTTTATGTAAACTATATTCAATAAAGGTAAAGGTAGGAAAACCATTTAGACAGTTGATCGGAGCGTGGTTATTATTGCGACAGGATTTTGAGTACTTGGGCTTTCAGGATGAATGACGTGTGGAAAAGATTTGTGTGGGCTCGTCAGTGTGGGTTTCTTCTTGTTGTTTTAATTTTTGTTGTTTTTGTATTTGTGTTTCTGTATATTTTAGTTTTTATTTTTATTCTTATGATTGTGTGCGGTATATTGTGGGATGAATATTTTTGGTATTTCTGGAGTGATGATGTATGAGGAGTTTAATTTCGCATGATGTTTCCAGTTGTAATTGAGTGTCACTGTTTGTCAGGTTGATGAGAGCGTGCAACGGGGTTTTGTTTTTGTGTAATCAAAAATCGGAAAGAAGTATCGATTTATTTTTTCATGCTAAATATCCTCAGTGAGATACAGGCAAAAGTCTAGTTTACTGGTGATACGACAAATGAAAGGCAACAAACTCAGATCCATTAAAATTGTATGTCCACATTAAATTACCTGTTGTTTTTTTCGCAAATTATGTATATTTCTTGTCATGTATAATAATAAATAAATAAATAAATAAACATGTTTACTTATTCAACTGACAGGAAATAATCGTCATAGACCACCATTCACGCAATCGAAGTTATAGGCAAAGCAAGTTCATAATAAATTGAAGGGAATATGGCATCGTGTCTAGCGAACTTAAGATACCCTTTTACGGGTTGTTTATGTGTTTTGTGTATTATTTAAGCTTTCAATGAAATATCAGGAAACGTTTAAATTGAATGTTTCGGCTATAAATATTATTCTTATTCCAAATATAGATTTCCTTGGAAAGGATTTGTTGTTGCATTATCGTTTTACTCGTATGTTATCAAGGACATCTACTTCAATAAATTGTAATCAAAGAAACGATTTCTTGTATATTGTATTGATTGTATCAAATTATTTAAAAAAAACGAGTGAAATATGAACGTATATATGCAAAGAAAGGATTAAATCAATCTCAAGAAATAAAAACGAGGATGGAGGTAGCAAATTCATTAAAATCAAATCTCTTTTTACGAGCCGGAACCTGAACCTTGTGATTGAGAATGTACATGATTCACTGACACTTTTTCTCAACTTTTTTTCTGTATCATAAAAGCGTGGACACTGGAACCAGGAAACACCACGTATGATGAAGATTTTTGATACGTGAATCTACAGACATATACTCAAGAAACCCTGGACTGATAAAGTTATTAATGTGGATGTTTTTTCCACGTATGTAAAAGGATCGAAAACTACTTAAAACTGTGAAAATTCGCAAGTTCGTATAACTCAGTCACATGATGCGAGGCGTAAAATAAATTATAACACAAATGATCATTCAGGAATGAACAAATGGCAAACAAGGCTGAGGAGATTACCATACCTCTTGGCTTAAAAAACTTGTGGCAATGGTTTGAGTAAGTTCTATTGAGTTAAACAGAGCATGGTAAATATTGCTATAATAGTGGGCAACCTCCGATAGAGGAAAGCACCTCGAAAAGAAGACTATCTTAGCAATCTTCCGTTCTGTGATCATGAACCATAAATCCATGATATAAAGGTTTTTGTTTATTACCATCGCATAAAATAAGTTCAAGTGTTTTTCGGATAAATAGATAAACACTTTGCTTAAAAAACAGTTCGTTCTACATGCAACTATTATAAATCAATAATTTCGAACTGTCCAATCGAATGAAGAATTCCAAAAAATAAACAATTCCTGCCACAAAAAGAAATTAATTTTGTTAATAACAGAGAAGGCATTATGAAAATTAAAAGTTACAAATCAATATTTAAGCTTAAGATCAAACTATGAATTCTGATCACTGAACCAAATCCCTCACTTTAAAAATATTATGCGATACATATTACTGTAAATGGAATATAAACCCACGATCTTCATCTCTCTGGGAAGCTGCACTAACCATATGGGTCATTGTAGACAATTAAAGCACACGTTGGATAAGATATATTTTCCTGGTCAATACGTACAGTACGCGGTGGTAAGTAATACACATCGGGCTTAAGAAAGAAACTGTCAGCCATAAGCGGCTAACTTCGGCTTTGTAGAGCGTCGTCTTTGTCATTCATACACGTATTCCGTCGCGATTTGTCAGTCATTGTTAAGCGCATCGTGCGACAGAGACGACGATCTACAAAGCCGAAGCTAGCCGATTATGGCTGACAGTCTCTTTCTTAAGCCCGATGTGTATTACTTACCGCCGGGTACTGTATATGTGCTGTATGTACATGTGATAGAAACATTAACAAATACAATAACGCTATTTCCCTATCTGGGTAGGCAAAGAAAACTAAACGCAAAGTTTTGCTATCACAACATGTTAACATAAGTTGTGTCCGTTTTTTTTTTTCAAATTTAAAAACGAGCACCAAAAGTATAACAAAATGATAAAGGTTATACGTAATTCGGAAGAAAATTTTCTGCTCTACAAGATACTGTGTTTGCTTTTACGTTATATATATTATTTTATTTGATTACAAGCCTTCAAAATGGAATATCAAGTAGATGAAAGTGAGCATTTTTGACACCTCCCTGTTCACGTTCAATCGAGGGAATAAAGCTGCCAAAGATGCTCGCGAAGTGTGCAGTGAAGATGCTTTGAATGAAAGGACAGCTCGTCGATGGTTTTTGCGTTTCAAAGATGGTAATTTCGACCTGAAAGACATGGGGCGTTCCGGACGACCAGTGGACTTCGATGAGGACCGCTTAAACCATATTATTCATGAAGATCCCCCTTCAAACCACCGTAGAATTGGCGGAGCAGGTGGATTGTAGTCACATAACTGTATACCGCCATCTTAAATCAATGGGAAAAGTCCAGAAGTTCGACGCTTAGGTTCCACATGTTTTGAGTGAAAACAACAAAAATCAACATTCGACAATTTCTGCTAGTTTGCTCGCGCGTCATCGAACTACGCATGACCACAAGCAAAGGTTCCTTGACCGCATAATTACTGATTTAAGCGGTCCTTATCGAAGTCCACTGGTCGTCCGGAACGCTCCATGTCTTTCCGGTCGAAATTACCGTCTTTGAAATGCAAAAACCATCGACGAGCTCTTCTATCCTTCATAGCACCTTTACTGTACACTTTGCAAATATCGCGAGCAGCTTTGGCAGTTTTATTCCCTCGATTGAACGCGAACAGAAGGAGTTGTCGAAAATGCTCACTTTCGTCTACTTGACATTCCATTTTGAAGGCTTGTAATCAAATAAAATAATATATATTACGTAAAAGCAAACACAATATCTTGTAGAGCAGAAAAGTTTATTTCGAATGACGTATAACCTTAACCATTTTGTTTTACTTTTGGTGCTCATTGTTAAATTTGGATAAAACGGACACAACTTATGTTAACACCCAATACTTCCTTCGGCTCCTCCACATTCACGCATCTTCTCGTATATTTTCTTCTCTTTTTCTTTCTTGTTACCTTTCCTTCTTCAAAAATTTAATTCACTTGTTCCAATCATACATTTCTTGGTAGTCCTCTACCCCAAGTTCTGCTTACGCTTCTATGAAAAATTTGTTTTGTCAATCTTTCAACACTCATCCGACAACACTCATCCAGCATCCGACAACACTCATCGAACAATCCACTCATTTCAACACTCATCCAGCAACATGTCCAAAACATTAATAATTATTAAAAAAAAAGATCTATTATAATATGAAAAAAACATACAACGTCCTTGACTATGAATGGACTAGAGCAGGGATATTGAAACTGGGTTCCACAATTTAAAAAAAAATTGTAATGTCATTTTAATTTTTTTTACTTGGTAATACGTTCTTGTTCAACCGTTCGTCTTTTTCATTTGGTTATATTTTTAATAAAGAATTTGGATATTTTAAAAAACACTTGTTTTTTCTACGTTTATCTATAGCATTTAAAAAATGTGGGACTCGAGATATTTCAGTGTGTTTTTTTGCTGTCTATAGCAATGAGCTATTCGGGTGGTTGCTAAAAATTATTAAATAATCAATAAAAAAAACGAAAATACATAGTTTCCGGCACAAAGATATAAAAATGTGATAAAAGGAAAAAAAGGTTTTTTTAATATGGTCACCCTTTAGTTAAATATATTTTTAGCACGATGAACTATACTACTGAAAAAATATTCAGAAGTTTTGTTCTCAAATTGGTGGAACACTTCGGAGATAACTTAGTTTTCATTCGATTTTTTTCCTTTTCCACGCAAATAGAATTTCATATTGAAAATAAAAAATAATTACTTAAACCCAAGTCGGAGTTTTAGAGAGGGTGGTTCAATTTTCGGAACGCACAGTGTTGAATAATAGCCTTTGTAGCAGGTCAGCAGTGTGCTCTCGTACATTGCCGTGCAAAAATCTCACGCCTCGTGACAGCTTTATTCGACATTTTGTTTTGATGGCATCCTTCAATTTTTACATACAAAGATACTTTAAGTTGGCTATCTCTCCGTACATGTTCTCACTTGTTTCGTCCGGAAACTTTGGGATCTTAGTGGTAAAAACGAATTTCTTATTGAAAATTAATAATAATCCCTTGAGCCCATTCTGGGATTTAAGGGTGAATGATTCAACTCTCGAGAACCACAGTTTTGATTGGCAGCTTTTGCAGTAGCACAGCAGTGTGCACTCGTGCGTTGTCGTGAAAAAATCTCACGCCCCGTGACAGCTTTTTTCGACATTTTGTTTTACGGCATCCTTTAATTTGTACATACAAAGATACCTTTGATTTACTCATTTGTTAGCCCGGAAACTTTTGGATCTAAGTCATAATCAACTATAAAATATCAATTTTGTTCCAAACTAAATTCAATCGTCAATATCAAAATTTTATAATATGAAACGTTTGACCTTGGAATGAAAATAATGCATTTTTGGTACTAGCATTTGAAGCGTACAGTTTCAAAGGTATTAGTAGTTTGATGACCACTAGATTAGATTTAAACAAAACATCGATGAGTTTGTGAGTATTGCTAACCTGAAGGTACGCAATGCTCAGCAAGTGAGTGAGTCACCCCACCCAATCAAGATTCAAGAAGACGACAATAATTGGCGACAGGCACCCGCCGACCTTTCGAGTTCCCCCTGGATTACACAATGAGCCGCATCCTGTCTTTATAGACTTTACTCTGACTCTGTCAGATACTCAGAAAAAACACTGACACATCTCCTGTGATGCGGTGCCGTACGTCTCAGACGTTGAAAACATTTTTCATAATTCTGTTAGTTTTGCTATTCAAATACTTGACAGAAAAGTCTAACTGTTCTTCAAAGTTCCTCTCTTCTTGGGAGGTTGGATATCATAATGAATACTCGTATCTTGGCCCTTGAGGCAGCAACTCTGAACAAAGATATGGTATGACGATCATTTTTTTTTTATTTTTTTTATCCACTTTGCACGGATTTCTCCTGTTAAACAAAGAGGGTTTGCTTCTAGCGTTAGCTTATTCGTTAGGAATAATATCAGCCAGGATTCTTCTCATACTGCTAGACGGTACCGAGAATATATCAACCGTGTCATTCAGTTGGTTCAATATCTCTATACCACGCGTGACTGAGTGTGTAGCCATGATATTCGTCCTGTAAGTTGGTATGTAGAACAGAGGGTGATTCCTTGCACGGATATATTTATTGGGTACATATAAACTTAGTGCTTCTAGAATCGCGGGACAGTTAAAGGAACCTTGGAAAACCTTTATTAGGAATACCGCAATGGATTCTTGCCTTCTTGTTTCAAGGCTTCTATAGTTACACACCGTGAGAAGTTCGGCATGGTGAGCATATTTTGGGTAATCGCCCTTTGTTCTGTACCATAGATATCTGAGGATTTTTTTTTTTATTTGTTCTATATTGTTTTTATATTTGAGCTGGTGAGGAGCCCAAACCGTAGATGCATATTCTAATTTGGTTCTAATTAGATAATTATATAAGTTTCGGAGGATATCGGTGTACTTTAAATTTACTCCTTTTGATACTGGAAAATACTTTTCTATATTTATTTATCCGTTTCCAGATGTTATCATTACGTCAACTCATAAGACTCCGTTGCTTGATTAGATTCACGTTTCAAATGTTTATTTGTGGTAAAACCGAGTAAGCGTCCCCGCTTTAAAATTATAAAGAAGCACGGGGAATATGTAGCAGTGTAAAATTCACATACGCAATTCGAAATGAAAGTCTTTGATGCAAAGGAGATCTTGCACATTCATTAATTAAAAAGTTAAACTTTCAGAATTCTGAATATTGAATATGACTACTTAAGTAATTCAATCGTATTCGAGTAATTCAATCGTATATTTGATTTGTTAGTCTTTCTTTATTCATTCGTTCAACATGCCCAAACCATCTCACCGTAACTTAATACATTGACTTCGATTTCCTTCTTCTTTATCTAACTTAATACATTGACTTCAATTTCCCATTCATCCCTAATCACTTCATTGCGTATTCCGTCATACATTATCTTCCCACGTATTCTTGTCAGAGCACGCATTTCTACAGCATTTATTTGACTCATTTCAATATTTATCCATGTCTACGTTTCACTTACATACATCAAAATGGTACTAGAATACATTTGTGAACCATCATCTTAGCACATTCTGATAATTATACATTTGTGAACAATCATCTTAGCACATTCTGATAATTATACGAGTACATTTGTGAACAATCATCTTAGCACATTCTGATAATTATACATCTGTGAACCATCATCTTAGCACATTCTGATAATTATAAATATGTTTTATATTTTATTTATTTATTATAAAGATTTTTTTTATTATTTATTAGTGAAATCCTGCGTTTAAAAAAATGTAGTTAAGAGTCATCAGGGAGTAGGATCATACCTTAAATTATGATTTTTTTCACCCCTTAGACGATTGCAGCGATTGGGGAATACGGTGAATAGGTTGGACGAATATAATTTAGCAGTAATCTAGTATCAGCTTTGATATATAGAAGTGAAACGTGGACGAGGAACATGACTGAAAGGAGCTAAACACATTCTGAAAAAATGCGTTCACTGAAAAGAATAGGTAGGAGTATTAAGTTATGATATAAAACGGATTAAAATAAAAAAGATGTCTTTGTTTTTTATTGACTTCTTTTATTTTACTTTGAATTCAGTTTTTATGTTTATTTTCTGTAAGTATTCTTAAAAAATAGATTTGTTTTTTTTTTTAAATAAAACATCGTCAATAGCTTGAGAAACATCAGTAGATGTATTTTTATTATGTTAAAACAGAATAATCAACTTTTTTTATTTATCAAGTCCGTATAGTATGTTAAAATATTTATACCCTACAACTCACAAATTGTCAGTTTTCGACCCCTTATTTATCATTACAAACCCAATCAGTTATATTGCTTCAAGTAAAAGGAAACAAACATATCCTTGAAATATCATTACTAACCACATCAAAATCCTACTCTTCTGAAAAATCCCTCAACGAATCATACCAATATTTAATTAGTAACAATATACTATTTTTAGTACGTATTAATTGTACACGCTGATGAATGGATTATTTAAAGCTGTGACCTCAGGCGATATCCGTTATGTAAAATAATGTCTCTACTCCTATGCGAAGGCATCCTTCGATCGTACCGCTATTCCAAGAACTCTGTGGGTTTGAAATTACGTTTTATATGCCCTTACTTTTAATATTGCACGGCGCCTACAGATTGAGATAGAAAAAATGGTGCATTTTTTTTCAAATCTGTGTCTGAGAAATATTTCTTCGAAGAGGAGAACTTTGAGTTTCTTCATCGCATAAATTGATTGTTCTTAATCGTTAAGGTTAAGGCCACACTAAAGTGCTTCGCACAAATTCATTTGACATTTGGGAGCGGTTGAGTCAACAAACGATGCCACTCTCAAAACTAACCAGAAAGCTTTTGTACTTCTCAGAGAATTTAAGTTTAAAATTTCGAACACCTCAAATTCGAACTCGTAGGGTGCATAATGTTGATTTATCTAGAAGTATGGAGTGGAGAGTTTCAGCTTCTCTACAAAGAATTGCGGAATAAAACTTCCTCCATCTTGAAAAATCACTTGGTAACAGAATAAAATTAACCAACACGTCTGTTCGCTAGGAGACTCACTAGATGACTAATAGTCACGTACCATGGCGCGAAGCGTGCAGTGTGGCAATTGCGATAGTATGGGGGGCGTTGGTTCGCTGGGATATGTCACCTAGCTCGCAGCGTAGCTCTAAGCACCAAGCGAGGCTCCTACCTGTGTGGCCAAGACCTAAGAAAATACTTGAACATAACCCTTCCTGGGAGGCTTTATCAAAATTTATGATTATATATGAAAACATCATATATACATTACATATATGAAAACTACATAACATATACGAGTATACATTACCTTTAGCCGAATGTGTTCCTATCACATAGCATAAGATGTATAAAGGTTTCTTTGTAGTTCGTCTTTCCTTGGTAAGTTTTCTGCAGTTTTATTACAATACAAAAAAAGTTTTTCGATTATTGAAGAAGTCGAGATTGAGACGCGTTTGTCTGTATTGTGAGCAAGAAGAATCTTAGAATACTTTGGACACAAAGTGCGAGGGAGAACCACAGCCTTGTGTGGTAACAGACAGAGTGGCCAAGTGATAAAAGTAGCGGGTGCTCATTTTAGGAAGAGCCACATAGGGCAAGATATCGCTTGCTAGATTTCATAGGAGGCGCTTCAAAGGACAAAATATGTCGCAAAAGATTGTTATACATATCATATATATTAAAGCATCGTTTCTCAATCTGTGGGGCGTGACCCCTTAGTTGAATCGAGATGAAATGTCAGGGGGGTGTCGAAAATATAAGTAACTTACGTGTAGATAAAGAAAATAGCACATTTTCTGAGAAAAATGAGCATATTTATTAAAAAAAACTACAGTTCAGTGTCAGTGACGTAACCTTGTAGATGTATTTATCTCATAAAGTTTGTCGTCTTTATATAAGTACAATATTTTTGCAAGCTAACTTATTAATAAAGATATTCAATTTTTACTGGGGGGTCGCGAAGTTTTAATTTTATTGAGGGGTCGTAAGGCTTAAAAGGTTAAGAAACAATATATAAAGTAGTAGTTGATGATCATGGTGGTAGAATTGACCAACAAAAAGCATTAATAAGTGAATAATAATTTATGTTACTCAAGCAGTAAAGAAGAAGGTAAAAATCGTATAAATATGACAAACAGACTTGGTCGTAAAAGCCACAAAACAAGTCACAGTTGTCATCATTCATTGGTGCCGGATTAATAACGGCGGGTCAATCGGAAAGCAGTTTTGTCTTCCTGGAAAAATCGCCGGTATGACGAAGAGCCGCAGATAATTAATGTCACTCGACTGTCACGTATTCCTTCACGTCTATTCATCGGAGTCCATGATTTAGAGGCGGGGCTCTGGAGTTATTATCATTTGCCATCATTTGAAATGATTCATCAGAAAGGTCAGACGACTCGATCCTTGTCCAAGGATTAAGTATCCGTTGTATTGTCAAGTTATTAACAAAGCAAAATAATCCAGACTCAACAAATAAAAACATAATAAATTCAAACTTTACATTCCCTATATATTAATTCCACGGGTATGGTTGAGTTGCCTCAAAAAAGACACTGAACCTAGTAAGACGACATATGATATATGATTATACATATATACCACTTCATTTATTTTCTTGGAATGAAGTGGGAATGGGCAGGACATGTAGCCTGAATGTCAGACTCCCGATGGACATCTGAAAAAATCGTATGGTACCCAAGAGGCATAAAGAGGCTCAGAAGAAGACCGAAGGTACGCTGGATAGATGAAATCAGGAAGCATGATAGCATCATATGGCATCAACGAGCAAAAAACCGAACTATTTGGAGTCAATTTGGGGAGACCTTCATCCAACAGTGGATCGACCCTGATTGACAATGATGATGATGAAACATATATACCATCACATGGTCTCAGTGTCGGGGTAGAAAGAGATAAGTGTTTAATGACTTTCCTATCATGACACACATGTTTGACCTCTTCTAAATCCATAAACCTTCTCATAAAAATCCTACCATTCCTTTTACTTTTTATACTTCCTTGTTTCAAAATATTCCTCTACCACGTTTTCCACTCACATTTGCACTGTACAAGTATATTTGTTTTAAGTCTTTCTTCATTCATTCATTCGTTCCACATATCCAAACCATCTCGGAGTGCTCTAAATCATCCTTTTCAACACATCAGCCTTAAGTTCACGTTAATCCCTATTTACTTCATTTCGTACTCTGTCATACATTATCAAACCCATGTATTCTTTTAAGTGCACGCATTTCTACAGTCCTTATTCGGCTCTTTTCTCAACATACCACGTCCACGTTTCTCTCCCATAAATCAAAATTGGTACTAAAATAATGAAGTGGACTATCATCTTAGCAGATGTTGTAATTGCCCAGTTTAAATATATAAGTTTTAGTGCCCCTTTGTCACTGTTTCTTATTGCTACATGCCGTTGGATATCCCTCGTAACTCTTTCATCAGCTGAAAAAATACTACCTTAAAAGCAAAATACATCAACTGTTACTAACTTACAACTGTTACCCACATATCATGTTAACACTTTTTTTATCACCATACCTTTCGATTTCTCATAATTCGTTCTCAGATATTTTCATATGTTATGTTAATTGCCAATATAGTCAATCGTTTCTTCTGCTTGCAAAGGCGTATCAACATCTCTGCAGTGCGGTCAATAGAGTCCAATGACTGCTCTGTCAAGATTAATACGAACGAGAAAAAAATCTCTCGAGCACGTGACAAAATTAGATTCTATGTAACTGTCCTGATTTTTGACCATGGCCTTTTTTCTTCTTTACCAGAGACAAAAAACTATAATCAATGATTGATTACAGATTTTTTTGTCTGTGTCAAAATAGGTCATAGAGAATGGAACAATAAATCACCAGAAAATGGGTCATTCCACTTGTTGAACGCGTTTTTTACGTCATAAAAAATCCTTTACATCTCCACTAAAGTCTTATTAGGCACATTAATGACCAAAAATTATTATAAATAATGGGACAATGTATAAATTAGTAATTAAAAAATACGTTTAACATCTGGGCAAATAATAAATAATACATCATTTTTTTTACACAATCAATATTGTTTAAATATTATTTATATTGTAGTAAAGGCGTTAACACTGTGGAGGTTTAACGACATTGTAATTTTCGAATAATTTGTCACTGAAGTGTGAAAAAATTCTAAGTTATAACTTAAATTAAATTGACGTATCTATTTCGCTTTATATAAGCTTTATCAAACTGTGCTCAATAAATTGCTTGCCAAGCTTATATAGAAAAGAAAATGTTAGCATATTTGGCTTAAAACAATTTTTTTTAATAGGAGCCAACTATCCTGATATATTGGGAACAACCAGAATTTGAACAACCAGCCCTGATAAAACTTTAATTCTATACTATTATTTTTACCCAACTTTGATGGATGGAAACAGATATATCACTTTAATTTATGTTATTGTGTATTTTTTTTCACTTTTCAGCGTCAAATCATTATGTAATAAAATGGAATTCTACAATATAATTACCAAATCAAAGGAGTTCTACAGTATAATTCTTATAATTCTTATTTTTATTAATGATATAGGTAGAGTTATAAAAAAATCCACGTTTCTTCTATTTGCTGATGACCTCAAAATCTTTCAAAAAATTCGTTCTTATACCGACTGCTTAGACCTACAGTCAGATCTCAACAACGTTTGTGAGTGGAGCCACAATAATAAATTATATTTCAATGCATCAAAGTGCAAAATTATGTCGTATCATCGCTCACACGTCTTGAAATTCCATAGATATACACTAGAATCTATACGTATACCCCGCACAGATAATATTAAAGATCTGGGTGTCCTGTTCCACAGCAATCTCGCGTTTGGTCCTCACATAGAAGTTATGTGCAACTCAGCTTATAAAACTCTAGGATTTGTTATGAGAATCTCTAAGTCGTTTGAAAACCAATTGGTGCTCAAAACGTTGTTTAATTCATTGATCCGTAGCAAACTAAAAAGCAATGCTTGCATTTGGAGCCCGGTGGGGGCGCAGAACTCGCTCATGGTGGAGAAAGTACAAAAAAAATATCTACGATATCTCTACATGAGTGAGTTTGGTGTCTATCCGTGGTTATATCCTACGCAGTTTCTGCTGGGCATGCTCGGGTATAACTCCTTGAGCGTAAGAAGAGATCTGCGTCTCCTGGTATACGTTGTCAAACTCGTTCGAGGAGTTGTGAGCTGTCTGGCATTACTACAAAGATTAGCGTTAAATGTTCCTAACAATTACACTAGACTGCGCCGGCAGGAACTGTTCTCAATAACATACGCAAGAACGGGTCTTCCAGCCGCTATGCCTGTTGGAAGGGCCTTAACTCTTCTTAACGGGACTGCTTCGGATATTGACATATTTCATATCACATTACCAAAAGCAAAAGTAGATTTTCTTCTTAGATTAAGCGCGTTAGAAAGCACTCATCAACATACTTAAGTGACTGAATATATATGTAACATACGTTTGTGTGTAAATACTCGTTTGTATACATATGCATTATTTTTTATTTTATATAATTTTAAAAAAATTTTTTTTTCCCTGTAATTTTTCTTCTTTTTTAATGTCTTGTATTTTTCAATGTAATTGGGCTAAGCCTGTTTTGAAAAAATAAATAAATAAATAAATAAAAAATAAATAAATAATTATCAAATCAATGGAGTTCTACATTATAATTACCAAATCAATTAAAATAATATAATTCATTTAATAAAACACTGTTAGACAATAATATGACTCAACCGGTTTCAAGGTTTTCACCTATTTATGAAGCGAGCACAATTAAGACTTGTTTGTGCTCCGCTGATGATGAAAGCTTGAAACCGGTAGGCTTAAATCGTTATATTGAGTAGAAAAAAAAAGTGTTTTTTTTTTAATTAAATGTTTATATATTATATTCATTTGGTCGACAATAATAATGTAAATACCCTAGTTCAGAGCTTCCCAACTTGTGTCCCGTGATATCGATAAGGTTCCGCAAACAAAATTTGGGGTTCCACAAAAAAAAATCTTTTTTGCGCTTTTTAAAAGAGAAAAAATAAAAAAATGTATTAAACATCTAACATATTTAACTTTTCCGTGCCTGGGAAACAAAATCGTGAAATCTCGTATATTCCGAACGACAATAAAATGCATACAAAAATAAGTTGGATGCGACTCTTGATATTTGAATTTAACTGTCCACTATCAAACCTAAGAAAATTAGTTTGATACTTCACACTTATTAGCAGTTTGAATTAAAAATATTTGCTTTCCCTTGTTTATCTGTTTTATATATAAGATTTAAAAATTGTCATTGTGTTAGAAACGTATAAAATTAAAAATAAATGCGATATATAGTACGTGTATGTACATACTATGATCGAGAATGCATACATTAAGTTGCTTAATAACATCTATAAGGATGCAACAGCAAAAATACATGTCCACAAATCCTCCGGAACCTTCCAAATTGGTAAGGAGTTCGTCAAGGAGATACTATTTCCCCAAAATAATTCACAGTGATAGTTGAATATGTCTTAAGTAAACTGGAATGGGACAATAAAGGCCTAGCGATTGATGGAAAATACCTAA
This sequence comes from Odontocerum albicorne, assembly GCA_949825065.1. Lineage (NCBI taxonomy): Eukaryota > Metazoa > Arthropoda > Insecta > Trichoptera > Odontoceridae > Odontocerum > Odontocerum albicorne. Next base: position 36,160,063 of record OX463847.1, on the reverse strand, counting down.
CCATTTGAGATTTGCAGACGATATTGTTATATTCTCACAAAACCCGAATGATCTTCAGCACCAACTGTAGGAATTGGCAGAGGTCAGTAAAGAAGTTGATTTAAAAATGAATTTATCAAAAAACAAAGATATGAGGAACATCTTTGCTAGCCCAAAATCAATAATTGTAGATGAAAAGCCGCTGGAACTTGTCCAGGAATATGTGTATTTGGGCCAACTTATTTATTTTGTAGGTGGTATATCGGAGGAAATAGCACGAAGCACAAAACTATCATGGAACTCATTTGGACGTTTGAACAACATCTTCAAAAGTAATCGCCCAATATCTTTGAAGCGAAAGGTCTACGAGCATGAGGCATGCATGTTGGGATTTACTAAAAGATACCGTAAACGAAACACCTGGATTCGCAACAAAACAAAGGTAGAAGACGTAATAAAGGTGTGCAAGAAAATAAAGTAGCAATGATTCCCGATGGACGTCCGAAATAATCCAATGGTACTCAAGAGGCATAAAGAGGCCCAGAAGAACACCGAAGGTACGCTGGATAGATGTGATCAGGAAGCATGGCAGCGTCACATGGCACTAACGAGCAAAAAATCGGGTTATTTGGAGTTAACTTAGGGAGACCTTCATCCAGCAGTGGATTGATCCTGATTGACAATGATGATTATGATGATGACATGTATGATGATATCAATAAACCTATATTTATTTATTTATTATTGAGTTAAAATTATATTTTATATTTTTAAATCTGTCAATAAATGTGAATTAAAGTCCTGAGCTGGAATACCCATGAGGAGAGTTTTCTCTGTAAACGGCGCTATATAAAGTGTCCTTTTATTTTTATAATAACTAAGAAGATATCCATGCATTTAGCACAACAACAGTTTCCGTTTATCCCATGCCATGTCGCAAATTAACCTAAGGCCCTTCTGATCCAATGAATTGACATTAATAACCTTAATTGTTGCACTGGTGAGAGCATTTCGCAAACTCTTCAGGCTGCACTATTTTGCTGCCAACGCAATCTGAATTAAAACTCTTATGTTATCAAGGTTAAATCTTGAGATCTTGGCGACCAATAGATGTCACTGCTTCTGCAGATTTATTTAGTCTAGAAAAATATTGTTTATATAACATATAAAAAAAACTTATTTAACTCTATTTTGTATTATGTAATGTATATTATTATGTATTCTATGTTCTATTGTATGGAGTCGAAGCGTGGACCATCACAGAAGCTATAATCAAAAGGTTTGATAGATTGTTTCGGTGAAATATATCCTAAATTCTTAATGTATCCTAACATATTTAAGTGTGATTATTTTTATTTGTGAGGTATTGCTATAAATATTTTTTTGTATCCTTAAATTAAAAATGTATAAACCTTGTATAGTTTTACAATTGTTTTTTTTTCATTTCCTTTCAGTAATTATAGTATATAATTGACACATGTGATACACAATTTGTTAACTTAATACAAGAATCTTAGTTAATCTGGTTTTAGAAGTACTATTTGAATATTAGAGCTTTAAAAGTAAACAGGATGGTAGAAAAAAAACTTATTATATTTTTGTTGGATTATTGAAGAGCATCCAATACGATTATTACTCATTTAAAAAATCAACAAATGAAAAGCTTCATTTAAGCTGGATAAGCAGAATAAGAATTGAAGAAGAGAACAATTTTATTTGAAAAAGTTCAAAAATATTATAAATCTTTCTAAGTACTCTCATCCCGCTCTCAACAAGTTTTTTTATCATTTCCCTCGTGGTATGTAACATCGTTTGGTATTTTTATAGTATGGCTACTAAATGTGATTGCCCTATTGTCTAACAAAACATGTTCAGCATCTTTCCGATAATGGATTAGCGCAACGCTAAAGCACCGATTGTTCATCTTTTAGGTCGTCCTTGACTGTCCATGCATTTAAACTCTGTAACTAGATACCAACTAATGCACTCGTGCGTGTTTCATTCCTTTTGTTTTCATCTCCTACATTATTTCCTTTGATTAATGATGGCACATTTTTTTATTGTTTTAATTTATATTGTTTGAATTTTATAAAACAAATCACTTTTAAAAAAATACATTTTCCGGTTGGTTTGAAGATATTGCCACCATGCAATATACCCGCTTGATTGTTATACTACAAAATTCCTAAAATCACCTTGAAAATAACTCTTCACAAATATAAAATAAGTGTTCAAAAGAATAACTTACTTTCAGTCTGAGAAATTTATCAAGTTGATGGAGAGCTCGCGGGATAAAATTTATGCCAGCTAGATATGATGTATTATTCAGTTTAATTTATATTTTTATTCCTTTGAAAAATGTATGGTATAATATTGAATTCGGTAACACTTTGGATTAAATGAATACTGGTACGTGCTCCAAATAATAAGGACTTTACTGTTATGTAGACCTCCATGGCTTAGTTGGTAAAAATGTATTGAAAAGATTTAATTCGGTTTTTCATTTAATACCTCTAGAACATGATTTTGGTTGGTTTGAAAGTTTTGTCATGTAGCAATAAACCCACTAGGTTGTACTGTACATAGCAAAAATGTAAAATTATTAATTGGAAATTGTATACAATTTTTGTTCGTGTATAGCAATCATGACAAAATTTTACATTCATTAAAAAAAAACATTATTAATTAATATATTTCCAGTGCAGTTAAAACAGTTTTAGCCTAACAACTTAAACGGTTATTGTTAACTCCGCCGACAGTAGTATTGTCAGCAAGTCCAAGGCACCGTGAAAGACGTGTCTACTCACGTGTTTCTAACCCGAGTGTGACCGAAAATGATGTTTTCTGGTTACAATAATATATATCTATCAAATCAACAGTTTGAAAACGATGAGGAAACTTTCCTACAAGAGAAAAAGACTTCTTCTTTCTTGAAATATGATGCATTTCTACTACAATATATATTATATTGTGACGAATGCATATTATGTGCGCACGCTTTCAAATCAATGCGCGTGCGCGCAGCTAGATGCAATATTAGATCTCTTACTGACTTTATGTCGTCCTTTGTTTATACTCTTGTAATACCTATTTGAAAGTGCATGACTTCGATTGAAAACCCCTGCACCACCCGATACACTCAACGTTAGCTGCAAACTCCACATTGTACTACACATCAGGCCTTGGTATGGTGAAGACAAAGATGGTGTTACAAGAATATGTCCGCATTGCACCGATTCCCAGGTGGAATTGACGACTGACAAGTTAGAACTACTCCTCCTGACTGTGAAGGAAATCCTCTACTCCACCGACTTGACCTTCAGTGCCGAGCACGCCCAATCGAGTCGAGCGCACAGTCATCCGAATGTCGTATTTACTGAACAAAATTCAAATATTGGGAAATCGATTGTCTTTTAAACATTTTTTTAATCACATTAAAGTGAAACTGCATAAATAAAAACCTGAATGTACTAGACATTTTTTTGCAAAGACTAGTCCTGTACTGTCCCACTTTCTTTCTTTTTGCTATCAATTAGCCTCGAATAATAGATAAAACCAGAACATGCGAGTAGTTCAAGATAATACATATAATTACGCGTGAAGCAATGAGCTCAACACTGTGCTGTGTAAACTGATGGCTGGTGAAGTCAAATACCACCATATGAGTATGACTAATTTTGGATATTATAACGGGAGCTATCAGAACCGGCGCCAGGATGTGGCGCCCGGAACTGGCGGAGGCGGGAGGATCAGCTTGCAGAGTCAGCTTTAGGAGAGTGCATAGCTGAAATAATATTAAAGGATGATTTGTAAAGCACTCCATGGGGAACAAAAACTGTTCAAGAATACTTTGTATCATCATAGAGACCACAAACTATGAGTATATCACATCACTTTGGGACTATTAACGTTATATCAATAATTAAGTTTATGTTGCTACAAAACCCTTTTTTTTATTTTATCTATTTCCCATTTATTAAAATTAAAAATATGACAATTTGTTTAAGGTTAAAATAAAAGTAGTGCACTGTACTCTTGAGCCTTATGAAAGGAGTCGCCCCATACTCAGTAAAGAACAAAAACAGAGATGACTAAATGGACACATAAGATTTTATTCTTCGCCCTGTTATGGGAGTCCCCCCATAATGAAAAAAGAAGAAAAACTGAGAAGACAAATTAGCTTATAAATGCATATTATGGGAATCGCCCTATACTCAGTAAATAGATAAAAAGAGCAAGACGAAAAAAGCACATTAAATTGTATTCTTGGACCCTATTATCGGAGTCACCCCATGCTCAGTAAAGAAGGAAAATAGAGAAGAAAAGAGCAAATAAAACTTTAGCCCTATTATGGGAGTCGACCCATAATCAGAAAAGAAGTAAAACGAAAATGACGAAATGAACAGATAGAGGTGTAACCTTGAATCCTATTACAAGAGTCGCCCCATACTCAGTAAAAAAGGAATACTCGATGGCGAAATGGATACATAAAGCGGTGTTCTTGGGCCCTATTATGGGAATCGCTCTATACTTAGTAAAGAAGGAAAACAAAGATGAAGAAAAGAGCATATAAAACAAAGAGCATAAAATAAGATATAAATTCATGAGTTATATTATTGGAGTAGACCCATAATCAGTTAAGAAATAAAACGAAGATGACGAAATGAACACATAAAGGTGTATTTTTTAATCATATTACGGGAGTCGCCCCCTACTGAACTGGGTACATAAAGCTGTACGCCAAAATTGATATATAAAGCTGTATTCTTGGGCCCTATTATGGGAATCGCCCCATGCTCAATAAAGAAGGAAAACGAAGATGAAGAAAAGAGCATAAAAACCTATATTCTTGAGCCCTATTATGGAAGTCGACCCATAATCAGTAAACAAGTAAAACGTAGATGACGAAATGGACACATAAAGGTGTATTTTTTAATCCTATTACGGAAGTCATACTCAGTAAATAGGAAAACAGAGATGCCGAAATGAGCACATAAAGCTGTATTCTTGAGCCATATTATAGGAATCGCATCGTACTAAATTAAGAAGAAAAACAGAGAAGAAATTAATACATAAAGCTGTATTCTTCAGCCTGGCCACACAGACTGCAAAACCGATGCTAATTAAAGTCCTTATCAGAGAGCGTGGAACAGTAAGCCTCGCTGATAATAATGATATGCGTGCTGATATGCTGGAAGAAATAAGGTCAGATTCACCCACCCACGAGCCCAGTTTCCTGGTCGATGTTTGTACAAATATGCATATCAGTGTGTTTGGGTTGACTCAAAGTGGTCAATAACCGAATTTGGTTTATTACTGACTTGGGTTAACGAGTGATTTTCAAAAAACTCTATCGTAAAATCCTGAAACAGCAACTCATATGTAGTTGCTTATCATTATTTATTCATCTTTTATTTATCATCTCTATGCCTTATGCATCAGAATAGGAGCTGCAGTGCTACTACGAAATAACTCGAGACGTGACGGTTCTGGACCCTCTCAGGAACGATCTCTTCGTCCAGCTTAAGTCAGGAACGATATCTTCGTCCAGCACTCGCGCATTCCCTGCACCTGCCAATTTAACCTTTTTTTTTTAGGACTTATACTGGACATTTTCCTCTTGGCGTCACTTTTAACTCTCGTTTCGGCAAATCAAACTTTCTCAACACCTGTCACAAGCGAATCAATCAATATTTAGGTATGGTTTTATTGATTTATGATATTTATTAATATACTTGATTTTCAAATACGAGTATACAAATGGAAAGAAAAACAAACAACCAACCAGGCCAATGTTACGCAGATTAATTCCAATTGCTGGGTGATTATTTAAAAATCAAAGAAAACGAAAATAAAACAGGAAACAAAATATTTGCTCCTAAAGTGGGAAAAAAGATTCTTTTCCGAAAGGGTATCATCATATATTTCCTTATAGTGCGTAATTTGAATGACCGCTCTATGATAGCGTGATAGCATCTCTGTTACTATATGTTTAAATTATATTAAAATAAAGCAGGTGGTTGACTAAAAGAGTAAATGTATAGCAATAAACCAACCAGATCTATCATTTACACGTGTTAATAATAAATGAGGAAAAAAGTTAAAATTTTATTTCAATATTTATTCCGTATTGGTAATTCCAGAAATAACTTAAAATAATAACTAAATAAATAAATAATAAATAAACTAAAAAGAATAACAAAAAATCAGCTGCCGAAACCAGGGATCGAACCAGGGACCTTTAGATCTTCAGTCTAACGCTCTCCCAACTGAGCTATTTCGGCTGATGATTATATCGTCAGAATTAATAGTTAGTATATATGTAATTAATATAATGTGTCCATACAAGGAAAAATAATCGAATGATAAAGGCATATTATTCATAATGTACCAAGTCCATAGATAAATCAATATTTACTTGTACAGCTGATAACGTCTTATTTAAAAGCTTATTAAAAACCGGTTTAACCGTTACTTGGAATAGTGTAACTCAAACTGTGGTCCCCGGGCAGAGTTACCAACAGCATCATTATGATCCGAAAACTTCGGGTTTAGTGACAATACGACGGGCGTCGTGTGTTGAACGAATTTCTTCAGCTTGACGAAACTCAGTATCAAATAAATATTTTTAAATATTTTTTTCCTTTAAATAATTTTATGTTACCAATAAAATTATTTAAAGTACGAAGATATACCAGAAGTCAAATCAATATACGAGAATTTATAACAGAAATGTTAAATAATATATCAACTAGCGGTAAAAACATAAACTTATTATTTCATATTTGTATGCCTCGGTAAGATACAGGCAAAAGCCTAGTTTAGAGGGGACACGACAAATGAAAGAAAATAAACCCAGATCCGTGTAAATTGTGTGTTCACTTTAAATTACCTGTTTTTTGTTTTGTTTTTATAGTTGTTTGTTTTGTTTTTGTAGTTGTTTGTTTTGTTTTTTTTTATACATGTATACTTACAAATACTTCTTCTTCTCCCTGGCTCCATCCCAACTCACTGTCTGCGAAGACTGTCGGGGTCAGCTCTCCTCGTCCTTAGGTTGTATGCTCTTCTGTCCCGGACTACGTCCCCCAGGCCGTGCCTCTGCATCAGGTTATCTTTTTGCACTACCCATGAATTCTTTGGTCTTCCTCTGGTTGTTATTCGAGGAAGATCCATGGAGATTGCCTGGTTCACAATGTGATCGGGTGATCTGCGTCCAACGTGCCCATACTATCTCAATCACCTCTCATCCATCTTACTGTTGATGTCTGTAACACCTAGACTTCCACGAATGCGTGAGCTTTTTATTTTGTCTCTTAGGGACACACCAGCTGACCATCTTAGCATGCGCATTTCAGCAGTTTCTAGTTGCCTACAATTTGTATCAAAATTGTTCACATTTAAAAAAAAAGAGTTTCAATCTGGTTTTCTCTTAAGGTATCTTTAGCATATTTCTGGTTGATTGGAAAAGACTACCACATGACAATTAACCCGCTAGGCTGCACGAGTGTAATATGATACAATACAGATAATTTAGAAAATATTTTACCGCTTTATATGTGCTTATATAGAATAAATAACCTTTAGATGCAAATTATCCATAAAATGCACATTTATCAGAATCGATATTTACACATCAAGGATTGATCTATGCTTTTTCAATACAGCAAATAAACAAAAAAAAAATTGTTAGTTGGGTCCATTTTGCTTATATATTCCATATGTAATACCAAAATCAGAGAGAATAGATCTTCTTACTTTTGGATCCAAACTGAACTTTCGCTTCCTCCACATTCGCAGATTTCGTTATGCACAATTTTCCATTATTCATGCAGCTTACCTATCGTTCTTTTAAATTCTTCACCACTTGATCCAGCCACGTTTTCCTTGGTCTAACTATTTCACGCACACCTTAGACTTCTGACTTGTTCATTCTCTTAGTCGTATTTTCGTCTTCTTACATAATTGATGATCTGCAAATTTTCCTTATTATGTTATAATACATGCAAATACACAGCACTAAAAATACTTTTATCCTTCTTCTGTCTAAGTTTATCCCGTGCGTCAGGGTGGGCACCAAAATACTATAAGAGCATTTTTATTACTTTTGATATAACGCAGATGTTGTAATACATTACTTTAAGCACTTCGTTTACCTTGTTCCCTGCCCTTCTTTCAATCTCCCTTTTAACTCGCCCATCACACATAAACATACAGCGTAAACAAAACTCATCAACCTGATCCAGTTTTTCTGAGTAAACCCAATTTCTTTGAGTTGACACTGCACACACTTTAAAACGCACTTCATTCTATAACTAAAACCTTCCGTTTCTCAACAATAATTTCAAATATTTCACCTAAACATTATTGATTCTGTTCAATCAACCTACCACTTAAATCGCCTTCATTTTTAGCGAATCCATATCACCTGAGTCCACTTAAATTTATTTAACTCCATTTTACACCTCTTATTTCACTATTTTCAAATAAATCCGATCACATGAATCGATATACAATTTAAACAACCAAAGTTATATAATACATCCTTGCTTTTCACCTTTCGTAAGTTTAAACTAGTTAGTAAGTTCTTCATTTAATATTACATGTGAAGTACTGTTTCGATACACCGAGGCAATAATACATATATTATTGCACAACAAAACACAATTGTGAGTCAGGGTTGCCAAAAATCAAATTTCCAAACAGACTGTTGCCCGAAGGTGAACTTACGTGCAACCTATCTAATATAATATCAAACTATGATGAGCTTTCAAAGCCGCGGTTCACATTAATTAGATTAAATATTAAAACCATTATCAGCATTATATTTTATTTTATTAGAATATAACATTTATTTCCAATTATTTTGTTAGAATATAACATTTATTTCCAATTATTATTTGTCTTCTTCGTCGTGATCTCAATACTGAGAAACGTGACTCACAAATTGTTGAGATATTCATGTGGTTTTCTTGGAAAAAATAATGCGATGGTTTCCCATTATCTTCCGAACCACTATAGATGTTATAGGAATTGTAACATATACATAATATATAGTATATTACATTTCGTAAGCCTTACTTCTAACACACATCATTTTGGGTTGTACTAGGTCCCAGATAAAATGTACACTTGTGGATATTAAGTGGAAGCAGGAGTGCTAGAAATGTTTTACAGAAGCAGAAGTATCCAACGTATGTTCCCTTTAACCAAGTTTAGCCCCATGTTGTTTCTAAAAAGTCTACACTCAAGGTATTAAATGTCGCGAACGGATTGATTTCAAACTTTGTCTCCTTGTATCCAAGTCCCTTAATGGGACGTATCCATTGTATCTTTCAAATCTGTGTGTAAGGGATGTTTTTTCGGAAAGAAATAAAACTATGAAGTCGATTTATTTTACATCTAATAAATTATTTGTTCCTAATCAATCCAATAGGGGTTCCAATAGTTCCTATATCCAATAGTCCCAATAGTTCCTAATCAATCCAATCATCAATTATGTAAGAAGACGAAAATACGAAGAGAATGAACAAGTCAGACACCAATATTATAATCGAGCTTTTGCCGTTGCTGATTCTGTGATGTGAATGGTCTCCCTCCTAGTGTTAGACATATGGGTGTCGTGTGCAGCTTTAAGAAGCACTTGAACACAATTCTTTATGGGAGGACTTTTATAAAAAAAATATGTTGTTTCGAATCCTGAGTTATAGCGCCCTTGAGGAGAATTTGCTGACCACTATCCATGCACAGACACCTACTTGAAGCCAAATGTGAAGAGTTCGAGATGTTAGCAGGCCAGGGGCGTAGTATTTTCTAGGTGACTTTAGACTGGCCAGTACTATCCAAAAGATATTACCGCTTAACGACACACTACACCTCAATTGTTACGTATCTGTGTTTCTATTACTCTATACTTGACGCGAAACCAAAACGAATACCCTTATCTGGACCAGAGCTAAAAAAAGGTTAAGAAATGCTGCATTACAGGATCAGTAAGTATACCGAGTTTTCACATTCCAACTCATAAAAATGTAGAAATGCTCAAAAAGCCTTTAAAAATCACGCAAGGTTACAACTTACAAAAAATCTCAAAACATATTTTGCTCATTTTACTGCCAAGCAGAGGGTATGAATCTCACTGAGTACGTATCATAAATGGTAGCGATTTGATCTATATTCAACATTACATCATAACTGCTAACATAGCGATACGAAAAAATCTCTAAGACCGAGTTTTTTTTTTGAAACCGCGTTATTATCAGTAATTTCAGACCTTTGCTCCTCACTATAAAAAAAACATCGTTATTTTGTATTACGCCGCTCATATTTCACCCCCGTCTTCCTACCCTAATTCTAAATTCTGCTCACGCTTGCATCTATCAACGAATCCTTCCTACTTCTAAGAAACTCAAATAATTTATGCCCTGGGTATTTTGTTAAATTGAAGAAGATATTTAATTTTATCTATTTATAAATACACCGCGTTAACATATATAATATACGTACCATCAGGCCATTTCCCTGTTGGGTAGGCAGAGATAACAGAGAGACAGAATTTCTCAAGATACAGACTTTCTTAATTTCTCTTACATTTCTCTTACAAAATATCATCACTTAGACCAATCATATTTTCTTCGCTCTTCCTCTACCCCCTCGTACACTCACATTTGCACTTTATAGGTACCTGTTTTATTGATTTTCTTCATTCTTACTCAACACATCAGCTTTAAGTTCGTAGTCATCCGTTATCATTCCATTGAAAAATTTGTCATGTATTATCCCACCATGTATTTTAATCGGTGCTTTCATTTTCATTCAGCATTTCTTCGGCTCCTTTCTGTCTTATTCCAGGTCCACGTTTAACTCCCATACATTAAAGTTGTATTTAAATACTGTTGTAGTGTCATAATGGCAGATTTTGATACTGTACGGCACGGGTATATATATTTTAGTGCCCCATTGACTCTTTTTCCTATCGCTACACAGCGTAAACATAAAAATATATTTAATATATAGCGTAAACATAAATTTATATTTAATATATATTGAAAGGACGATATTTGTATCGGTTACTGATTAAACATTTAGTTAAATTCAAATTCAGATTAAATTGAGACATTTAATAATTTTCTTATTTGTATATGTATTACCATCTGTGTAATAACTTAAGAATGATTTTAACAGACTACTTTGTGTAACTATACTTCTTTCTCCTAGATGTCACTAAAAATAGCTTAGCTATTGAGTCATAGATGTCACTTAATTTATTTTAATTATTCATTTATTAAATTGTAAATAATTTCATTATAATTGTATATAAATCCTAAATTTTTTTATTGAAGGATATACTCGTATCAATACATTTTTCCAAATTTATATTTATAAAAGTGGCTTATTTAAATAAACGTGTATTAACAAAATCATTTCATTAAACATTGTTAGATAATTTTGATAACAATATCATGCTTATAGTATATTTTTAAATAATTTCTTACTGGCTTAATGATTGATTAGTCTAATACAGTAGTACTCAAACTTTGCTCCACTACAAGTTTGTTACTGGGCTACATCGAGAGAAAATTTTAAAATTATACAATTTAAATACATTCACAATTATTCGTTATTGTATTTTTTACTTATTCAGTCTAAGAACAATTATACTCGTATGTATTTAAACTCTGTTCTCTTCATTTTAAGATAAGTTTTACTTAATCCTGGTCGATTTGAATGAAAAAATCCGGGTCGGTGATCACAGAAAGTTTTTTTTTTTATCCACTTTGCACGGATTTCTCCTGTTACACAAAGAGGGTCTGCTTCTAGCGTTAGCTTATTCGTTAGGAATAATATCAGCCAGGATTCTTCTCATACTGCTAGGCGGTACCGAGAATATATCAACCGTGTCATTCAGTTGGTTCAATATCACTATACCACGCGTGACTGAGTGTTTAGCCATAATATTCGTCCTGTAAGTTGGTATGTAGAACAGAGGGTGATTCCTTGTACGGCTATATTTATTGGGTACATATAAACTTAGTGCTTCTAGAATCGCGGGACAGTTAAATGAACCTTGGAAAACCTTTATTAGGAATATCGCAATGGATTATTGCCTTCTTGTTTCGAGGCTTCTATAGTTAGTTACACACCGTGAGAAGTTCGGCATGGTGAGCGTATTTTGGGTAATCGCCCTTTGTTCTGTACCATAGATATCTGAGGATTTTTTTTTGTATTTGTTCTTTATTGTTTTTATATTTGAGCTGATGAGAAGCCCAAACCGTAGATGTATATTCTAATTTGGTTCTAATTAGATAATTATATAAGTTTCGGAGGATATCGGTGCTGTTAAATTCTCTTGATTCAAGCACTGGTCTAGTACATATCCATTCATCCTGTCACACTTGTGTTTTTCTGGACTAGGCAAATATCATATAATTTAGTGTGCCTTTAATTTTATAGACAATAAACACGTATATTTAAAAAAATATTTGTCTGTTCAATAATTTTAAAATTTTCATTTTAAAATAATCATGTTGTCCAAATTGATTATAATTATTAGTCTGCGGCTGTTACCGCTGTGCTAAACTAGTTTTTTTTTTGGTATTTCCGATTCTCAATTCCTTGCAAATATTGTCCTTCAGCGAATCTGCGACTTGTACACTGTGTAGACTTTGCCTTTTAAATAACCTTACAAAAATCATTCTGGGATGTTAAATAGTTAGATCTGGTGGTCTTGCTGGCCAGTACATGTAGGCAATTTTTTTTTAAATGCAAATAGTCACATTCGTACATTATTATGATGTGTACTTGTCAATGAAGAATTTCGTACTACTCTTCGTCACAACTGTCATAAAAAATGACATTAAAAGTGGTGGCACAAGTCAATCTTCTGATAGGATGATTGACTTGTGCCACTTTATATTTCTCATACCTTTCAGATTCTTCTTTGTCGTAATATCAAATCAAATTATTTACACAATAATCCTCTTCAATTCATTTTAGGTTTTTATTTATGTTAGGTTTTTCCTTCCCATCACACTACGAGTCTGACTGACATAACGCATACATCTTTGGACTATACTTTTTTAAATAAATATGTCCTTTTTTTATCAGAAAATGTGTTATTTTACTTTTGTACAAGTAATTTATTTTTATTTTCGCGACCGTTGATATTTTACCGAGACCCCTCTAAATGTCGCAACCCACAGATTGACAAACAATCTACTAGTAACAATCGTTTTTTGCAAACTGTTGTGTTACATTCATTCTTATTTTACATACATTGAAATTCCAAATATTCTTCTTTAACAAATCATTTCTCATCACCATCATATAATGTCATTATTTACGTAAGTCGAGAGAATAGAGCTCCACTCCTTTTATCCTGGCATACTTCGTTAACTTGTATCATGTTTAATATTCTTGTCGTGCATACTCTCCTATTTATAATATATTTCACATCTACAACTTGTTCTCGTTTATTGGCTGTACTTAGGTAATTTATTATGCCAAAACCAAAGCATGATTTAAAATACATTCAATGATTTTGTACTGAAAGGTATACCCATGGATCACATCTATCTGATTGAATGTCAACTTGATCTGACTGAAATATGATTTTGGTTACTTTTTTATTTTATTTATTTATTTTACATATGACAAGAAATATACCTATATAATTTGGACACACAATTTTAACGGTTTGACTGAAAGATTCGTTTGATCTGATAAAAGATTACTTTAGTGATAAATTGTTTTATTGTAAGCCCTAAAGTTCATTTATTTATTTCATTAACGACTAAATTAACCTTAAATAAAACAAAAAACTAAGTACAATGAACCAATAAAATAAAAGCTTTTAAAATATAAGTTTATAAAAAATATTATTAATATCTAGGTGTATGCAGTGTTTTTTTTTATTCATTAACGGTGGAATACACCTTACAACAATATTAAAAAAATATATATATATATATATATATATATATATATATATATATATATATATATATATATATATATATATATATATATATATATATATATATATATATATATATAAGTAATGACTGTTTCATTTACTACAACGAAAAATAATCTTAAAAAAATTATAATATTTGCATTAAAACCAAAAAGCACACATCAATACAATAAAACAATTTAAATAACACGTAAGTCATCGACACGTCTTACTTAAATCAACATATGATTGTGTGTGCAAAAAAAGGTCCAACCCACAACACACATTTCTTATTTATTTAAAATCTCGAATGAGTATATATTCAATCCTTTAACATATGTAAAAAATATAACGTCTCTAAATGTGTATTGTATATTTATCTTCCATCTTCATTGCATTTCTGAGTTCACAAAATGTTATTACATAAAGCAAAATATTTCATACCAGGTAGAATGTAGGTTGGATCTGTCATGCATATTAACTATTTCTTAAGTATGTGAGTGATCTCTTTTAAGATCTTCCTAGTTGATTGGAAGAGATCGCCACTTGGCAATACGCCAGCCTGTCGACTGTATACAACGAGAATGGAATAAAATATAATAGATATTTTTTTGTATACTCGTTTGTGAACTTATTTTTATTCCAACAAATTATATTTTATCCAATAGATATTTTTCCTCAACACAAAATACTGTCAACGACCAACACTCGTTGACCAGTACAATGCCCCGATAATATGGAAAACCATAAAAATCTTCGCTGGTCGGAGATCTTTAACTTCAAACACGGACGTTCCAATGTTATATTAATGTATTGGGTGGCCAAACATTAACTTTACAACTTATATAAATTTAACGGGTCATATTTAAATAATAATAAATAATAAATACAGGTTTATTGATAGCAACATAGTATGTACATAATACATTTAGATATATTTCAAGAACACATTAAAAAGATAATACTCGTACATTAAAAAAACAGAAGCTATCAAAAGGTCTGGGTTCATCTAATAACATCCCCCCGGCCAAGATACAACCCACCAATATAGGGCGAGCCCAGCCACGGGGATACCAGATGTTTTTCAGCTCACACCCTTGAACATGTAGAATAAGAAGAGAAAAAACACAGAAAATAAATAGATGACAAAAAAAAATCCATTCAAGAGAGAATACATTAAAAGGTGCGGGCTCATCCCACAAACATTCTCCCGGTCGAGATACACCCCACCAATGTAGGGCGAGCCCGACCGCAAGGGCATCGGGGGGCTTCCAGCCCACACCCCCGTATATCTAGATTAAAAAACAAAAAGACGTATGGCAGAAAACAAAATAAAAAGTAAAACCACATATACCACCGCAGGTTAATTGTCAGCAAGAACGAAAAAAAGAAAAGCCTTAAAGGAGTCCAAATTTTATGAAAGTAAAATGACAAATGGGAATTGATGTTCACACATAAAAAAACCGACACAATACATTGAAATACTCGTAGTTAAGCAGTAATATAAGAATGAAAAAACAAAGCAAATAAGAGACCTATTAACCACCCAGAAGATAACACTTTAGAGCATCTCTGAAGGTACAACTATTCACACGCTCCTTCAAGGCCTGGGGCAACTCATTCCAGCATTTGCTGGCTGAGCATGAGAAGGATCCCTTGAATAGTGTTAGATTATGGTTTGGGATCAGTAAAAGAGTTTCTCTGCTTCTAGTTTCGTAGCCGTGAGTTTCCAGCCCAATTAAGTTTTTCGAAGAGATAAAGTGGCATTTTTGTACTAGTAATTTTATGCATGAGTACGCTTAAGTAAAGAAACCGTCTTTGTTTCATGTCAATAATTTTAAAAGCTCTAAAAAAAGGAGTAATGCGTCCTCTAGGGGGAATGTTGAAACAATACCTACAACAAGCATTTTGTAATTGTTGCAACTTTTTTTCGGTTTTCTTTAAAAGGCACGGTCCATAGATGCAATCACCATACTCGACTATTCTACATCTAGCCTCCATCGACAGGCTTTGACGGATGCGATAAATATTTTTAAGCCGCGAAAAAGCCCATTGTAATTTAGTTTTAACGTGAGCCTCGAATCTTAAGTCATATTCCATATACACACCTAAATTGCGCACCACGCTCTCTGTAGGCACAGTCGCGTTACCAACCTTTATTTCCAAAGGTTCGTTCAACTTTTCGACTTGTTGTCTTGTACCCATAACAATCATAACCGATTTAGAAGGGCTCAAGAGAAGCGCATGCCTCTTAGACCATATCATCAGCCGCTCGACATCATCATTTATGTGTTGAGTGGCAGACTGAACCTCATCACTTCAAAATGAATGTATCGTCCGCATACATGTGGTAGCTACAGTTCCTTGTCACATCTGGAAGATCGGATGTATGTAGGCTAAAGAGTAGGGGACTCAGTATTGACCCTTGAGGGCATCCATTTTTAAGGCTCGTGGGGTGGGACAACACCCGTAGTCCAGCCTGGTTTCTAGTGGTAACTCGTTGACTCCTACCAGTTAGGAAACTTTTTAGCCACTGGCATGCACTCTCTGAAAACCCCAAAAAGGATAATTTAGAGACCAGGAGATCTGTATTGACAGTATCAAAATCTCTTGAATAATCCAGCAGAAGCAGATCTGCAACCTTTCTTCCCCTATCTGATTCCCGTAATATGTCATCCCCCACACACCTCAGTGCCGTCGTTGTGCTATATTTAAGCCTGAAGCCAGATTGATACTTGGGCATTTGGTCATTGGATAGAAGAAAATCTGATATCTGAAGGAACGCCAAGCTCTCCAAAATCTTTGATATGACTGGGAGAATACTTATTGGGCGTAGATCCTTAAATTCCACGACGTTTTGTTTCTTTGGAATTGGGACAATCAAGCACTGAACATACATGCTGGCCATCATGGTATTTTCCTGTCGAGGTAATCAGAGAGAACAGAGAGCACCAGATATTCCTATCTCGACACACATCCTTCGTTTCTTTTATAATACATCCACACATACGAGGTGCATGGCGCGTGGTAACACACTATACTTCTGTACAGAAGGTCGCCGGTTCATAACTCCGCACTGTGCTACTCCCATTCGATGACACAACCATTTTTCCGCCTAGTATGCGGAGGTATAATGATACCTATGACCAGCGGCGGCCGGCCCCGAGGGGCGCTGGCGCGCCGAACCGGAGAAACAATTCACAATATAGAGAAATAGTCTCACGGTTTACTGTATGTCTCTGTCTGCTCTATATGAATCTGCGTTTCCGTCCGGTGCATATTCGAGATCGCTCCATGTTTGCGAATATATAATTTAATTATTGCGAATTATTTCTCCGGCTCAGCACACCAACGCACCCCGAGACCAGCCGCCACTGCCTATGACTCCGGTCATATCTATTCTTGTAAAAATAGAAATAAAAAACAATATTCCGGTGTGCTCCGATCGTCTCACTTCGGTGGCATCGGATGCAGTACAGCGGTGTGACCGGTGAGTTTGCTGGTGTGCAACAGAACACTCCCTTAACAAAACGAAACTTCACGTCAAAGCTTCGCTTTCCAACTGAATTGATGTTGGAAAGGCGAAAGGATTCTCGACTGCGAAGCCCAGCAATGATTAAGTACACACCTTCTCATACAACTCCTACGATTTCTCTGACTTTCTTTAAAAAATCATTCACTTGATCAAATCATATTTTCCTTGGTCTTCCTCTACCACGCCTTCCATTCACATTGGTACTATATATTTGTTTTGTTACTCTTTCTTCGTTCATTCGTTCTACATGCCCCAACAATATCATAATGATCTTCTTCATCTCACTCAACACATCAGCGTTACGTTCATATTCAACCCTTATCGCTTCATTCCATATTCTGTCATACATTGTCACCTCATGTATTCTTCAAAGTATAAAATATCATTTCAAATCATTACTATACATACAATAAATATTAAACAACAATTATTTAATGGATTTTTTTTTGACAAAGTACATTTTTGGTCAACCTGTATAAGTTAGTTGGTAAACAAGTCAAGAGTTTGCAAAGATAATCCATTTTTTCCATACTTCAGTCCCCAGCCAATTCACTTTATTAAAAAAATATAACTTGTTAACACTTTTGCAAATTACCCATACAATTGACTAGAAAGATGATTTCCTTGAAATTTTCCCATAAAAAAATTCTTAGAATATTTCATAAAAAACATACGTACGTGTATATTTTTTATGTTTTTTTAACAAGTCCATTGTTTTATAAATATTACTGTGGCATGTGAAAGACACTTAAGTATGATATATTTTTCCATTCAATATATAACTTCGATAATTTTAAACTATTAACATACGAGTAACATATTGTCCTCAATGAGATACAGGCAAAAGTCTAGTTTACTGGGGACACGACAAATGGAAGGAAACAAGCCCAGGTCCATTAAAATTGTTTGTCCAAATTAAATTACCTGTTGTATTTTTGCAAATTGTGTATTTATCGATTTCTTGTCATGTATAAATAAAATTTAAAAAATTAAAAATAAGTATAATTCATGATCTCCCTTGCCTAGGATGTAAGGCGTCTTCAAATATGATCATATGTAACATAATTGGGATTCTCGTTGGATCCAAGATTTTCTAAAAAAAAGACTTTCTTAATCTAGTTTTCACTTAACGCTTGTTTCACACTTTTCTGGAAGAGTTTGTTAGAAGTCAATAAGTCCGCCAAATTGTGCTGTATAAAACGCAAATAATAGGAATACCGTATTAGCCCGACTATAAGGCGAGGTTTTTATTTAAAAAGGGGACACGTAAATAGGGGGGTCGCCTTATATTCGAGTCACAAACATAGTGGGTAACAATAGATTCACTACTCGCGATTAGCGAAATGGCAACATTGTAATGAGAGCGTTCAAAAGGCGTCATTGTTTACACATTGACGGTTTTTTATGTGTTTTTTTGTACTATGCTCCGTTGTGCATTTTGCTACCTAAAAAATATTATGACTGACCATATTGAAAGACGAGCAGCTCGAAAAAATCAAGTGAATCAAGGAATACGCAGAAGCTATGATTCCAATTATAAGGTAATAAGCTTGATTGTCGGTTTAGGAGCTATATATTTATTAGTCTAACCATAATTCAATATACATAATACTAACAGTTCGAATGCTACTTCTTTCTTTATATATATTTCATAACGTGTACTTTACTATTATCTGGGTACTTTGATAAACATGTACAATTCATCTGCTCAGCCAATTTTACGGTGGTTTGAAGGGGATCTTCATGAATAATATGGTTTAAGCGGTCCTCATCGAAGTCCACTGGTCGTCAAGGAATGCTCCATGTCTTTCAGGTCGAAATTTCCGTCTTTGAAACGCAAAAACCATTGACGAGCTGTCCTTTCATTCATAGCATCTTCACCGTACACTTCGCAAATATCGCGAGCAGCTTTATTCCCTCGATTGAACGCGAACAGAAGGAGGTGTCGAAAATGCTCATTTTCGTCTACTTGATATTCCATTTTGAAGGATTGTAATCAAATAAAATAATATATGTAACGTACAAGCAAACACAATATCTTGTAGAGCAGAAAATTTTCTTTCGAATGACGTATAACCTTTACCATTTTGTTTTACTTTTGGTGCTCATTTTTAAATTTGGAAAAAAAATTGACACAACCTATGTTAATACCTAATACTTTACTATTATATGGGTACTTTGTTTAAGTGAATATTTTTCGTTAAACATTTTGTATTTTATTTTTCATAATATTATAATGGTGAGGGAAATGTTTTTTCTCTAGAAAGCAGGTTAAAAAATAGGGGTCGCCTTATAATCAGGGTCGCCCTATAGTCGGGCCAATACGGTAGTTTCAAGCAAGAACTGACGATTCGCCCGTATAAAGCGCGTTTTCTGAAGTGGGAAGAAAAAACACCTGATGACTGGAAAGAGCTCTCAGAATAGGCGACACCTGGAGACTAACTGCCTTGGCCTATTTGGAGAACACTGAATAGACACCGATCAGGGGTGACTATTCAGGGGAATATGCAAAAATGGATGTTTCTTGAACGAAATATATAATAAATATGATTGTGGGGATACTCGTATACAGGACTCACAGCATTTGGTAGTTTGTCCGAATATCGAAACAACATGCCCTGGGCAGGTCCTGATTGTTGCGAATGATAGAACTCTTACTGGACACATGTGGTATAATTGATGGTTCTGTTATAGATCGTTTAAATGTTTACGCAATAAAAGCGTGAGAATGTTTATATAAACGTTCTCTCATAATTAGTTATTTTACCCCGATTTTACAAAGACGTTAATAGTTACGACAGATGCCTCTAATTATGCAATTGGAGCCGTATTATCTTAAGGAGAAATAGATAAAGACCTACCTGTATCTTTCGGACTAGGAACCATTGATATAGATTCGTCAACGTATAAAGTATAATGACCAAACAAACCTTTAAAAAAAACGAGAAATATCACGATACGAACCTGAACCCCCTGGGTAGGAATACACGCATCGTACCAACTTGGCCACGGAGATTGTCAATCCATCTGTAATCAAAATTATAACTTTGTGACACTTTTGTAAACATCCGCACGTAATATCTAGTTCAGTGGATCGCTGAATCTCAAAAACAGTTAAGCAGGTCGCAAATGGCCAAAATATTTCTAATTTAAATATTATAATCGTTCACATCAAGCCTGAAGGATAGTTCCACTTCCAAAAGATCAGGGGTTGACAATCGACTGTGATTGACAGATCTCGACACATTTTGTAAACGATCGGTAACATTTCGGTTGTCATAGCTGATTTTCCCGCTGCAATTTGTCTTCGAATGTTTACTTTACATCATCCATTTTTCGAAATGAGAGCGTCTACATAGAAACAAATAATAAAAGGAAATTTATATTGCGCCATTTAGAGCGCCGACTTTTCTTAAGAGCGCAATTTTATATAAAGGCATATATGATGAAGCGTGTGTATGTGAAAGAGGCGAGAGCTGTTTGTGAGAATAACGAACATAGAAATACGAGTATATCCTTTACCCATACCAAAAAAAAACAGGGCGTTTCACAATCTTTTAACCCTTGCAGAACCCTTGCAATAATATTTATATCTCAGGAAACCTCTAAACAAAAATCATTATGTATCATTATTAATATATTTTATTATCTTTGATAAATTTCAAGTTCATAAGGAAAACGTCACATTTTTTTTCTGATAGCTAACTTAAGCAAAAAATTAAATAAGTTTATTGAAAATACAAACAAACTGAAATCAAAATCCTTGTTCAAAATACATCATACGGAGGTTTTCATTCACACAAAAAATTACCCACATATCTGAAAACCTCAAAAAAATAACCAATATCGTATATGATATTTTAAATAAATAAAACGATAACAGATAGTAGCAACTACAATAACGTAATCGAATATTAACAGTTTTGAAAAGGCATTAAATAAATCAAGGTAAAACATGTTTAAGACTATTATATAATATATAATATTAAACACAAAAATAACTCAAAAGTACTTTTACATATGATTAGCCTATTCATCAATATTTCTCGCGGAACCCCTAGCGATTTCTTGCGGAACCCTAGGGTTCCGGAGAACTTCGATAGCGAAACGCTAATATAGTACTATATTATACAAAAAAAAAAAACAAAAGTCAACTTACGAGTAAATAAATATCTTCGAAAATAAGTTTCACTTTATGTTGGCATTATATTTTTTATTACACTAAATACACTGTCTTTCACCAACAGTTGTTATATTAATTATAATAGCAATTATTATTGATACCAAAACAATCCCGCCTATAGCTAAGTTGTTATCAAAAATATATATAATAAAATTAATCAAAACAAATGTTGCAAGTGTGGAAAGTTTTCATCATAGTGGAAAAAGTTTTTTCTTTAGGGAAACGCTGTTATGCATTTAAAGTTTGCGGGCCTCTGCAATAAAGAATCTCGTTATTTTATCACCTGGCAAGACTTTTTTATCGCTGTTTTATCACCGATAGTACGAGGAAACTATTCCAGATTTCAGAGGTTCGGCTAAAAACGGTTTCATTAGAATTTTGCAGTTTGGATTTAAATCTTGTGCTTGAAAATTTAGAATTATTGAATCATTTTTGATAATTCAATTATCTAGTTATTCGTTAAATTCAAACATTTAAGAAATTTATTGGTGGAATATCGCTGATAAATTGACTTTTTTTATATATGGCAAGTATAAATAATCTGTATATATACATATATAAAATAACAAAACAGACAAAATTAAGGTATTTCTAATTAACTCTCAAATTATATGGATCAGAATTCATTGTCAGAATTATTTGTCATGCCCTCAGTTTATTGTGCATTTGTCTTTAACCCACTATGTTTTCATTCCTTTGTCGAAAATGTTAATTGACTTAATAAGTTGTGAGATAGAATCGATCGAATCGAACTTAATAAGTTGTGAGATAGAGTATGGACCACTTGCGAATATATATAATAAAATTGCGTACTGCGTTAATTTAAACACTCTGCGTTCTACATCGATTTAAAATAAATAACAACCCACCCACCATCACCTCCATAAATTTATCAAAAACTTGTTAAAAAACCGATAAATTGCTTTCAATATTTATTTAGTAATTTTAACTTTATGGTAATAATAATATTTATATTCAATAATAATAAGTAATTTTTCCTCGTTTATCTTTTCCGGTATGCATTATTTATCATCATTTTCTTCCTTCTATTCTTTCATCGGCTTTCCTCGTCATAGCTTTCTATTATTTTCAGATAAATATGTATATAATATTCAGCTTTGTAATTTTTTCACAACTCATTAATTACATTAACATTTCACCACTCATTATATTACATTACATAATTACCTTTTTAATTATAACGATGAGTTTCAGCCTGATTGTTGAGCGACTTCCATAGCCAAATTAGGAACACGCTTGATTTTCTAAGTGCGAAAGAATTGTTGACACATATTGGTTGTAATCCCGAGGATCGATTAATAGAGGCAACAATAATAGTGTGTCTTAGCATCACCACTTCGGTAGTTTTGAAGGGTAATCGTCGTTGCTAAGCCTCAAAGTTAAGTAACCCCTCGCAATTCAAACTGCTTGCAAAATGGGTTATACTCGTAGAACTGCTACAGGTCTGGCATAAGTCTTTTTGTGGAAGAACAATGCAATCCCCGAAGCACATACTCTAGCGCAGATGTCAAACTTCTATGAATATTATGTAAGCAACCCGGACACATTGTCGCATATTTTCAGCTTTCAGGTAATTCCACTCTAGCTGCAGCACCACCGGCCTGACAACAAACATCTCTCCATCTGCACAATCCAAAGCCGCCTGCTCTCGGTTCTTAGGCGTCACACACATGTTCAACAATTCGCGGAGACAATCTTTATATCTTTGGCATTAACACGTCTACTCAGTTTTGAAGGGCACTATATGAAAAACCTCATTGGCACCATACGAAAAGACTCATTGGCATCTCAATGAACTAGTAAACTTAAAGACGCACCACTTGCCACAGTGAGCTCCTTTGTTCCATTCCTGAAAATATAATTTCAGGAGCTTTGTAACTCTTAAAGCGTTTATAGCTTGGATATCTTGACATTGTTGGTGGTAAATATTATAACATATATAACATCGTTTCTCAATCTGCGGATCGAGGCCCCCGGGAGGCGCGGTTAATTTATCAAGATATCGCGAAAATAAAAATTTATGTATCATATATAAAAAGAAAATTACACATTTTCTAAGAAAAACGAACACGTGGAATTAATACAATGAATTTTGCGAAATGATATTTTTTCTTTCTTTTGGGGTGCTGCGAGGCAAAAAAAATTGAGAAACAATGCTGTACAGAATAGAATATGAAGAAAGGATCTACAGGATATACTTCGCCTTGGTTGGCAAAGGTTTTGAAATTACTCTTTCTATCTTTTCATTATATCTTGCCTGTCTGCCAGCATATTTTTACATGCATTCAATTTAGATATGGAATTTGATAGGTTTTTAAGAGATCCATCAAATCTCCTTTCGTTGTATTTACGAGTATGTACGAGTATATTCACATAGGAGTTTTTTTTTCTGTTTGCAACTTCTCTACCTCGATGGCATATTTTATCACAATCTCGCGATACTAGAAGAAACTTTTTAAAACCAACTCAGTTTGTCATGTTACACGTTCCTTGCAGGCCTACCCCGCAAAATGTTTTGTTCCACAGTGAAGTTGTTACAACAACTCTAAATGATATAAATTTAGTCAAATATTCCATAAATTGTCTGTGAGTCCAAGGGTTTATTTTTGTACAAAACATTGTTCACATTCTACGTAGACGAGTTATCATTATCTAGTCATCGACAGTTGAAAATTGCTCATAGAGATTCTCTCTCTCTCTCTCTCTCTTTGAATAATGGCCGTGAACGTGAAGGAGTATACGCCAGTGTCGAGTGATGCTCATAGAGATTATTTCGAACACATATTTTTGAATTCCTCATTTAGGGTACCACGAGAATATTATAAAATGTTACATTATCATTACAAAATCACATTCTGATTTTATAATAACTACACATCAGTTTGAATAAATATTTAATGTGTTGTAGATTAGATGATATAATGTTGTTCGATATTTGAATTTCATACCCAATTGCAGAACACGAGAGTGTGATAAAATTTAACAGATTTTCACTTGAATTTCACATTCTGATTATGCGATTAAACGTAATGATAAACATTTTACGGCGGTAGTTAGCGGCCTATGGTTTACAAAAAATTGTATGATGCAACGAAATTGTAAGTACACACATACATGATAAATGAAAGTAACATGGATTAAAATTCTACTCAGTTTCTCTATTTTATTAATCAAACGTGTATAACGTGTGTACCTACTGAGATTATCCTTTTTATTAAATGTTAGGGGACACCAACTATTGTCGTTTCCTATTGCATCTTAATTAGACATGTTGCTTAAATTTTTACATTAAAATTTTACTTTTCCTTCATCACTTGCTCAATGGTGAACCTCGTGGTCCTCTGCTGTATCTCGAATTTGGTGCACCACTTGTCTCCTGTGGTATG
Organism: Odontocerum albicorne; assembly: GCA_949825065.1. NCBI lineage: Eukaryota > Metazoa > Arthropoda > Insecta > Trichoptera > Odontoceridae > Odontocerum > Odontocerum albicorne. The sequence goes on along the minus strand of OX463847.1, from coordinate 36,135,008 downwards.
CTGAATGCAGCTTTTAAAGAGGATCCCGTTAAATCCTTTATTTGATCCGTCCATCTCTTAGGAAACCTTCCGCTTGCTCACCTGCCCTCAACTGTTCCCGTGATCTCCAACTTTTTCAGACTTTCATAATTCTTTCTAACAACATGCAAAAAGAACGTTAGGATTATTTTTTACGTGTTTTCGAAAGTCTTTCAATATTCTCCAAATCTACAATATGCCAAACATGTTTTTAAAATATATATTAATTTTAACAAGAAATTATTTTGCTATTTCACGTATTATGAAATAACAAAATAATCTCTTGCTCATGATTTTTAATGTGGAGTTCCACAAAGGTAAAGTAATTTTTTTTGATAAGTGATTAAATTTTCTTTCAGCATATTTTTTTTACCACCGTCATGTATAAAAATGATGTGCGCACACCTACAATCACACCGTGCTTTTGTCAAGATAAGCAGAAAGGTCAAAGCACGATACTTTTTTATGACGTCACCTTCATTCGTCTCTTCATACATACATGTATCTTACATTGCCTGATCTTTGATTCATCTTACTACCTGCCATTGTTTCTTTCAAACATTAATTAGCCTCTTCTACATCCATACACCTTCTCAAATAACATCTACCATTTTTCTGACTCTACGTTTCTACTCCTTGTGTTATTCTCAATGCACGCATTTCTACAGCATTTATTTGGCTCCTCGGTCTTTTTTACGTTTCACTTCCATACATCAAAGTTGGCAACAATATACTATCTTCGCTGATTTTGATGCTGTCCGGTTCGAGTATTTAAATTTTAGTGTCCCGTTTACTTTGTTTTCTACCGTTACAAGCTTTGTTGACCTTGGGATAATAACACTGCTAAAAAACTTTTTGTAAATAAATATTTAAGACTTATATTTTTCACAATATTTAAAATTTTCCATTTATTATAAATACATACATACCTTGACGCTGTCTCTTTGGGGAAGTCAGAGAGGACTGATCCTGCAATCCTGTCTATCCATGCACACAACTTTCGACTCGTCCACATCCATACATCTCGCATTTATGCTCTCCTGTTTAAAATATTTTATCATTCTCTCACTTAAGATTTCTACAACTGTCTCCTTTAATGTCTTCCTCAGTCTTTTTTCCTCGCTCTATATTCATTTTAGATATTTATATTTATTACATCACTTTTTCATAACTCATTTATTTGATGAAACCAAAACATCTAAAGATCCCTTTCTTAATTCCACATACAACATCGTAATATATTATAGTATTACAGTTTCATTGATTATAGTATCACCTGGGGGGGGGGGGGGGGGGGGGGCTTATCGTTATCGCCAAATGGCAGTCTCTTCTTACTAACCAGAAGCATGTCAAACAAACCTTAAGTGAAAACTAGATCATAAGCCTTATTAAAAAAAACTGGGTTCTTACGGGAACTGAACCTGTAACCCCAGGGCTGGAGGAATGGCGTCTTACTATCTAAGTCACATAGGCCATCTATATCCATCTCTAAGTTATCAGTTATCCTTTACCCAATATTTATCTGCTATTTTACGGAAGGCGCGTATTTCTATCGCATTTACCGTAAAATATATTTTAAGTTCCATCTTTAATTTTGAATCATAAGAAAACCTTTAATTTTTGTTAATTATCATAACACATTTACATAACGCTACTAGGGAGTTACTATAAACTTATAGTTTGTAAAAACAACTAAGATTTTTAAATAATTCATAATTATTTACACATTTAAATATTAATGATTGATTTAAATAAAAATAAATAAGCAATGTTTTGTACGTCTGAAGAAAATTAAGAGATCCGCAGTCAGCTGTCGGTTCTCCCGCCAAATATTGCCAGTGTGTTCTCAGGCGCGCTCGGCGAGTGACGTCCGCTAGGTTGACGAGCGTGTGCAACTATTTAAATTTCGAACAGAACCGAAGTTCGTCTTTTTTAGGGCGCCAATTTACAAAATATCGAACTGTCAAACGCCTCAATTTTTTTATCGATATATGCTTAAAATTTGTAAAAAAAATACTTACATTTTTGTACTTAAATATATTATATACTTCTTTTTTTAAATAAACTCACTTTTTTTTAATTATTTTTAACTTAAAAGCTATAAGAATGGTGTTTCTTTTATACTCTTTGGAATTAAAATTTTATTACGACTGTGAGTAATTAATTGTAAAATTGAATGGATTTTTTTACGTAAGACATTGCAATATGATTTGAGTTTAAGTTACCTTTTGGTTAACGTTATCATTTATTTATTTGTTTGTTTATGATAACTAATATCGAAGACTAACGAAATATCGAAGATATCAAGAAATAATGGTGAGTGATTTATTTATATTTTTAGCTTATTCATTCTTGTACTATTTAATGTGTAACATTAATTTGATAATTTGTAAGTATTAAATACATAAAATATATTTAATAAATAAAATCTCCAAGTATGCTGTATAATATCACATTAGATATGCTAACAGAAATAGAGGTAAGAATGCGAACAAATATATTTTTTTTTACTTCCCTTTCAATTATTTTTCGAAGTATTTTTACTATCCACAACACATCGTTTAAAATGTTCACTTTTATGTTTTTTTTATGTGTCACCGTGAGAATCATACTTTTTCTATCGATGATGCCAAATTCTTACATATCAGTGGTAACGGAAATAAATTGGACAGATTAGAGGCCCTAGAAATTTCTAAGTCAGTACACCGATCGGAACATCTGTTGAACAGTTATTTCCCAAAACCTCTCCGCTCTTGGCCGAAATTCTTCCGTGCCTCCCTCACCCCCCAGCCACCAACCGTTGAAGCGTGTATATCGGTACCAGTTCGAACAGCATTTAGTCTTGTTTGCGCTCCCCTGAAGATGAGGTGAAAGCCTTGGAACCGGTAGGGTTATACCGTCACAAAAAAGTGGAATAAACAGTGTTTGATAAAAATAAATTGCAATGTTCACTTTTAAACGAAAACTTAAATATCGCTTTTAAACGTAAAAATACTGAAACCCCTCATTTTTGAGGATATAGGGAACCATTTCACTAGGCAAGACCTATGCCAAAGTGGTCCCATTTCGTAATCACATATTTGTCTTAAACACTCAGCTGAAAATCTTATATATTTTTGCGATTTTTTTTTGTATACTATCATCTTGGCTGCACCTCGATTTTGTTATAGACGGCCTAGTTGATAAAACACATGTCTCCCAACCTGAGAGTTATGGGCTCGATTCCCATTGAAACCCAGATTTAAAAAAAATCCAATTTGGTTTTCAATTAAAATGTTATCTTGGAGTTGTTTTTTTTAACAAAATGATGAGTTAAATTCGTTTCCGGAATGAAACAAAAATCTTAAATAATGTAGAATTTGAATGAAACGAAACTCAAAACATAGTATGTATCTTACTCAAAATGATTTGAGCCAATTATATTAATTTTATTTTTTTGTATTACGAGTATCATAAAAAAATATTCATTAACCTACCGATTCATCTAATATGATCAGCCAAAACTGTTTATCTCAAAGGTGTGAAAATATAAAAAGATTTATTTAAAGACAATCACAGTTATACTTTCACATGCCTTACCATCGTGCCTTATTATTAGGAATAAATAATTCTCAAATAGTACACCTAATGGATACCAGACTAACATACCTTTTATCAACAAAACCAAATTGATCAGCGTCAAACATTTATTTTTCAAACATTATTAAGTAGCCAAGAATCATTATAAAAGTATCTACATTATTACGTAACACAAATGTGAACTTACGAAGACTCCTAAAGCCTTTATGCTATCTATATGCATGCAATGTAGGGGAAGTGCTACAAGGTCTACTATTTACAAAAAAGGTCAACATTACCCTGTGTATTTGCTCAAGCGATATCAGTTTACTGCATGTCCAGAGGGCACTAACCAGTGTAGCAACAGCCCCGAGTGAACCCCTTCACGCACCACGCTTCGGTTTTCAACAATTCTTCCTAATTCCTAATTTGACTGTATACGTGTCCTGGATCTGGTATATCATCTGAGGTAGGGTCGTAATTCAACACCATTTCGACCATTGAAGTTGACCAGGAGACCCTCTTTGCTGATCGCGTTTTGTCTTTGCTATGTTCATAACTTGTACGTTATTAGGTGTATAAAGGTCATAAAGCTCGTGATTGTAACGAATACATTAATTTCCATTCCCGCTTACTCTCCCAAATCCCTGGCGCAATTCTTCTCTAAAACGCAAGCACAGTTTGTTAATGTATCTCGCTTTGTATCAATAATCCAGATATATAAACTATACTGGCTTCAGTATTACTTTATAGATGTGAAGAGCACATCATTAACGCATAGTTTGGTCACATATTGCAGATTGCCAGACCATTCAAGGTTTTGAACATTTGTAAAGGCTTTTCAACCAGCAAAGCATCCTGGGCAATGAAACCATTCCCACAAAGAAGAATACATGTGATATAAAAATAGTTACACAAAGATCGAATGATCAAATCGTTTAACACTCTACTGAAGCAACTGTGTATTTATTCTATCAATACATCATACAATACTTCTTACCTAATTTGGAACAAGTTAAGAGAAATGAGTGGATGAATGGATGATGAAACTTTGACAAACATTTATACAATGATGACACGAATGACAGGTGTGGCATAGAAAACAAGGTTTGACTAAATACATGTAAATAAAAGTACAAATATGCCAAGAAATATTTAAAAAGTCAGTTTGCACATAAACTAATAGATGACAAAATTAATTTAATCATAATATAGTATAAAGGTGAGGGGTACGTCGTTAAATAAAACCAAGAAAGTATAATTCGACCAAGTGAATGAAATTTTAAAGAAAGGTGAAAAGTTCTAGTAATTGAAGTATACGTATATTATTGAGAGGTGTTTAAACGTAGAGGAAATATTGGGTTGATGCAAAAGTAATGATCGTTTTTTATGATCCCAGGTAAAAAAAATCCCAGGTAAGAAATGATGAATAGTATCTTCTTTTAAATGATTCCATTGTATAAAGGATGCTTTCCCACTACTTTCTATTCAGTTTTGGCCTGGCCAGAGTACAGTGAAAAGCCCTTGTATTTTTTCAAAATGTCGGTCGATAAAGTGCATTTACGTCATTGTTTACTTTATGAATTCCGTAAAGACAATACCGCGAGTGTGGCAACCAAAAACATTTGCGACATGTATGGAGCAGATGTCATCAAAGTTCGACAGGTACGAAGATGGTTTACAAAATTCCGATCTGAGGATTTTTCACTATTTGATAAACCACGTACCGGGCGGCCATTGAAGTCTGATGACAACAAGTTAAAAGTCATAATTGACACAAATCCACGTCTAACCACCAGGGAGATCGCGTCGATGATGGGAGTCAACCAAACAACCGTATTAAGACATTTGAAGCGTATGGGGATGGTTTCGCGGTACAACGTTTGGATACCTCATCAATTGTCGGCTGCCAATTTATTGGATCATGTTTCAACGTGCTTTGCTTTGAGTGCGAGACAAAAACATGAACCTTTTTTGCATCGTTTGGTAACAGGAGATGAGAAATGGGTCGTGTACAACAACGTGACAAGAAAAAGACATTGGGCTATACCTGGACAAGCCCCATTAACAACTTCGAAGGCCGAAATCCATAAAAAAAAGTAATGCTTTGTGTTTGGTGGAATTGTAAGGGTATTGTGTATTTTGAACTCTTAGAACGCAATCAGACAATTACAACAGAACGATATTGTCAGCAATTATCCAAATTGAACATCGCCCTTCAAAAGGATAGACCAGAATTGGTAAACAGAAAAGGGGTAGTGTTTCATCCCGACAACGCGTGACCACATGTGGCTTTGATGACCCAACACAAGCTAAATTAGTTGAATTGGGATGTTATCAAGCATCCACCGTATTGTCCAGATCTTGCTCCTTCCGATTTTCATTTATTACGATCGCTGCAAAAAATTTTAAATGATAAAAAATTTGATACAATAGAGCAGGTAAAAACATCCCTTACTACATTTTTCGCAACAAAATCCACGGAATTTTACACTAATAAGTTGATAGAAAGATGGGAGAAGGTTATAAGAACTGATGGAAATTATATAATTGATTAAATAAATATTACAAATCTAAAAAAAAATGTTTAATTGTATATGTAAAAAACGATCATTACTTTTGCATCAACCCAATATATACACGTATAATATAACATTTACTGGTTCAATATTAGTTTTTATGTCCATTCGAGTTGTAACTCACTCTAATAGCTCAATAACCGAACTTTATTTAGTGACGATTAGAAACCACCTTATAGTTAGATGGCAATCAAATCATATAACCATACCTTACAAGCTTAATCAAATATAGTCGACAAGCACGGTTTGGTCATGTATGCTGGGCATGAATCTAAAATGTACACAACGTAAATTCAAGTGGAACACGACCTTTGGATAGACCCAGACATCACTACATAAACAATGTGCTGGTCAACGTGGAGAAATTGGGAAAAGGGAAGGAACGCTCAAAATCGTACAATGCAGAGAAGCAATGTTCTGAATACCAAAGTATTAGTATAATACATAAGAAATGAGTAAGTGGCCTGAGGCAGACTGCTTAAAATGGCTTCAAGGTTTTCTATAATATTTTCTCTTTGTCTAAAAAAGTTCACCCCCACCCCAATCTCAAAAAAAAAATAAAAATAAACCAAACGAGTATAATAACTTTGTCTAGCAATATAAACCAATAGATATAGTAAAAATTAACACATCAAACATTTAGTTAATATTACTAACTTAAGAAATTGTAGCACGGTTCCTGTGACAGTTCACAAATTTGCCCCAATACAACCTTGTAACGACGTTCAGTAATTTGAATTATTTTATCAACTTTAATATAAGCCTCAATTCTAATAAATAGCAAGTTATTTAGGTAAATACATTACAAAAAACTAATAATAATGACAAATTAATACATCTTGTTACAAATTAGCAAAAATATGGCAGTTTGTTAAAATCAAATAATATTTGGTGACGTTTGTCAAAAGTCACTACGTTAGTCTGCATTGGCTAGGGATGGGGTATTCAATAATTGGATTTTCGATTTTTTTTATACCTGAAATTAAATGTTTGTAATTAGTATTAATTCATAGTGGATCTTGGCCTATTTATTTATTTATTTATTTATTTATTTAACACTTTTATTGCAATACAATCTGGCGGGCTTATTGCCAGGCGGCAATCTCTTCCAACCAACCAGACAAAAGTAAATGAAGCAAGTTACGTGGTCGCACAAATCATTCAAATGACTATCCATCCCCACGAAATCCATAAACATATATTTAAAGATAGATACAAATCATACAATACATTAGAAAGTCAATATAATGAAAATTAGGAATTAAAACGTCAGTTTAGAGAAAAACAATTTATAGATTTATAAAAAACTATTCGATTTGTAAAAAAAACGATTTTACCCCATCCCTTTCAGACATGACGTTTCAAACGTCACAGGAACCATTTTACATTTTCCCAAGTATAGTACAAAAGTCAAACCATATGCGTTACGTTCTAACTATAACAGGAACGTACTCGGTAAGTATTTTTTTATGATGTACAAAGTTGTTTATTATTGTATTATTTTATTGAATAAAGTATTAAAATGTAACACAAAAATTTGTCAAAGGCTGTCTGTACCTTTATACAAACTTAAGAACTAATCTTATTTATGTATTATAACTAAGAACTAACTTAATTTTAATTTCCTATATGTTATTTTATTTTTAATAATCTTAATGTTTCATTTCTGGTGTACAGTGTATTTCTATAGTTTTTGATAATTTTTACCCTTTCCTTTTTTGTCGATCGATTTTGGGCAAACTTCAGATATAATGCTTGGGGGCAGTGCCCGGATTACCTCACCCTTGTCCTAGCACTGTAAAGCAATCCAAGGTAGGTTAAGTAATTTGTCTACCTTCGGTCAAGAACTCTTAATACAATATCGTAATTAAAGGTTAATGATAATAAAAAAAACTATTGATAAAGTGATGGAGATCTAATATCTGGGTGTTAATTGGCTCAGCTACAGTGATTAGTCTCCACACCGAAATAGGAGACCAACAAACAAAACCGCTTATGTCTCCGGAAGACTAAAAGATGTAGTCTGGAATAATAAATACACGAGAATAAACAGTAAGGTAAAACTTACAAAGCTTGTCTGAGACCAATAATGCATGACTTTTGGAATAGAGTCAAAAGAAGATATAACAAAAACTAAAAGTACGCTGAGAACAAATAAAATGGAAACCTTGAACAAATGAAATGGAAACCTTAAACAAATGAAATGGAAACATTGATCAACTTTTTGTTTTATTTAACCTGGCGAGTTTGTTGCCATGTGGCAATCTCTTCCAACCAACCAGAAAGATGTTTAATGGGAGTCCTAAGTGAAAACCAGACTGGAATCCCATTTAAAATGAAATTGGGTTCCAGCGGGTATCGAACCCGCAACCTCCGGACCAGTAGACAAGCGTCTTACCACCAGGCCACGGAGGTCGTCAACTTTGAACAAATGAAATGGAAACATTGATCAACATTGAACAAATGGAATGGAAACATTGATCAACCTTGAACAAATTAAATGGAAACCTTGATCAACCTCGAACAAATGGAATGGAAACATTGATCAACCTCGAACAAATGGAATGGAAACATTGATCAACTTTGAACAAATAAAATGGAAATCAACAAATGAAATGGAAGTCATTGCATGCAAAATACTTAAATGTAGAGTTAAAAAACTTCTGTGCCCGAGCAATTTGTGTATAAGATATTACGAGATGGGTAAGAAATCGCAGAAGACACTTGCGAGGCCATATAAAACAGATGGATAGCACAAGAGTAAATGCATGCAGTCATCCCACAAGAAGCTTTGCAAAAAATTAGAAGGAGAATCGATAGTCAACATCTTAAGAGAGACAGTCCAGATGATCATAGACCACAAATCTAACTTAAGGTAAAGAAAAATTAAAAAACAAATAGATTTACATTAACTATAAATTATCTTAATCACAGAGTATTAAAATGATACCCATCACTAATCAATTTAATTTGAACTTTTTAAACGATTAACCTGTTATTGCCATCGCATTATAATATTGGTATAAACTTAATCATACCAAAATCGCTTCTGTAAGCTTCGAGTCAATTAAACTTTATAATAAACTTCTTAAACTTTCACGGTCGTTAATGGTAATTCAATTTTTCCCTGTAGATTTCTGTAAACTCAAAATTTACCTAACTTTTTTGATTACCTCAAAGGAAAGATGTGACTCAATTTGAATTATTAATTTTTTTATGCTAAGCCAATTTAAACACCCCTGTGAATTTTAGTTAAATCAATAGAATTAAAAAATAATTAGATTTCTTGTTAATTATACAAATCCTATTCCACGAAAAGAAAGAAATCTAAAGTGTTTTACATTAATCAATTTATAATCTTTAATACTTGATCAATCTTCAATATTAGATTTTTTTTCTCAACATATTTTTTTTGGTATCTACTCGTATATATACAATATATATTATATAATATAATACTCGAATTATGACCAATAATGTTTTATGTTTTTTTGTTGAACTATAAACCTTCGTGACCTAATTGGTAAGACGCCTCTCTTCTGACCCAAAGGACGCGGTCTCGAGTCTCGCTGTAACCCAGATATTTTATAAATGTCTGGTTTTCACTTTAAACTTCTTAAACAAATTCTGGTTGATTGGAACAAATTGCCATATGGCAATAAACCCGCCAGGTTGTATTGTATACAACGAAAATATTATACAATAATTCAACTGTTTTTGTTATATAATTTTGGACATTTTGTAAAATTATGGTTTGTATTGAATTTTATTACACATTCGTTGTATTCAGTACAACTTGAGATGATAATAGCCATATGGAATTTTCTTCCAGCCAACCAGAAAGATGTTAGAGGTTTGAAATGAAAACCAGACTAGACTAGATTTTTATAATCACAACCCCCGGGTTAAAATACAGACTTATTACCAACTAGGCCACGAAGGTTGTCAAATAGCTTGTGTTGCATATTATTCTGCACACTGGCTGGATTTTTTTAAATTAATAGATATTTTCTTAAAATTATGTATTTTATATATGAAATTCAATCATTTATGTTATATATGGTACACACAAGGCGTCATCCATCCATAGGATGCCTAAAACTATTTCCCAATTGCGAGAGATTCTATCATTATCATTTATAGTGTTTCATCTCAAGGGCGATGTCACAAATTATTGTAATCTAAACTCTACCAATAAAATGCTTATCAATCCTATTTAAACTTTGTTTTACGGATGTTTCCCAATCGGTTTATGAGAAATCTTATACGTACAATTCTAACACATTACTTACTTTTAACTAAGTCATTAATACAATGAACATCATCATAAGCAAAACCATAAACAAAACATTAAGGACAATACTTTGCCTCTGGAGTTGAGTAACCCTGCATCAACATGTAGGAAGGTTTTAATTATGCAAAGCAACATGCATCTCGTTTTACTAATGAGGTCATGTGTTTTCTATATTTCAATATCTATCCATAAAATTCCAACAAAATTCTCAAAAAATTCAATATTTGTTCTATGTATGCGTTATTCCACTAAAAACAAATCTGAGTTCTTTACCTCTATAAAATAAGTCTTCGACAATTAAGTAAGTCTGCTTGGTGAAGTTTGGTAATATTTTGTAGTATACATACATAACATATATTGAACTTAAATATACATATAATTATTAAATAATTTTAAAGCAATGACTGTAATTTATTATTCCTACTGCTTTTTGTATCTTCATGTTAGTTTAAGATAAAGTTTTGTATTATTCGTCAATAACTTTAAGTACTTTATAACCTGTCACATGTTCATTTGTATATAAAGACAATGTTGTGTCGTTAATTAAATAAATAAATAAATACAAATAAATCATCAACAGCCTATAACTTCTATCAGGAACATATGCCCATAAAACGCCTAAATCCAGGTCAATTCACAGCCCAGCAATTCACGTCCTTCTACTAAATGTTAGTTCAAGACTACGAATCTCCGTATCGTTCCATCAGTGTATGGTATATGTGTAGGTTTGATCAGCTACCTCGCGGTGTCCTTGATACGTTACCCAACTTCCTTCAACGCCTCGCCTTTATTGTAATGGTTATTGACTGTGCTGCGCCCAAAGACAATCCGTCTTATTTGTCATATAGCCTACTGTATATGTTCTCAAAACTGCGAAGTATTCTATATTAGCCATGGTAATATATCATATAGCAAACTCAGTAAGATACAGATGTTAAATGGTAAGGTAATATGCAGACTAAACTCTGAGAAGCCTCCCAACCTGAAAGATGAATTCGTTCTATGCTTGTGAAGATTTGATGTTTTACATGAAGTGTACTGTGTCAGTGATTTCAGGAAGTACCTTTTCGGCCGTTGGTTACTCTGGGTTAAGTAAAGTCTGTGTGTGTCTCGTTTTGCAAGCCTCGTGAGATTTGAACCCAATATATTTCCCAGATCGGTCCCGATCGTCTACCGCAGAAAACAGTTGTCGACCAGAGTTGGATTCTAACTTTTAAGTGAATGCCTGTAAACAGATTGACTTAGTCAAGTTCTAGCAAAGACCCAGCTCCTTCCGGACCGTCTCGCAGATCCCAGCTATTGGTACCCTCGCCGCCATTCTAGAATTTCATGCACTCTTCTTGTATGCACACACGCGCCCGTAGGAGGTGAAAAAAGAGGTATCACATGGCCTTTTTAACATATTGTTAAAGAAACCGCTGGCAGCATTCATTTTAATTGACAGGTTATGCCTCCATTCCCGGCAACAGTGTCACCTAAATATACTGCCCATGGCGTAAGGCTCTGGAACCAGCTGCCATTTAACATAAGACTCACTACGTCGATGGCGTGTTTCAAACAGCGACTCAAAAAGCGTTATATTTCCCTTTAGTGACGTAATTTGTTTCCTGGTTCTTCCATTATCCCTTCCTTTGCCTTAGCCGCAGATAAAATTATTATATTTGTCATATTTAAATCATCGAACGATTCCTGTCTACTTTTTATTTAACAATTTTGTCTTTCATTATTTTACTATCGTATTACGAGTATTAAGCTTTAAAGTGCCCAACACTGGAAACTGAATTGTTGAACAATTTTCTGGTGGGTGAAAAGAGATTTGGAGAGAGCCATTTGGCAATAGACCCGCCAAATTGGGCATTACACAACAAAGTATTTAAATGAATAAATAAATTTAAATAAGAACAAGTATGAATTAACTCACGTATCTTTTAATTAAATCTGTCGATAAATATACCATGATAATTTAATTATTGTGATATGGTAAATATTGTGTGCTTTATTGATGCGTATCATTTTTGAAGATGCTAAAAAAGCAACAAATTATTATATCTCAAATCACAAAACATTAACTAAACCTTAATCGATTGATAAAAATATCGATTTATCTAATCTCTACATAAAATGATTTCCCAAAATTAGTTGCCATAGAAATAATTTTCGATTGTACTCCACGATGCAACGAAACGGAAGAATTATTAAAAGCTGTGATCACAAGGATAGAGATTATTCAATCGCCCCCTATTCATAAATTCGATGGATGCGCCAGCCCCACAATCTGTGGCGTTCCCCATCATAATTAATAAACAAAACTTTCTATGAAAATCCATATCTATAAAGTTGTGATCTGTGTACACATAGCATGGATTCACCCCGCAGTTTCCCCGTAATTTTGAAGCTACAACAAAATAAGTTGTTTTTTTTCAGTTTTGATGATTTTTTTACATAAGACAATTCAAGCACAGTGTCTTCTCTGGAAGACCGATTATAACTGATGATGGCCAAATCAACGCTTTAATCGAGAATAACCAACGTTCTACGTCACGATAGATTACCTAGATACTAAAAATATCTAAAACCACCGTACATGAGCATTTGGCGCAGTTTTTCGTTTAAATGTTACGAAATTACTTTTGGGACAACCTATTAAATTATATGGTAGTGCATAACATAAAAAAAAAGTAAGCCAATAAATTATTTGTCTGCATTTTTTTTCAATTATTGTTAAAGAATTGAAAACAAAACAAGAGACATAAATCTCAATTTTCACATTACTTACTCCAGTAGTCTCCAACCCTTTATGTATATTTGGAGGAACAATTAAAATATTTCGTTAAATCTGAGAGAACCTGGCTTACACGTATTATGTTTCACAAGGGTTAATGACCTCTGTGTCCTATTTAGTAAGACATTTGACTTCCTCCCGAAGGTATCGGGTTGGTTACCTGATGGTACCCGAAAAAAAATTTAAAAAAGTCCAAGTCTAGTGAAACAGTTCGTCTTATAACGTGCTAGACTTGTGCGAGTATTGTTTCTTCTTCACGTGCAGAGTAGTATTGACAACACGTGCAATGATGAACTGTGGGTTTTATACTCCAGTGGTTTGAAGCCCGAATCCTTGATTAATGGGGCCGAAATCAATATTATTTCTTGATCAACACGCCCGAATCCCCTGTTCCGATATGTAGAAAGGTGCCATACGAATAAAAAAACAGGCGTATAAAAAACACTACAAAATATAAGTATAAAGCATTAGTGCAAATAAATGATAATTAACTCGTACATAATATAAAATATTTCTAGAATTTTTGCGTTTTTTTATCTACTAATTACTACCAACAAAACAATTATACGATTTTTAACGCTTTTGAAAATTCTGGTGAAATCCCATATTAGACTCGGGGAATCCTAGTATTCCGCGGAACCCTGATTGGAAATCGTTGATGTAAGCGGACGCTCTAAAACACCTGGATATTTTTGACATTGACTAAAATTAAAGTCGATGTCATGGGTCAAGTGAGTTATATCTTCAAATTAGTGGATTATGGCAAAAGTTTTTACTCAACCTTTCCGACTATTAAGCAATGTTACGATAGCATTTTACCTCTTTTTACACAAGTGATTATTTACAGCTCATGTTCAATTACGAGTGTGTAATTGAAACCATTTTTTTTTAATTTGCACCTGTACGATTACATTTTTCTATTGGTTAATAAATATGTACAATACTTATACATTTTATCGTTAACCAGGAAAAGCAACAACATTAGAACAACACGTCAGTTACTTAAGTTAACACTCCGCTTTTCTGTTCAAAAGATAAATTCTACTCTACTACCTTTTAATGAGGTGTGATTATCGTTATTCAACCCAACCTACAAATGGAACTTTGTTAAATTGAACATCGTACGAAGCATTAAATCTAATCTTCAAGATAGCACAATTGTTAATTCGAGAAATCACAGTCTTGAAAATATATTTTGGAAGCTTCAATTTATTGTTTGGTATAAGATTAGCTTTAATATTTAAAAATGGTTGAGTTAATATTTTGTTGACTCAGAAATTTTGTCTGGAATGGCTAAAATTAATAATAATCACATGTTTCGCGTTTCTCAATGAAAATTAAATTTTCCCGTTTAATTACATTTTATACATGTAATAGTCCCTTCAGACGAGTTTTCTCTCATAACCAGTCCTGGGCAAATTACAGCCCACTGGCCATATACGGCCCGCCTCATATTTTAACGTGGCCCACTATACATTTTAACGTGCCCACTATTTTAACGTGGTAACGTAGTCGTGTTTCAAATTGGCACATTCAATGAATGGATGAGACCCGGATACCTCATAGTTTATCATGGTTGCACCATAAAAAACCGATCACCGGACAGTACCAAAATGGGGGGATACCTGACAACCCACATTTCAATAATTATGAAAATAAAATAGATCAAGGATAAACTGTAAGGGGAAGAAGAAAAAGATAAGCTGTCTTATTGTATTGCACTTTCGTTTAACACAGCACAACCTGGCGGGTTTATTACCATGCGGCAACCTCTTTCAACCAGCTAGAAATATGTTATAGATGCCTTAAATGGAAACCAGACTGAAAACTTTTGAAATAAATGGGTATCAACGGAATGGGATGGGAGGGAGACGTTTAGGCCACGTAGGTTGTTTTTTTATTCTTTAAAATATATAAATGAAACATAATCGATTATGATTAAAACTATCAATACCAATAATAATCTTGACAATATATATACAGGGTGTCCCAAAGGACAACGTCAAGCCGGTATCGAGGAAGAGGCCAGCTTATGAGGGTTCAGAATTAAAAACTTTTTTTTGAAAAAGCCTTATACTTTTCGAGTTATAGGCATTTCTTCGAAAATTGTAAAAGTAGCTACCCTGAGCCGAATGTTTGTATATTGTGACTAAAAATTGCCATATTTTATGATTCTAAAAGTTGTATCGCAATCCTAGATAGACCTGCTATTAGTCGGAGTCAGAAATATTGGGTGTACAAATAAGTCACCGCCGTTTGACAAAAGTTGGCGCCACCAGTAAGTTATGGTTAAAATTGTCAGATGTAAAATGTCATTATCGTAAGGTTGGACATCTGTCAACAACATGACCTTGAAATATTAGTGAATTTTTATCAGTATAACATATTTTTTTGTGTTCGAAAATGTCAAGTTTTGAGCCGAATAAGCGTCATTTGCGGGAACTTTTGATTTACTTCTTCAATTTGAAGAAATCTGCAGCTGAGGCGCATCGATTGCTTGTAGAAGCATATGGTGAGGCTGCCTTAAGTGAGAGAAGTTGTCGTGAGTGGTTTCAAAAGTTTAAGAACGGTGAATTTGACATCGAAGACAAAGAACGTAGCGGAAGGCCGAAAGTGTACGAAGACGCGGAATTGGAAGTATTATTGGATCAAGATTCGTGCCAAACGCAAGAAGAACGTGCACTTACATTAGGAGTGACTCAACAAGCAATTTTACATGGGTTGAAATCATTGGGAATGATTCAAAAACAAAGAAATTGGGATTCATATGAACTGACACGGAGAAACTTTGAATGCCAATTTTCCACATGTGAAATGCTGCTTGCCAGGCATAAACGAAAGGGTTTTCTGCACCATATAGTCACTGGTGATGAAAAATGCATCCATTATGATAATCCAAAAAGGAAGAAATCATGGGGATCCCCTGGTCATGCTTCAACATCTACGGCTAAGCCAAATATTCATGGAAAAAAACTCTTGTTGTGTATTTGGTGGGATCAGCTTGGTGTCGTGTATTATGAGTTGCTCAAACCGAATGAAACCATTGCTGGGGCTGTCTACCGAACATAATTGATGAGATTGAGTCGAGCACTCGAGGAAAAGCGCGCCCACTACTACGCCAGACACGACAAAATTATTCTCCTGCATGATAATGCTAGTCCACATGTTGCGGCACCGGTCAAAACCTATTTGGAAACACTCAATTGAGAAGTTTTACCCCACCCGCTGTATTCACCAGACATTGCTCCTTCTGATTACCACTTGTTTTGATCGATGACGCATGGCCTGTCTGAGCAGCACTTCACATCATATGAAGATACCAAAAATTGAGTCGATTCGTGGATAGCCTCAAAAGATGATGATGATGACTGACGCGGTATTCGTATGCTGACAGAAAGATGGGGAAAAGTAGTGGCAAGCGATGGGTACTACTTCGAATAAAACATGAGGTTCCGTTCTTTCACAATAAATGCCCATTTTTTTATAAAAAACGGCGGAAACTTATTTGTACACCTAATAAAACAAAAAAAAATTGCACGTTTGAAAAAAAAATTGTTTTTGTCCGATCATAAAAAATAATATTTTTTATCAGCCAACTTTAACTCATTATACTGTAAAAATAATGTACTACGCTTACCTGGCAAAATACATCAAAAGTTGGCCTGTTTAGTCAGGCTTTCAAAATGGTACAATACATATCTACTACTCCTTTAAAATTAATTTTAAAACATTAATTTCTGAAATTAAAGATCAAATTCAAAAATTTTGAGCGAGACAAACGATACGGCGGATGAACGAGTTAGAGTAAGACACCATTTTTGACAGGAACAAGATATTACGTATCAAAAATGAAGACACTAGCTGTATTACTCTAACTAGTGCATCCGCCGTATCGTTTGTCTCGCTCAAAATTTTTGAATTCGATCTTTAATTTCAGAAATTAATGTTTTAAAATTAATTTTAAAGGAGTAGTAGATATGTATTGTACCATTTTGAAATCCTGACTAAACAGGCCAACTTTTGATGTAACTTGCCAGGTAAGCGTAGTACATTATTTTTACAGTATGATGAGTTAAAGGTGGCTGATAAAAAATATTATTTTTTATGATCGGACAAAAACAATTTTTTTTTTCAAACGTGCAAATTTTTTTTTGTTTTATTTCTGACTCCGACTAATAGCAGGTCTATCTAGGATTGCGATACAACCATTAAAATCATAAAATATGGCAATTTTTAGTCACAATATACAAACATTCGGCTCAGGGTAGCTACTTTTCCAATTTTCGAAGAAATGCCCATAACTCGAAAAGTATAAGGCTTTTTCAAAAAAAAAAATTTAATTCTGAACCCTCATAAGCTGGCCTCTTCCTCGATACCGGCTTGACGTTGCCCTTTGGGACACCCTGTATATATAAATCAAAGTAACAACTATAAACTCGGCGGCTATAGTCTTACTATAGATAGTTATATCATATAAGGAATAGTAGTATCCTATCTACAATCATTATTCTTTCTATCCCTCCTTTTATTTTTTTTACATTTCTACTATTACTGTCTAAATAAAATCATTTTTATTTTTATAAGGAGCTAAATTGAGGATATGTCTTAAATTTAATAATTTCTCGGAGTTTAAAAACAATTTAATTAAATGTGACCAATCGCTTTATAAAATCAATGGGTTACAGATTTTAGGCACATGTGTCAAAGGGTTACAGCGATATAACTGTGTTATATTAGAAATTATAAGGAATCAACATTTAAATTAAGAAACAAGTAATAACTAAACAAAATTTCATTACAGTCCCCTTCTCAATTATTTCCTCATACTTCATTCCTATCAAATATATTCTATCCCACAATAACCCACTGGAACCCAGACTTTTTTAAAATAGGATTCCAGTCTGGTTAACACTTAGAGCCTATAAAAACATCTTTCTGTTTGGTTGGAAGAGATTGCCACATGGCAATAAACTCGCCAGGTTAAAAAAAACATATTATTTTAGGTCTTAATTATAGTAAATATCCCCATTATTATAAATACAAAAAAAAACATTGTAATATATTTTTTGACGAAGGCCTATAAGACTTTGAAACTAGTTGACTCGTGATCATAGGTGCCAACTCTACGAAGCCTAACCCCAATGGGCACCCCCAAAAGGGACGGATAAAATTAGGAGAAATACAGACAATAGATAAATTAAAAAAAAACGACTACCGATTAGTTTGTTTTCGGGCAACCCTACATTAACGATACATATTAGTTGTAAAATAGAGCTTATAAATAAAATACTGTTGTATCGGTAATACAAATTTTGAGCGTTTTCAATGAAAAAATAAAAGACATTTTAAAATTTTGCTTTGGTGGTTTGGTTTTTCCCTTGCACAATTCAGTTAAGTAAACTGTAAAAATAAATTAAACTTGATTAATTTCAAAATGATGTTTAGAGCAAACCAATATGGATAGACATTGAGAGTGAAAGGAAACAACTGTACATACCCCTGAGGTGAATGGGGATTACTTACTTAGGCCCAAATTGACGTCAATGCTCTTAAAATAACAGTGTTGATGAAATAAAATGTATATTATTATTTTTTTGTGTTAGACTTTCGTTGTATACAGTATAACCTGGTGGGTTTATTACCATGTGACAATCTCCCAGTCTACAAGAACAGTGTTAAAGAAAACATAAAAGAAAATCAGGCTGGAACACTGTTTTAAATAAATTTTATTAAACCACGGAGGTTGTTATTTAGTGTAGTAAAATAAAGCCGTTATTTTAGAAAAAAAACATTCGTCTACTTGAAAAATTTATATTCAGCTCTACCCTTTGACTTTGAAAGCTTTTAGTGAAGGCGCATCATCCTAATGGATTATATCAGAAGAGATCCATTAGGACGCACCGCTGAAACAACAATTGCAGCCCAAACCATTCATCCGTATAATGAATGAGCATTATCCACAATGTGTATATGATACTTACCGTTGACATTCTTAAGACGGGCACAAAGCTGCTATTCAATACCATATGTCATGGTGGGATAAAAATTAAAAGGGACAACCACGCCTCGTTTATCAATATTTCAGACTTAATCCGTTTTAAATTAGTTATTTAAAAACCACTTTTTTTAACACGACGAATATTTCAGGAGTGTATATGTCGTTATCACAGCAATCATAATAATACGTGTTTATTTTGATCAGCAATTCGATACAAACACCTACTCGTACGTAACACATTTATACTTGCAAAAAAATATTAATTTCTTCAATGATCAGCAAACCAGTGGCGTACTGAGGATCTTCTGAGACAAGGTACAAAATCTGGTTCCCCTTGCACAAAGTGTAAGCTAGGTGTCGTATGGAAATAACGTGGAAGCCAAACTGCCTAATGCACAGCATGTACATAAATATACATACATATACGAGTATATCATCACGCCGTGTCCCTTGCGGGGTAGGCACAGAGAACGGATCTCCAAATTTTTCTATCCATGCAAACACCTGAAACAACTTTCGTCTCCTCCACATTTATACATCTTGGCATGCACAATTTAAACTCAATTTTATTTCTTTTTATATATGATAAGAAATCTTATAGACACATAATTTATGATAAAACAACAGACAATTTAATGTGGACACACAATTTTAATAGATCTGGGTTTGTTGCCTTTTATTTGTCGTGGCCCCAGTAAACTAGCCTGTATATTACTGAGGAGCTAACTTGGACTTTTTCATTCATACTCCATTTCTCAAACTCCAATATTTTATTCTTCATACTTCCCACTTTACCTTCTTTCAAAATCTGGTCCATTTGGTCCAGTCACGGTTTCCTCGGTGTACCTCTTCCACGCACACCATCACTTTTGGTTTGTATTTTCGCTTAGTCTTGTATACAGCATGTACATCAGTATTTAATACATATTTTTTTGAAGATATCATAAATCATTATACTTATTTTTTAACACATGCATAATTTATTTTATACATAAAACAAAATTAAGTTTGCATAACCTTAATTCTAAAATATACTTAAAACTAATTGTACATATATAGTTCAATAGCAATACTATTCTAAAAACGAAAAGTATGAGTTGTTGCAATTTTTAAATACTTTTTACTGTAGTTGCCATGTCTGAGTGCGAGCAAAAGTAAAAATAATAGTGAACAAAACGAAAGAAAATCTTTAAAAAAAAAAACTAATTTTGGTCCCGGGTTCTGCGCCCCCCTTAACTCAGCCGCCTTCCACCGCTACGCCACTACATCAAACATTTGTAAGTCTAATGACACAGGTAATTTATTTGGTGTCATAAATATCACAAGCACAGAATGTTCCAATTAAATTCTTCAAAGCTCCGCATTGGTAATGGTGACACATTGAAGAACGTGGCTGAGTGATATCATTTTGTTTGATTTCATTAATTGAACCAGGAATTCGTCGTTGTACATATTCGTAATTCTACCGCTTGCAGAGAGGTGAAAAAAACCTTATAAATAATCTTTTAACGAGACTTGATTTTTTATTTTTTATTTTGGGTACCATCTAGAATCGAACCATAGACTCTCAGTAAAGGATAAGCGTCTTAACAAATACGAGTAACCCAAGACGATTAACTTTCCCATATGGTTTCAAATAATATTTTTCGAGAATTGGATCTGACTGATAATAAAGAAATAATATGACATTAGTAACCGGTTAAAGGATGCTTGGCCACATACATAAAGATAAAAAAACCTCACGACAATGCATAAAAAATAATATTTTTATAACTTTCAAATATTTATTTTACTGGCATCTATAAGTCTTACGCAGATATGAAAAAAAAGTAAAAAACATGATTATTGTATTATTATTAATGTATTATATTACACTTTCGTTGTATACAGTACAACCTGCTTATTGGCATGTGGCAATATCTTCCAATCAACCAGAAATATGTTAAAAAGACCTTAAGTGAAAAATCAGACTGGAATCCTTTTTTTTTAATCTGGGTTCGAAAGGAAATCGAACCGGGTCGGGAGACAAACGTCTTACCATCTAGGGCATGGAGGTCGTCATGAAATGAACTAATGAGATAAAAACCATCCAGTATATCAACCGACATATTTTATTCCACAGTTACGTAGTTACAACAAATTATTTGTATAACTCCTACTTAACAAGGCTGTTCACGTTGGGTAATCAGTTTGGGTAATCAGTTTGGGTATTGCATGGACTTTCACTAGTTACTAGAATGCAAAGAAGTTATTCTTACCTCGATGAATTGAGTAAATTATTTTGGTTTGCTTAAAAAAACATGATATGAACTAATGGGATGAAAACCATCTAGATATCTCCGTATATCATCCGACAACAAATTTCATTCCACAATTACGTCGTTATAACAAATTATTTGTTTAACTCCTGCATAATAAGACTGCGCATATTGGGCAATCAGTATGGGCATTGTATGGACTTTCGTACGACTTTGACTGCTTACAAGAGTGTAAAGAAATTTTTATTGCCGGGATTAATTTAGTAAATTATATAGGTTTGCTTTGATATGTTGGATTCGTTTTATACTGTTTTTTTTATATTGTACAACACTACCTACATACACGTTGATGTAGAATTTTAGTTTTTTATAGTATTTGGTTTCAAACGGCATTTAACTGTTGAAATGAAATAAATAAAACGATTTTTTTTCTTCATCCGCGCTTAGAACAACTGGAGTAGACACAGCTCATCATCGTACTCACAGCTCATCATCGTACGTATTGGAAATACCCCCGCACATCAAGAGGCAACAACACTACCACATGCATCGTATAACATGTGCAAATATTGCTACCAGACGAAATCTTAAGTGATTTTATTAATGGTACATTTTTCTATAATTTGCTCGATGGGTTCCACAAAGGCTTCCTTTTATACACAGCTGTCATTAAAACTTCCGCCATCTTGTAAATTAACCAACACGTCTGTTCGCTAGGAAATTCACTCGATGACTAATCGTCATGCAACGTGGCGCGAAGCGTGCAGTGTGGCCACTGCGATAGTATGCGGTACGTTGGTTCGCTAGGATATGTCGCCTAACTCGCAACATAGCTCTAAGCATCAAGCGAGGCTCCTTCCTGTGTGGCCGAGGCCTTAAAGTTTTACCCTAAAACAGCCCGTGAGTGACTCGCTATAGACCGCGATCAACTGACAAACCAGTCAGTCAGTCATCAACTGCGTAGTTTCTTTGTAATGTTTTGCATGAAAAGGATCATTTAACTTTTTAAAAAAATTCTTTAATATCTACGTTAAAAGATAAATCTCTGCTTGAGCAGTTGCTAGTAAAAATCTTGAAAAAAGGGGCCCTCCCGCATTCACGAAATATATTCATATTCATCCCCTTTTCCTAGAAGAATCTGAGCTTCGTCGCTTACATAAATTCATATTGCGGGGCCTACTTGTGCTCGCACTTTCTCAGAAATGTCCAGCATAGAAACTACCCCTGCGCTGTATCGACGGCTCTGATCGGGCGGAGGAGAAACGTCTCATTCCGCTTGACGCCAAATGAATATAATTCGGCAAAACTTTAATCTAATATTCGAATCACATGTCTAAGCCAACTGCGGCCTCTCAATATAGCTGCTATGAGGTACCTTAAAGGTATGAATGGGGGACATTAATGAACAGATTAAAAAAGATTCCTACCAGAGTCACTCAACATAGAGCCTCTCTTACTCGATGGGCTTTATTTTAAAGTTTAAACAGGCTTAATCTAATAACATCATACATATTTAAGAAAATCCCGTCCCATTATATATACTCGTATATGGTATGTACTCGAAACGTAGCATTTGACTAACCGTTGTCGAAGTTTCAAGTTTAGATTATCATCGCAGAATACGCTTTTCATTTTATTAAAAGCCACACGAGACGATTCAATTCTGCACTTGACTTCGGTTTCTTCTCGTATGTGTAAAAGTGAATCATATTAGTGTTTCGATATTTTACATTTTATCTGAAAAGTTTTACTTTTCTCGGAATGATGTCGTTAGGACAAAATTTTCCTTGTTTTTTTTTATTCTAAACGTACTGAATGTCATAATCATCATCATCATCATTGCCGGGCTTCGCAGTCGAGGATCCCCTCGCCACTTCAACTTCAGTCCTGAACCGTTTTCCCACTGTGAGAGAACAGCCTGTGTGATCTTCTGTGAGAGAACAGCCCGATCCTGGATGCGATTTGTTTTCTTTGCCTACTCCCTCCCGCAAATGCCACAAAAATATAGACCGTGCTGAGCCGCCTGGCCATGTTGACGCATGTTCGCAGCGCGCAGACTGTTTTTCACACGTCTGGCCGCTGAGACGCCATCAGCCCGAGAACATACGGCTCTCCACCCCTCACGGTCCCGAGCCACCTGCTCCCAGTCCTCAGGCGCCCCGCACAAAGTAAGCGACTCTCGCAGACTGTCCTTATAGCGTTTCCTCTGCCCACCAACTCTTCGCTTGCCCGCCACTTCCCCGTACAAGACGCGTTTTGGGATTCTGTGATCGCCCATGCGTATCACATGCCCGGTCTACCGCAATTACAACCCTTTACAACCATATCCTCTATAGGTTTACAGTTGGAGCGATGCAGGACCGAAACATTTGTACTGAATGTAAATTATTATGAAAGGTTATACTTAAGCGCATTTTCCGGCCGTTGTTTACCAAGATTGTTTAAATCTTTTTTGCGTCATTTTGAAGATGGAACATAATAAGTGTTTTTTTCGGTGCTTGGTGCTTTTTTACAACCAGAAAGGAAAAATTATATCACAAAAAATATGTACAGCGTATAGCGACGATGCAGTAAGCAATCATATATGTCAAATGTGGTTTAGAAAGTTCCTTAACTGTGCAAAAGATGTGATACTCGACGATGGTGTCCACTCTTAAAGACCATTATTGCTGATAACGACCAAATCAATGCTTTGATCGGGAACAGCCAGCGTTCTATGACACGAGAGATTGATAAGATACTGAAAATATCGAAAACCAGCTTCCACGAGCAGTTTTCGAATTTCGAGCGAATTTCACATAAAAATACGAAATAACTAAAAAAATACGGACAGCTAAAATATTTTTCTTATAACAGCTTATATTTCGCAAAGGAATAGTAGGATAAACCATGTGTAATAGCCATATTAACCAGAATAAAGTTATCGCAGATATTTATTTTCTATTGACTCAACTATATTTTCTATTGAAGACCTTCGTGACCTGGTGGTAAGGCGCTTGTCTGCCGATCCGGAGGTCGCGGGTTCGATCCCCGCTGGAACCCAGATTAAAAAAAATGAGATTCCAGTCTGATTTTCACTTAGGGCCCATTAAAACATATTTCTGGCTGGTTGGAAGAGATTGCCACATGGAAATAAACTCGCCAGGTTAAATAAATAAAAAATAATAAAAATAAAATAAAAAATTATCTTGAATGAGGGGAAAAATCAAATAGTTTTATATAACTATTGAAATACCGATTTTTACGTAAATCAATAACTTTTTTCTTATTTTCATGTTTAAGAAGTTGAATCAAATAATTTTATTTTATTCTTCAAGGATATTCGAGTAAAAAGAGGGAAAGGCTTTGTAGATATAATTAATCAGTTGACTAGAGATCAGGAACTATAATTACTATGATCAGTGTTTGATTATTATCTAATTATAATTTGCATCGTTTTTTTTGCTTTTGTTAAATTATGTTATTGGGTTTAACCTGCATCAATAAAATGGAGAAAAAAAATATGAAACGAAATTTGACGTTAACATAAAAATTTGGAAATTGCTGAATTTTTGCAACAGGTAAAGACGTTATTAAAGCCATCAGCAGCCGCCACCTTCCTATCCTTACACGCAACTCGTTTTATTTTCTGGTATTTTTTATCTTTCATTAAGAGTGGTTTTGATTCACGGGTTAGAACGTCCTTGAGGAGAGTCTGCTCTCTAAACGATCTTATATAAATTGTCCTTATATTATTACGAGTATTATTTCAGCCAATCTATTAACTTGTACAGAAATAATTATGTACGTTTTGAAGCTTCAGTTTTTCCCTCTGTTAACCATTGGACGCAGAAGCTTGAGTGAGCGAGATGTGATCAAGGGATCATATCTCGAGCACATCACATGATTTGACTTAGCCAATTAACACCCTATAATTTTTCGTTAAAAAATATCAACGGAGCATTTTCTTGTGAGTCTGCTCATTTTCAACATACGAGTTTGCAGCGCCTCAAAAACTCTTGCCCGGCATTATTTATTTCGCACTTGGCGGGAGATTGGATTGACATTTTTCACGAAACGTGTTGTCGCGTCGACACTTCTCAACGTACTGACCTCGAACCGGTCTCGTTGCGGAGGGGAAGGGTCAGGCTACACGGAAGTGTAGCCAACATGTCGAAAATAAAATCCATCCGGTCGTGAGAGCCTCAGTACAATTACTTTCTGGATACGCCTAGTATCATAAATGCGAAAGTATTTTTTTTGACATCACTTTGAAAGCATTGCTACGCCCGATCGTTGAAAACGTTTGATGTAGTATTAAAAAAGATATTTGAAAAAATCTGAACAAAAATCAAGCTTTTTACTCGTAATATGTTCATTTATTTAAAAATATATTGAACATATCAATTTAGAAATAAAATCTTTACTTATGCGACTGTATCATCATAATATACATAGGCCAAAACCCGTACGACGGCTGTCGTCAAAGAAAGAATACGAGAATTGAATTTTGAATACAAGAGAGAGAGAGAGGAATACTTTGATTCTCTCCTAGTAATTCGAAATTTGAATCTCGGTGGGTCCGTGATACTGAACGAATTTTAAATACCTAGCTAACAATTTTTGAACCGGTGTAAAAGGGGACGATGTATAAATGATATATATAAAAAAATTCTATATTTATGAATATATATTTTCATAAATGTAGAATTTGTTTTACTTCCGTGAATATTTCACGGGTTGCAACTAGCTACTTTATTTAAAAATTTGAAATATGCGCAACACCTTCAACATTATCTTTTGTTAGAACGAAGTCAATCTCTAAATTTAAAAGTTTATTTATATAATTAAAAAACAAAAATATCAAGATTTGATAATCAAATTTAAATATTATCGAAAAATATTAATTATTGAAAAATATAATAATATAGATTTTTATCTGCATTATTTGTATTGCAATTAAGATAAGCCTGCGACAAAAACAAATAACATATATGCAAAAAAAGGTAAATAAATCAAAATTAAAATTTATGTAAATTCATTCAAATATGGCCAATTACTGACTTCACTCATCAAATATCCTCAGAATCGTCAAAAAATCGTTACATAAAAAAGTTAATTTAATATTATTTCGCTGATCTTTTCCAATTGCCAGTTTGGTTCAGCGAGCATCGTCAATTTTTTTCAGAGAAACTGGTTAATGCAAAAAATTATTGATTATAGTTCGGAAATTCTAGGATGAGTCCTGTGACAGCTCACAAATTTGCCCCAATACAACCTTGTAACGATGTTCAGTAATTTTAATTATTTTATCAACTCTAATATAAGCCTCAATTCTAATAAATAGCAAGTTATTTAGGTAAATACATTACATAAGGTTGTATTGGGGCAAATTTGTGAGCTGTCACAGGACTCATCCTAGAATTTCTGAACTATAATTAAAAATTAAAACCAATATAAAACTCGCTCCGTCCTTGGCATGCTTTAAGAAGCGATTGAAAAACCTCTTAATTTCTAGTCAATAAAATAACGTGTTTCATTCCTGATTTTTATTTTCCTTTCCTCTCCACCATCCCTTCCTTTTCTTTTGATTGATGATATCTCACTTTATATGAAAAAGAATGTTCGGGTGATTGTCCGTCTTTGTGGGGTTCGTGGGCATGTGCTCACGTATATGTTTATGGATTTCGTGGGGATGGATAGTCATTTGAATGATTTATGCGACCAAGTCATTGCTTCATTTACTTTTGTCTGGTTGGTTGGAAGAGATTGCCGCCTGGCAATAATCCCGCCAGATTGTATTTGCAATAAAAGTGTTAAATAAATAAATTAGCTCTTGAATTGTTTTTTTATTTGTACTACGGAGTTCCACCATATATTATATATACTCGTAGTTTCAGTCGAGAAACTTTCTGCACATATGCTGCTATAGAAATTGTTCTAATTTTAACTAACACCCTATTCGTTAATTTTTTAATGGATCCAGTTTGATTTTCACTTTAAGCATCTTTAACCTCTTTCTTATTGATAGGAAAAGATCGCCACATGGTCCAACAGTTCGTACTGTATAGAATATAAGTGTGATATAATAAGCATGATCACCTTATTGAAGTAGGTAAAGAAAACAAATCCACACATCATTCTTTCCTGGCACATTTTTTTGTTTATGCTACGTTTATACAAATTTTCATGCACTCTCTCTTATAATAAAGGCTTTTCTGTCTTCCCTCTTTCAGAATTTCATTATTTGGCTGTGCCACGTTTTTTAGACCTTCCCAAAATTTTCGCATCTTGTATACTACTTGTACAAATTATTGTTGTAAATCAATCATCTTTCTACGTAGCTGAACCATCCAAATATCCTCTCTTCATCTTAAGCAGATCATCTTCTCTCGATCCGCATTTTTTCCTAATGTCATCATTCCTTATTCTGGCACACATTGTTTTCCGCACATTCTACACACGCTGTTATTTCTACCGCGTGTATCTTGATTGTATAACTTTTTTGCTACTTCTAAGTTTTTATATTTAGTATAAAGGCGCGTTCTCACGGTTCAAGTTTAGTTGACCGATTAAAGTTGATCAACAAAAGTTGAATACAGGCCCGTTCTCACGGTTCAAGTTTAGTTGACCGATTAAAGTTAATCAACAAAAGTTGAATACGACTTGAATCAGTTTTTGTTCACACGTTTCAATAGAAACTGATTCAATAAACAGTTTCAATTTAATTCAGTTAATATGGAGTTGAAAGCATTTTCTCTTGCATCTTTATTTTTATATTTATCGAGTTGAAAGCAAACTTGACAATCAACTTGAATTCACATGTCCACACGTTTCAAGACAGGTTTCAACTTGAAAGCAAATGGCGGATGACTCATAACTTGAACGATAAAGTTTGACTGTGTCAATCTTTTCTTGATCAACTAAAAAGTTGATCAACTTTACTAAAACAAAGGTTCTCACTACAGATTTCATTCAACTTTTGTTGATCAACTTTAATCGGTCAACTAAAGTTGAACCGTGAGAACAGGCCTTAATAGTTAATAAAACGCTGCCATCGCTTCTGAAAACCATTTACCGCGCAGAGCTATTAAACACTCACACTATCCTTACCAAATATCAAGACAGAGTGCACTCATTCGTGCATTGCCTTAGTCTTTGTCTTCAGAAGTTGCTTTGTCTGCCGAACTTGACATTGGAGTAGGCCAGGGCCGTGCCTAACTTCTTTGTATCGTGCACGTGGGACAAGTTATGCTAATAATGTCTTGATTCAGATACTCGTTCGTTTATAATAGCATGATTTATAAAGGAAACTGCATCTGGAATTTCAAAGACCATTAATCCTTTTGAAACTTTGAAATGACAACAAAAACAGTGACTTAGTTTATCCATTTAATATTTCGTGGATCATAAAATACATGTTTGATTAGTTGTTCTTTATAAAATAAAATCGATCTTTTTAGTATAGTAATCGATAGACTTTAGATATTGATGGATTAGATAAAGAAGAACATTATTTAAAAATAATTTGATAGTTAAATTTCTCAAACTATCCTTCGTTACTGACTTCTGTATATTTTTCTTCCTTACACCTACTTTCATTTTTATTTTTCATTTTTGTTACTTGTTTTTAACTGTTACTCAAAGATTACTTTCATTTTTTTTCTTTTTAGACACGTTCATAGGTATCACGACAAGTAAATTTTGGAACAAGAGGTGATTAATAGGAAGAAATTGCAGTAATGCAATTGATTAAACATAGAGATGTCGTATTAGCATGGAAGTGTATCGTATTAACATCGAAGTATTAGCATGGAAATGTAAAATAATAATCACAAATACATTACGATAAATAATGGTATTAATTAAATTTCGATTTTTATACAATTAATTTATTACCTGGTGGCAATCTTTTCCAGCACAATAAATAAAAACACTTTCAACTTTTTTTAACTTTTACGCATTGATTCTTGATTTTTTTCTAAATTAACGAAGAATGTCATAAACGTTATTTTGAAAAGTTGTCTGTCTTTCTCTAGCGTAAAAAAAATCTGTCTTTCTCTAACGTCTAATTTTTGTAAACGCCTTGAAATTCCTTGTTGAAACTGTTGAATATCTTCACAGTATTGAATAATATTACACATTAGCTATATATGATACAATTTGACGGTTTTTTTTGCCATAAAGCGATTTGTTCCAACTAATCACAAATTAGTCAAAAGAACTTTTCTGAAAAAATAAGACAAGAACACTACTTTTTGGGTTCCACTAATATTACATATTCGCTATGTACGATAAAAAAAACAACGATTCTCTGTTGGGTTCCATTGGGAATCGAACCAGAAAACCTTGAGATGGAAGTCAAGCGTTCCACCAACTAGGCCACGAAATAAAAAAAGAATCCATTCATTTGTTTTAAAAAGGGTATACTTACGTCCACACGCGGCTTAAAAAGTTTTAGCTATCATAACGATTTCATTATATCATATTTGTAATGCAGTACGAATGGCTTTTATGTGATTAGCTATTTACCGTTTTTGAAACACGTAACAGCTACTTCTTAAAATTATGTTCATTAAACTTATATATACACACACAAACTATCACGTTCTGTCATCCATAGTCACTTTCTTCGTTCATTCGTTGTATATGCCCAAACCATCTCAGTGGTTTAAACTTATAACATTACAAACGATTACAAGCCCTTATTTACATTTTTAAATAAAATGTTCAACTCAGCTAAAAAGCAACGGGGGTGTTAATTAACCCACAAAATAGATGACCCAGTTACCGATTGAATATAACCATAAAACATCTTGCAACAAGTCTACTGAACGTGTTGCTACAATAAAAAATGAGGACGATTATTGATCCAGGCAAAGCTCCGGGGCCACACCCGATACTTGCACGATTCAGGATAGAGGTTATATTCGTGATGGTTTTTATTATTTCACATGGACTCATTATCGTGGGGTTAAAACCCTACTCAAAATACCTACTGGTTGAACGTGAGAAATAGACGCCAAATTTACATACTATCTATTGTATAATATTCTTAATTGTCCCGCAACCCCCTCTTATCTCGCCAGAAATTTTCAGCATCTATCCGATCATGGACTAGCACTACGCTCAAACAAAGATTGTTTATTGGCCTTCTCAGTTCACCACTCTTCTTTTTTTACGTTGTCCTTTACTGTCCATGCAGTGAGACTCTAGAACCAGTTACAAACCAATATTAGACTCGCTTCGAACTTGACATGCTTTAAGAAGTGACTGAAAAAACTCTTAATTTTTTATCAGTAACATGATTTGTTTCATTCCTGATTTTTTTCCTTTCCTCTCCACCATCCCTTCGTTTTCCTTTGATTGATGATATCTCACTTTATATAAAAAGGAATGTTCGGGTGATTGTTCATCTTTGTGGCCATATGTTCACGTACATGTTCGTGAATTTCGTGGAGATGGATGGTCATTTGAATGTTTTTGGCAACCATGTAACTTGCCTCATTTACTTTTGTCTGGTTGGTTGGAAGAGATTACCGACTGACAATAAGCCCACAAGTGTATTTGAAATAAAGTGTTAGATATATGAATAGATCAATCTCATGTATTGTGTAGATGACTATATACGTAACAGCAGCCTATAGCCACCATAATCAGGGAAAAGCGCTGAAGCTGACCTTTCTGACAGTAAAGGCGCGTTCTCTCGGTTCAAGTTTAGTTGACCGATTAAAGTTGAATACAGGCCCGTTCTCACGGTTCAAGTTTAGTTGACCGATTAAAGTTGATCAACAAAAGTTGAATACGGCTTGAATCAGTTTTTGTTCACACGTTTCAATAGAAACTGATTCAATAAACAGTTTCAATTTAATTCAGTTAAAAATGGCATTGAAAGCATTTTCTCTTGCACCTTTATTTTTATATTTATCGAGCTGAAAGCAAACTTGACAATCAACTTGAATTGACATGTTCACACGTTTCAAGACAGGTTTCAACTTGAAAGCAAAAGGCGGATGATTCATAACTTGAACGATAAAGTTTGACTGGGTGAATATTTTCTTGATCAACTAAAAAGTTGATCAACTCTATTGAAACAAAGGTTCTCACTACAGATTTCATTCAACTTTTGTTGATCAACTTTAATCGGTCAACTAAACTTGAACCGTGAGAACGGGTCTTGAATCAGTTTCTATTGAAACGTGTGAACAAAAACTGATTCAAGTCGTATTCAACTTTTGTTGATCAACTTTAATCGGTCAACTAAATTTGAACCGTGAGAACGAGCCTTAAAGGACGACAATAGATGAGGTATTAATTGGCATGTTTTTTTTATTGTAAATGTACATAATCAGTTTATTGTGAGTGAGTATTATTTTATTGTAAATGTACATGATCAGTTTATTGTGAGTGAGTTTTATTTTATTGTAAATGTACATGATCAGTTTATTGTGATTGAGTATTATTTTATTGTAAATGTACATGATCAGTTTATTGTGATTGAGTATTATTTTATTGTAAATATACATGATCAGTTTATTTTGAGTGAGTATTATTTTATTGTAAATGTACATAATCAGTTTATTGTGAGTATTATTTTATTGTAAATGTACATGATCAGTTTATTGTGAGTGAGTATTATTTTATTGTAAATGTACATAATTAGTTTATTGTGAGTGAGTATTATTTTATTGTAAATGTACATAATCAGTTTATTGTGAGTGAGTATTATTTTAGAATTTAGACGCTTCAATACCAGGACTCCATTTTATCCCTTTACAGATTTTTTAAAAATGTATTGTATTCCATTAATACTTGTCGCAATTACCTCAGATGAAATTCCTTAAATGTTTCTAGGAAGATAGTGTATATTTGAGAAATGTTCAAGACTTTATTTGAAAAAAAAAACAAAATAAATTAAAGTCGTCATTGATTAAGTCTACAATTTACATCATAAAAAAACATCTTTACAAATAAAATGGTGTAATACGTGTATATATTATGTTAACGTATTTCACATGTGAGAAGAAAACAAAGATGACAAATTGAAAAAGAAAATTATTCAAAAAAAAATAAGCAAACTGAATACACATACAAAAAAATATATTCCCATTTATTCGAGTTGTTTGAATTGTTTACTGTCAATCAATTTTATTAATGAAAATTAAATTGAGAATAATTTGAGATACAAAAGATGTCAAACTATCCTGACAATCTAATGTTATGTCGCATTCAGTTTCGAACCTTTATCTAATAGTTTCAACGCTTTTTTACACGTCTTCGCTCTTTTGAATTGTTAACTGTCAATGAATTTTATTAATGAAAATTAAATTGAGAATCATTTGAGATACAAAAGATGTCAAACTATCCTGACAATCTAATGTTATGTCGCATTCAGTTTAGAACCTTTATCTAATAATTTCAACGCTTTTTGACACGTCTTCGGTCTTTTGAATGGTTTACTGTCAATGAATTTTATTAATGAAAATTAAATTGAAAATCATTTGAGATACAAAATATGTCAAACTATCCTGACAATCTAATGTTATGTCGCATTCAGTTTCGAACCTTTATCTAATCATTTCAACGCTTTTTTTTACACGTTTTCGCTTTTTTCCGTATTTTGAAAAATGGCAAAAAGACTAACGTTTGTTTTATAAATATTTCAACAATAAAAACATACAAAACATCTCTATGAACAGATATTAAAAAAAAAAAACAATATTTTACATCATGACTTCTGCGTATTGGAATTTAAATTATTTTTCACATGTAATTGGAAATGAAATACATAATTACTAATTGATTTGGTATTTATATTGTAGAACTTCATTTTAATACATTATGATTTGACAATTAAATGTGAAAAAAATCTAATCCATAACTCAAATTAAAGTTACAGATCTGTTTCGTTCTATAAACTGACAATGACTATGCTTTTGTCAAGTGAAACAAATGTCATTTTAATTTAAGTTATTAGGTAGATTTTTTTCACATTCAAGTGTCAAATCATTCTATTTCTAAAACATTACTTAACATAATAATTTTGTGTTAACTTAATTGATGGTCGACGTATCAAAGTAGTTGGAGCCTTCATCATCAGGACGAAGCCAAAACACATTAACAAATATAATAAGCACGCAAAAAGCAACGAAACCACCCACACTCGCAACCGCAACGTGAACATATGTTGGGTATGTTAAACCACCCGTTTTCACAACTCCGAAAAATATTTAATCTAATGAAAAACAGTCCTGAAAATTTTCAAACGTATCAATAGTACAAATATATTGTTTAAGTTTCGCATCTGACGGCCTTTATTTGAATATTTCTGAGTTACTTAATATATTTGAATATTTCTAAGTTACTTACTATAATACTACTTAAACTAGTAAGTGTACGCACAATGTCAACCTTAAATTAATTTCTAGTCAATGTTGCTCCTGTCTGGTTCACACAATATGAAATTCAAATGGAAATGTGGGCTATAAACGGTAGACGATAATTTCGGC
Source organism: Odontocerum albicorne (assembly GCA_949825065.1). Taxonomy (NCBI): domain Eukaryota; kingdom Metazoa; phylum Arthropoda; class Insecta; order Trichoptera; family Odontoceridae; genus Odontocerum; species Odontocerum albicorne. The sequence continues at coordinate 36,101,033 of OX463847.1, read as the reverse complement.
GGGGAATGACTCCAGCTTCACACAAGTCTTTTGCCCTTTCCTCGAATGTGACATTCAATTATGCACACTTGTGCTTTACATACTAAACTAAGGTATTGGCCTTTGTTTTCCAATCTTAGTTTTTTAGTTCCCTTTGGTTAACATGCGAGTCCTTTTTTATTTTTATGTTGAACGTCTTGAGTGGGAGGGCCTATTGTTCCTTTGGTAATGCAGCGTGCGTGCTATCAGACTGAAATATTTTAAAATGCGTTTATCAGGAGTATGCAACTCTTTTTCATCTCATTTTTTTTAAATATTTTTATATCGTTTTCTTAAAAATAAAAACTCACTCTGTTAATTCATATTTTTTTCAATGTAACCAAGTTCTCTTATGTAACCAGATAATAACTCCCTTACCAAAAACAACAATATGAATAAATACTTATTAAGCAGGATGGAGAAGAGAACTCGAAGATCGTTTGGACAACTTGAAAGAATTAATTGAAAATTGTACAATAATAGAAGCTGTATGAGGTGTAAAGGATGCGAAAGATATGTGTTACGATAGGAAATACTGACGCGCTCTCCTCTTTGCCTATCCCAGCAAAGAAACGGCGAGATGATATGTATGTATGAACTAATTATTATTATTATTTTTTAATAAAATAAATTAAACTCTTTTTTGTGTTCCCCTCTGTTTCATTTGAGTTCTCTACCGCTTTAAGGCGAACTTACAAACATGACACCACAAAGTGAAACAAACGCCTTTTTTAAGATTCAAGAATTTAATATTTATTATTTTAAAATGTACCCGTGCTTACAGGAAATATTTTTAATAATCAAGAAAACGTTGCGCCAAATATCTCGCATTAAAGATACAGTGGAAATTGAGAAAATACGAGTATGTTGCTCCAAGTGGGGTTCGAACTTTTGATTATCTATCTTCTTGTCAAGAAATTAATCTCCAACAGAACAATTTCAATAATTAATAGAAAACATGTATTTTGAAAAAAAAAAACTATTTACTTAAGTAATAAAGATAAATGTCTCCAATGTTAAATTATTTATTCAGAACCGATTGAATCTCCACTGATTTATGGCGTTTTCTAATTTTCAATGGCATTGTTTAGCTTCCAAAGATATCCATCCCATTCAAATAGTTAGAAACGCACCTTTTTTTTTAACCATTAATGATCGATTCCCTGATAGTCATGGGTGATTTCCCTCTAACAGCCGAATGTTTTCTTCTTTTTTTAAGTTTTCTTTGGATGGTTTATTGATAACAACGTTTAATACCTGCAACTGTGATGTCATTCCACTTGATATTATTACTAAAGCGGTATTAAATCTCATGATATTTTTCTTGTCATCTGGTGTGAGATGCCCTCAATATGTATCAAATACGAACATCGCGAGAGAGTTTCTCTGTCACTATATTTCAATATATTCCTAGAATATAACGCGAGTTCTAATTATAAAAAGAAAATTCACTTCAAATATCGCGTTATACTCGGGCTAGTAAGGTAGTTGAAGAGCACGGTCGGATACCGATAATTTCGAGGCAAAATCTGGTTGATTGAAAGAAATGACTTTAAATAAATAAATCAGTCACATGTATGTTATTTACATAAGCGTTAAATAAATAAGTAAAGAAATTTGTAAATAGATGTAATTCTCTATTTATCATTTTGTGTCGTCATCGTCGTTGCACACCAGGCCATCGAAATGAGACGATCGATGCACATCGGTATGTTTTCCCCCCTCTTTTTGAAATAATAGATATGACCGAAGTAATAGGTATCCTTATACCCCCAAATACTAGGTGAAAAAAATTCCTATGTCATTTGAGGGGAGTAGCACAGCGCGGGTCTCGAACTGGCGATCTTCCGCACGAAAGTCCAGTGCGTTACGTTACCGCGCGCCATGTATCTTACTTTTGTATACGTGGTTATGCATGGTACATTTGGCAGGATTAATGCTATACAGATTTTTTTCCGACCAACCAGCCATCTTGGATACGTTAAATTGTTTTAATCTATGATATATTTTACAAAAAAAAATATTTCAATTAAATAAAAAATGCAATTATATGACTAATATGTTAACAGTAATGGTAGAACTAGAAGAAAGTAACGAATTAAATGACAAAGACGGGAAACAAAGGCAAATGAAGAAGGAAGAATATTCTGAATAACTTCATATTTTTAGTCGATTCTCTCTCGAACGTAAATAAGGATAGTATATAGTACACTGATAACTCCTGGAAGTTCATTCCACAGTCGCGCTAATTGGACCGCAAAAGAAGATATGTTAAATGAGAGATGGTGTGTTGGTACGTAAAGGATTCTCTCATCGCCCGATTGCAGAAAACATCCGTGTTCTTAAGTGATATTTTTCGCACAGATAGGAGAATCGAGATGTTAAGTAAGTAAAATAATGTCGACAGAACGTAAAAGTTCCTTTGCTATCTGATTTTCAGTCATCAAAACCTGTTGCAAAACTCAGACATGTGGTCATATTTACAGTCTAGTGTTTTTTTTGCTTTTTCCTGTCTTTTCAAGTAATGTTTACCCTCATTCGAAGACACTTTTATCGCAAACGTCTTTTTTTGCATTTACATCACAAACTTTTGTTAGTATTTTGAAATTCACATTTCAGCACAAACAATCGACCAAATAAATTGTTTAGCGCCATTTAATGCCAGTTTTACTCAAAAAGCACCTCCGTTTTATTGTACCATCTGTCAGTACATTACAGAAGTTTTCTATGCGTTCAACTATCAAACACTTCAGAAGTCCTTTCCATGCAGTAAGACCAATCACTTCGTAAGGCCGCTTATCAAAAATTGGCCTAATTGCTGATTGGCTTCAACAAGGTATTTAATGTATTTACTCAGACATGTTCATTATTGAGGTATCTACTCGTTTGATATGCATTCACACGGCCCACTAATTGCAACTGCTCCTCATTTAGCGCGACACTAACCACTGATTGTATTAAAACAAACTTGATTTCACGTGACGAGTATTGATGAAAATCAATTGGAAGTACGAGTATATGTGTAAAAAAATCTATACAAGCTCATATAAAACAATGTGAAGTTTCTTTAGAATTGTTTAATAACGAGTCAAATTACAATAGGATATTTTATACTTTTGTAGTTCGATTCAAACTCGAAAAAAAAAGTAATTTTAATGACAACTTTCGTGACCTAGTTAGTAAGATGCTTTACTTCCACCTGAGGGTTTCAGGTTTGATTCCCGATGGTTTTCCAAACAAAATAAAAAAAAATGGTTCCACTCTCGTAAAAGAGCTGGAGTTAGATCTCGGTTACCGCTTCACATGTTTGGTAGTATTGTTAAAAGTGCGATGACGAACCGCGAATTCCGAGTTTACTCCAGTGATTCTAAACCTGAAGGTTTGATTAATGTTTGCTAGCCACGCTCTTCAAAATGTCCTAATCAAAAGTGTGGACATATTGAAAAGAAAAAAATTAAATCGCCAATAATCCCAGATGTGTTGACATAGTCCAAGTAGAATGCGTCCCAGGGAGAAGTAATCCACTCGACCGAGCAGCGAGAACCGCAATAAATATGTCATATGTACCATAAAGGAGGCATATCTCTCTCCCTAGTCGTCATCCTCATGACTGAAGTTCGTGATCATCATGATGAAGCTAACACAATATTTCTCCAGCTATTTTTATATCTGCGAGATGAGTACTATTGGTGTATGTGGGGTCAGAGATTTGTCTGCCCGCAACCGTTATTTCACCCTCCCATCCGTCAAGTGCATTATCTATTCACCATAGATGTTGAAAAGATCCGGAGATAATATACAACCCTGTCGAAGCCCCTCCGTCAGCCTCAACTCATCAGTAGTGAGATAGTCCAGTTTGATACCTACATACAATACATATTTTTTTTCAAGACTGTCAGATTTTCAGATGCTTCCATCTCCCTCAATACCTTCTACATTTGTTCCCATTTCACACAGTTGAAGGCTTTAAAGTTATCTAAGGAACAGATGAACAAAGAAATCTTGAATTTTCCTCATTTTTCAATTAACAATCTGGCTAAGAATTTGTTATCTGGTATATTTTCCTTTTACTGTTGTGGTATTTGTCTTTCTATTGTAGGTAGTCTTTTAGGCACATCTTTACTATGTGAAGTTTGACTTGACTGACGTGTGGTATAAGAGAAATGGTTCTATAATTTTTTCGTGGAATTTTTTTTATGGATTGACACAAACACAATTTTTTTTAGTATTTCACTTATATTCATAAGTTATCCATTTCACTCCTATTCACAAGTTGTCCATTCACAAGTTGTCCAGATTTTAATGAATATAACGGAATATTTTGGACAAAATTTAGATGATCTTACATCATTCAAAATAATAAGTTTATAAAAGATTAAAATCAAGTGGCATTACTCAACATCGTTTTCCTGTCTATTAATGTTAGATATATTTTCACCAGAAAAATGTCCAACAGTATTTTTTAAACTGTTGTCTCATGGCATGCTCATGTTACTAAATTGCTTTTTTTCTAAATCACTATCATAATAATTATGGATAAACGTTTTCGTCATGGTTCTCTTTACCCAAACGACTCTTTAACAGTCACACACTGTTGACTGTTAGCGTGTTAACAATTTCACTGATTACCCAAATTACATTAATGTGGGAATTTTTTATGTCCCTTTTTTTATTTTTTGAACGTCACTCCCATTAATGTAACATTTTTTTGTATTGTTTTATATTTTATATTATAGTTTCTAATTTCCTCTGTACATTCTTATGAATTTCTACATTCGTTTTAAAAAAAATAGGAATTATTTTCTCTCACCCGTCTCTATATATCTCTCCTCCTTCTCTCCCCCCCCCCACCCCTCTCTCTCTCTGTCGATCTCTCAGCAAACACATTGTTTTTCATTAATCCAACGTAGTATACAAATCCATAAACTTTCATCGCTTATCCAGAGATTACTTATCAACTTCAGAATGATTACTCGGAACAACACATTTTCACTTAACAGAAAAAACACCTCGAACCAAACAATAATTGAACGCATAAATGCAATACATACTTATCCCGTATTTGAGAAAATAAAATGTTAGTTTATCAAGATACGTAAAGGATATTTTATCAAGACACGTAAAGGATATTTTTTGCTGGGTTTACCAAATGTATACTTACTAGCAAGAATCTAAAATTGAGGGAGAAGTGATATCATACGGGATTGTAGAATCTGGAAGAACATATCACTTCATCAAAGTCTAATAAAATACGCGTAATATTTTTAACAAAGAGCTTCACGTCGACGAAGACACGAATCTAAAGTTATTCCAAGACTCGGCCTAGAGCCTTACGGCATGCACAATAAAGGATCATGTTAAAAAATAAGAGAGGTGAACTAAAAAGACAATCCTACCTAACCTAACGTCGTGAACAATAAAGGAGGTTGTTAAGAATGAAGAACCATAAACTGAAAAGTCACCTAACATACCTAAACGGTATGATGAGTGAAAAAACTAACCTAAATAACTAACGGCAAGAACTACAAAGGAGCTTATAAAAAACTAAGAGGGATGAACTTAAAATCCAATTCAACCTAACCTCACGAAATGTATAACAAGGAAGGCTGATAAAAAAATAAAATTGATGAGCTGATAAGACAACCTAACCTAACCTAAAGTCGTGAACAGTAAAGGAGGTTGTTAATAATGAAGAATGAGGAAAAAGCCAACTTAACTTAACTAACGGCAAAAACTACAAAGGAGCCTATCAAAAACTAAGAGGGATGAACTTAAAATCCAATTCAACCTAACCTCACGAAATAGATAACAATGAAGGCTGATAAAAAAATTAAATTGATGAACTGATAAGACAACCTAACCTAACCTAAAGTCGTGAACAGTAAAGGAGGTTGTTGATAATGAAGAATGAGGAAAAAGCCAACCTAACTTAACTAACGACAAGAACTACAAAGTCTGTGTAAATCCAAGAGCGATGAACCAACCTTACCTAACATAGCGGCATAAACAACAAAGCGAAATGTTAAAAAACAAGAGCGCGGTGCACTGAAAAATCCAACAAACTTAACTTTACGACACGATTAATAAAGGAGACTTTTAAAAATTAAAAGTAAAAATCAATTGAGAGTAGTGAAATTGTAGATTAACTATATTATCCTATTTTGTCGATTGGATCTTTATACATATATTCTCGACTAGTAAAATAGTTTATTTAATGTCTAGTTTAACTCACTTTGAATCAACAATCAAATAGTGAAACAGCAAAGTACACAAAAAAGTAGCATGCGACATTGCGTGAAGCGGTCGACAATACTTTCTAAGCCCGAGTGACAGTAACGATAGGCGATGAGACTCACTGGTCTGTCTTGCGAGAGCTATTTCAAGATACAATTACCAGTTTCTCTTTAATGTTCCACATTGTTTACAAGGGTTAGGAACACTCTACAGGTCCTTAATTCGAAATGTATTCTAGTATTCAGCTATGGTCTGGTAACCGCAATATAATTAGCGTTGTGTTCAAGGAATTCAAAATATTTTTTTAATGTTCATGAAATTTAGGACAGACATGAATGAAAGTACCAAAACAGTGATTATACCTCCGTATCCTGATTTGTGATGACCTCCATGACTTGGTGGTTAAAACACATAACTCACAATTCAGAGGTTGCGGGCTCGATTCACATTGATAACCAATTTATTTGAAAAAGGGTTTCAGTCTTGTTTTAATTTATATTCTGATTAGTTGTAAGAGATTGTCACATGGTCAAAAACCCACAAGTTTGTACTATATATAACAAAAGTGTAGTACAAAACAATACTATTAAAACCCTTTTCGCAGATTACTGAAATCAGTCTCTCTTCTGAATTGCAATATTCCTGTGGAAGTATTCTTAAATCAATGGAGGTTGTCTGTAAGTAACGAATACTAAAATCTAGATTTTCCTTGTTCGTTATAGATTTTTATGTTCAATTCGCTTGTTGTAAGGAAATATAATACACAAGAAAACAAAAAGAGTGTTTATCACAGCATTTCTCCAAGCGACTATATTTTGCAATGCAGATGGTTTCTTAATTACTCTTTATTGAATTACTCTCGCTTATCCCAATCACTCGGCCAATATAAATGCAGTTTGAATTTGAACCAATTACGTTGCATGCGTGGATAATCCAAGCGATGAGATGTGTTAGAAAACACTTTCGCTCGAAACCACTTAATTAAACTTGAGAGATTAATTGTTGTTGATGAACGAAAACAATTATTCGAATTTAAGTTTCTTAAATTACAAAACGATGTATGGTAAAATAAATGTAAGAATATATACGTGTATGGGCTGACTCGTGCTCAATGTGAAATATTGAAGGCAGGAATATCGACCCCCATGGCTATTATAATACGTCCAGCTTCTATTAGTTTCAGATAGTACCTAGAAAAATAAATAAATAATATTTTGTACTCTGGTTAAGACAAGGTTATTATCACCTTTTGGAGAGAAGTAGTTTTAACAACATTTACGACAACGTGTAACAAGTGACGTGTCGACTCTAGTGCTTCTAAACATGAAGACTCGATGAACGAAACTAGAGACAACATTATTTCTCGTCCACGATGTTCTAACATATATGTCCGCATCACTAATACCGATATGCTGAAGACTAACACACGAATGAATCAACAGATGAATAGAGAAACTCAATACAAGCAATTTAACTTTAAATTAACAAACATCAATTCTGAACAAAGTTTAATTAAAAGTTGGATCGACACTGATAATTTATTTCACTCTACCACCATTTAATATGAAATAGTATGTAATATAAATAAATTCAATTGATATAATGTTTATGTAAGTACATGTACCTTCTCCCGTCCCAACATTAATAACCGATAGGATATCATACCTTCTAAGCGTGGGGAGATATATGTGAGTACCTTCTTATATAGTATATTTATGTTGCTGACAGGAGCAACATCTAATTCAACTATGCTAGAGAATATACGTGTTTATGTTCCTGACAACTATTTGAGATCATATATATTGATAAGCTTAGATTGATAATAAGTAGAACTAACTTGCAAAGTGCTCTTTTTTTCCCCTTTTGAATAGGAACCTGGCTCCATCCTGTCGTGTAGCTCATGACTAAGCATCGTGACTCCCATGACAGCCTCCGATGATTCCCATGACAGCCTCGGATGACTCCTATCTATCCACCCCTGCACTCCGCAGCTCGAAGGGTAGTTGTTAAAGGCAGACCAGTTGCGTATTTCACTTGGTCAGTCCAACATATGGGGATTCTTCCTCTTGTGCGTCCTTCCACGCCTCCAGTAACTACAAACCTCTCCAAAGTGTATCCTTGGTCAGGAGCATTGTGCCCAAAGAATCAGACGACTCGTTGAAGGCATATTGTCGACGGATCCTGGGTATTTACATACTAACATTTTTAAATTATTTTTTTCGAGTTTCCTTAATAATAAAAATTTGTTGTTTCGGCTTAACAATTTGCTTATTTGTTAAGAATTATCTCTTAACACTAATCAATTAGATTTAAACTATACTTGTAATTTACATAAAATGAATAAATAAAATAAGCTTCAATTCTAAATGAGCCAAATAGTTAACAAGTGGACGGTTCCAAAGGAAATTTGTGAAAATTCTTGCCTCCGTTTATCCAATATTGATTAGCGTCTGTGCAATAACTGAAACCTCGTGCAGGAAAGGTTGCATATTTTTTTTATATTGAATACTGTGTATTTTACTCCATTTACTGAGAAAAGTATCCTCTCGACAGAGGTGAATGGCATGGCATGATGTTTATAAAAAGTTCACTAATTTGTTTAAATGTTCCAACATTTGTACGTACCATGTGCGAGTATCTGTGTAATAATATCATATTTGTCCGTTGAAGCTATCACCCTGTCCCCGACACTTAGTTTATCTTGTCCATTATGATAAGGTATCATATTAATATTGCTGTCCATGTCGTTAGACTCTGGAACCAACTAACGACTATCATTAGAATCACACCCTCGTCGTCTTGCATCAATAACGTGGCGTGTCCATCCTTTTTTTACTCTCTCAATCTTTTTAATTATCCAACCATAGGTGACGTTGAATTTTTTTGTATGTCTATGTTTATTTTGATTATTTATATCTTGCACTTGCTACTATTTTCATTACAATTTTCTGGTTGGTTAGTAGAGATCGCCAAGAGAAAATAAACCATCAAGTTTGTGCGGGCTGCCCACCTCCAAATGGCCATACAAGTCCTTAATAAAATCTTCATGATTGTAGCGGTCTACTTCCGGCGATCTTACATCGTTTTCCTGAACTCCCAGCGTCTGCAGGTACATACATCAGTACATTGTCCGATAGTCTTTTTTTCTGGATTGACCAAGTAGTCTGGTCCTTAAAGAGCTAGATTCCCGCACTTTTTTGCCTATTCTTTGAGCGTGTGCTCTTGGGCATGACCGATACAAAGTTTTAAAGACAATGGAAGGATCTTCCTATTGCTTCTTATTCTTGAATAATGGCCGTGAATTGCTTCTTGGCCTCCAAATATTTGATGTAACTTTTGGTCGTGGATCTTATGTCATCCACAGTACCTTTTTATCCAACAATAGCATTGTATATTTTTCATTAATGTGACTCAGCTCTATGTATAACAACTGGTTTGATTATGGTGTTGTACAATTGTAACTTTAACTTTGGGATAGAAGTTTGGATTTTGGAAGTGTCTTCGTGGCTTCCGATACGGTGAAATCAATCCGTATTCAGCAAGTAATACTCGTATCATGTGTGCCCAGCTTTTATCATTTGAGGTCAGTAAACGGAAGAAAAAATGAGGAAACGATAATCTTGACCCCGTTATATCACCAGTGACATAATCGTGCGCCATATAGAGATAATGTGAAATATTATCTAACGGGCCTGTATTGGATATATAATAGTAATAGTTCAGAGGGAAAACATATCAACGACAAGTCCGTTTTATTTCATTTACTATTTTAACAGTTCGTTGGTTAATATCTAAACTCGCCGAAAAGTCCATTCAAGGATGTCTGAAAACAATTACTAAATACTTGTTAATTGTTAAACCTACTTACATTATATCCCATCACACCATGTCCCTTACGAGGTATGCAGATATTGCAATACTCATACACATGCGGTAGTGTATAGCGAACAAATGCGATTACGATCGATTTCTTTGATTACCCCAGTTGTTCTAAATTGCCGGCTCGATTAATGGGGGCGAATACAATGTTATCTCCTGGTCACACTCTTTAATATGTTTGATTCGCTAATTTGGATAAGTTGAAGGGTACCACATTAATTAATGAAAGAAGTTCACAGCAACACAAATATTCTATTCTTAATTTTGTTTCCTGGAAAAAAAAAATGTGACTTCTCATGTTCTTTTCCTGGACCATTCATATGAAATTACAACGTGTTTCTAATCTCTATGAAGTAAATTGTGTTGTAATATTAAATATTAATTTATAGAGGCATATTTTACTAAGTTATTTAGTATTTACCAACTAAAAGATATTGTTTTATTATGCTTTCTTTGTATTACAGTACAATCTGACGGGATTACTGCCATGTGGCAATCTCTTCCAACTAACCAGAAAGATGTTAAAAATACCTTAATTGCGTGCGTGCGTTTATGTGTGTCTGTGTTATTAGTCATTAGTAGATATAGTCGTTTCTCGGTATCCACGGTTAATTGGATCCAGGACCCCCCGCAAATACCAATATTTACTAAACACTTATGTGCATCCTCTCGTGTACTTGAAATAATCTCTAGAATACTTATAATACCTAATTTAGTACAAATAATATGTAAAAAGTTGTTTAAATATATTTTTTAAGAAATAACGACAAGAAAAAATATGTGCACATGGTCAGTAGAAGCAACCATTGTTGACCTTACTAGTTAGCGTACATCAGCAACAACGTATAATTTTCACTTACTAATTGCTTTCTTTTAAAAAAATACAAAAGAAAATATTTGTAAGTCAAGCACATAAAGAGAATATACAGAAAAAAAATATATATGCATTATTTTTCTTTTTTCGAATAATATCGATTCGCGGTTGGTTGAATTCACAAATGCGGAACCCGCAGATACGGAGGGCCTATTGTAATTATATAATTAATCAAAATATGAGGAACTCATTTGCCACACACAAGAACTGAGTTCTTTATTAGTGAAATATTTTTTGGATTTTTTACAATGGGCTTGTTGTTATACTCGTACTATGATTTTGTAAAACTTGAATAAAGAAAAATAATAACTTCTAATTAAAAAAAATCTAAGAAAAATCTCAAAACTCTTTTGTCACCCTGGTAAAAAGAATTTCAAAAGATGAGAGATTAATTCACAAAAAAAAAAACATAAAAAATTATCGGCCTAAGCATTTTGGATATAATTTTTAGTACAAAATCAAAGAATTTTTTAAGGAAATAAAATTAGAGCGATCTATCTTTGTACTTAATTCACCAAGGTTCAGAGAAAATCCTGAATTCTCTCAGAAATGACTTTGGTTCTGGACTTTGTCGTTTTTTAATCAGGAAACCATGGAGATTTATGAATTAATTTACGTAAATTTATATACGAGTATTTAAACGCACGATTACTTGAAGAAAACAAGAACACTTTATCTTTACAAAGAAATATTGAACAAAACTATTATTGAAATATGCTGTAATTAAAACGCCATTGAAACGACTGTTAACATTAACATATCTCTGTATTAAAATCACAATAAATATAACATAGGTTTATTTTATATTAAAAAAAAATTCGTTCAAATGTAGCTCTTAACGTATACGATCTGGTGATTCAGACAAATTAACGCTTCAGGCCCGTATGCCTGAAACATTTTTTCAGTCCCAGGGACGTTTATTTTTTTTTATGGAGATCGTTTTTAACAAAATCGTTAAACTATTGCTCATATAAATAGGTGATAAAACAGGGCACTGTTTTCGTCCATCCTTGTGTGGGATTTTTGGTACGCGTGCGGTGCACGTCATACGTCCCTGTGGGGAGTTTTGGTTTTGATGCGCGTGCGGTGCACGTCATACGGGCCTGAAGGGTGAAAGAGAGACCATCGACCCCATTAATCGAGTCTTTCTGATTTAGAACTCCTGGAGAAAGCACGGAATCTTCCATTCGTCATCGCACTAATTAGAAATATTACCCCACACGTGTAGAAGCAACAACACTCGCACAAGTCTAAAACGTGTTAATATTGTTACCAGACGAATTATTTTACCATACTGGGACCATTTTCACCAGACCGAAACCCCCGGTTGGAAGTCATGCGTCTTATCAACTAGGTCACGGAGGTCGTCAATACGAGAATTTAACTACGAGTACATTATAAAACTCACAACTTCAATATGGAAGTGTAATGGGAAAAAGATATAATCCACATTTTACCTCTTTCGAGATATTGAACAAAACATAATGTCACTGTGAATGGGCTGGTATACACATTTCTTCTTTCTTTCTTTCGATGGTCTTACAGCTCATTTCGAGCTTTGGCCTCCGTCAATCTTCGCCTCCAACTCCTCCTGTCTTCCGCCTCGACCCTCCAATCCTGCGCCTGTAGCAGCCGGGTTGCGTCTCTTTCAACTTCGTCCTCCCATCGCAGCCTTGGCCTGCCCACTCTCCTTCTCTCACCCGGGTGTCTTTTCAGGATTCTTCTGGTATATACACATTTACTTGGATTAATATTTTTCAAGTGACAAAAATTTAAGTATATTTTTTTGAGATTTCCCAGACCTTTTTACATAAATTTCCATAACACCAATCCTTCCACGTTTATTGCTGGTATTTTATTTATTTATTTGACAGGTGACTGGTTAGTATGCACTGATAACATTATTGCAGGTAAACCCCAGTTTAAAATCAATTTTACGAGAAAATAAACCGACGTGACGATGATTTTGTGTTAATATTAATATTACAATTATGAAAATACTAGTATATAACAGTAAATAAGTTAAAACCATTCCTTTTTGCACATATAAAATGATTCCTTAACCTTAAAGATTAAATTATTAACCTTTAAAGTTAACGAATTTTATTGCCGTTCTCGTTTTAATACGTTATTTTTAATAATATTATATTTTCTTATCGATAAATCAGTTTTTTTAATACCACGCTTAATAATGTTTGGTAAGGAAACATATCAAAACGCAATTTTCCTGTCAGTTTATCCACATTATGTCTCGTTTACATCCATACTTTTGTTCCAGTTTTTTCTTCGGTTTGACTAATCCGTACGAGTTATCTATAGTAATATGACAACCTCCGTGGCCTTATTGGTAAAACGTCTGTCTTACCAACAAAGCCACGGATGCCACCACCAACAAAACCCGGAAGTTGCGGGTTCAACTCCCGCTGAAACCCAGATTTAAAAAAAAATTCCAGCCTGGTTTTCACTTAAGGCCTCTTGTACATGTTTCTGGTTGATTGAAAAAGATTGCCACATGACAATAATCCCACATGGTTGTACTGTTTACAACGAAAGTGTAATACAATACAGTATACAATAATTAAATAGTCGTAAAAATCCTTGAATGACTTTTTTATCTATCTTAAATGTATGCCATAAAACGCCTCCATCCAGGGCAGTCCAATCCCGGCACTCCACATATTTCCGCGTTAGGCCAATACCGCGAATATTCTCATCGTAATTCCGGTGTATAAAATAAGATGGGCGACCGATTTGTCCCTTGCAGGTGACAAATCAGCGCAGCTCTTAACCAGCTACCAGGTGGCATCCTCAATACGTGACCTAGCTGCATCGAACGCCTCACAGTTTTGAGATGGTTATGGTCTAGTGCTTAGTACGAAGACGAAAATTCTCATTTGTCATGTGATGACCATCTGATTATTACCATCCTCCTAAGGCATATGGTATCAAAACTGAAAGACGTTCTCTTTTGGGTCTTGGTAACATTCGAAATTCAAACAGCCTTTGTTTTCAGACTAAATGCTGAAGAGTTGTGTATGGTCTTCATATTATCAAAGACATCAGCTCCGTCTTCGCTGTATATAATACATACGCATGCCTAGATGAATATAGTTATCTGACAGTCTTCGTACCCAGCAAGAAGCAAACTCATTTGCTTAGCAAGTATGTAAGCTATTTTCAAACGCATTTACTTTAGCTGTAACATTCATAGTCTTTTAAAGTAGCTTTAACAGCACTGCGATAAATTTACACTTATTAATTTTATTGCGAATATCAAATACATTAATAAATAATCTAAATAAACAAAACTTTGAAAAGTTAGATATTTTTTATCAATATAAATTTTAGGCTGACATATTTCCTCGTGAATTACCTTAAATGCACATAAAAATTATCTATAATTATATGGAATATACAAGAGTTTAAAGTATGCAGAGAGAACATAATAATAACAACAATATATTAAAAGGTAAATATATATAGCGCCGTTTAGAGAGCAAACTCTCCTCAAGGGTGCTCCAGCTCAGGATTCGAACCCACTCAAAAATTTTAAAAAGACCTCCCAAAAGGATTGTCTTATGTGATTCCTAAAGCTGCACATGCCACCAATATATCTGACACTTGAAGGCCTACCATTCCACATCACATGAACTGTAACGGCAAAGCAATTTCACAATATCCCTCACAATTTGATTGATTTGGAAGAACCAATTTATTAGATGAAAAATAAATCGACCTCAAAGTTCTACTTTTCTCTCTTTTACGAGTATATCCAGACACTACATCGCTTTATGTACGTTTAAACATGTACGAGTATTTTTTTTAATTTTTATCCACTTTGCACGGATTTCTCCTGTTGCACAAAGAGTATGTCATCTTCTAATAGTCCCGCATTTTTATTATTAACACGTTTTCTTTAAATTTTGTACCATTTGATCCTCCATATTATGATACAAAGTCAAATATTAACTATTCCAACATTTATCGTATTATGTTAATTAACTCTCAAACTATATTCTCTGCAAATTTATATTACAACAGCTTAGTCTCTCGCCCCTTAGTCTATATTAAACTATTGTACATTAGATGACGTGTACAAATGAGGGGTGAGATTATATATAAAGTTAAACAAACCCTTTGTAATATAAGGACCTATGTCAACATAATTTTTGAAATTGCACATTCAATCTCTCAAAAGGTCAAACGAGCGAATAAGCACATATTATACAAGTATTACGATAAATATATGTGTATGACTTGAACAAGGCTAAAATTTACTTAAATTTTAATTGAACTGAAATATATACTCGTATGTATAAAAAGATTTTTCGTCATTATATGTCTAAAATAGAGCATGTATTAAAGTGAACGGTACCTTGACTGAGTGCATTAATATTTCAAAAGGGATAAAGCAAGGATATGTCATGTCACCCTGGTTGTTTAATATTTGCATAGATTTATGTGTAAATGAAGAACTGAGATCAATGGGTGACATACAAGAGTCAAATGCGAATGTGTGCTGATTGATATATGCGGATGAAATGGTTGTGTTAGCGGATAATAAGGACGAATTACAAAGTTTAATAAATTAATTGTATGAGAGATGCAAATAGAAAGATCTAAGATGGAATGCTGTGAAATCCAAAGGAATGGTTATAGAAAAGTGCAGAAAGAAAAGAAAATGCGATATATGGGGGAGCAACGAAAGAGAAGACCAAGGGACGGATGGTTAGATCAAGTAAGTTATATTTTGAATGAAGGAATTGTAAAAAGTCAGAGAAAGCGTAGGATTTGTATTAGAAGGTGTATGAATATAGAAGAGGTGAAGTATGTATGTCGCGATAGGAAGAAACAAACGCTCTCTCCACTCTCCCTACCCCGACTGAGAAATGACGTAATGTATCTATGTTACATATATATCCATCTCAATTTATTTTATTTCTTCCTAAATTCACAAAAATTAAAGAAATGCTCATGAAATATAATCAATATAATTTTATTTATAGTTATGGCTTTAATACTGTAAAGGTTCATAGATATTGTGAAATACAATTTTGTTCCAAGATAATGGTATAACCCTACCGTTTCAAAGTGTTTACCTCATCATCAGGGGAGCACAAAATGGACTACTTGTTTTGTGTACCCCTAACGCTCGTGGATTATGGTTTTCAATATTTTCAGTATTTCAGCAATAATACCTCGTGTCGTAGAATACTGATTTTCTCGATCAAAGCCTTAATTTGGTAATCATCAGTGGTAATCGGTCTTTCAGAACGGACACTATCTTCGAATTTTGTATCACTATTACGATTTTTTTAACCACGTTCAACATGAACACGATTGCTTACAGCATCGTTGGCGTGAATTGTACATGTATGTTATATATTTTTGTTTGTAACATATAGCATTTTTTAATTATATAAATTCTGCACGTTCGGTATGAAGTAAACAACGAAAATTTTCTCTTAACATGTTTCTGAGAAAAACAAAACTACGTTCCGGACAACCTAATACTTTTCCTGTCTCGATACTAAATAATGTGATTGCAATGAAAGCACTAGTAATTACTACAAATTAAAGTTGTATTTTGGCAATTGAAACTCGAAATGCCGGATTGATAAATTAAATCCGGTATTGCGATCTCAAGTCCCACATTAATTACAAATAACGTATTATTGCGTGATAAAACGTTATATTTAGACTTAAACTCCATTAGTTAACCAATAAGTCTTCTGACATCACCAACGTTAGTTCATTATTAGTTAGTTTAAATAAAAACACATTATGTACGAGTATAGTGCTTTATGTAATTACGAGTTTAAACAATGAAGATCCAGAACCACTTTTTTTTGCTGCTAACGAATGACGACACTAAAGTGATATAGACACGATGGTTTTTTTTTAATGTATTATGGATTTCGTTTATTTATGTATTTATTTAACACTTTTATTGCAAATACAATCTGGCAGGCTTATTGCCAGGCGGCAATCTCTTCCAACCAACCAGACAAAGTAAATTAATCAAGTTACGTTGTCGCATAAATCATTCAAATGACTATCCATAAACACATACTATATGTGAGCATCCCCCACGAAATCCATAAACACATACTATATGTGAGCATATGCCCTCGAACCCCACAAAGACGGACAATCACCCGAACATTATTTTTCATATAAAGTGAGATATCATCAATGAAAAGGAAAGGAAGGGATGGTGCAGAGGAAAGGAAAAGAAATATCAGGAATGAAACACGTTATTTTAGTCTTATATTGATTTGTAACTGATTCCAGAGTCTCTGGATGGACAGTAAAGGACGACACTAAAAAAGAGGAGCGGTGAACTGGAAAGGCCAATAGACAATCTCTGTTTGAGCGTAGCGCTAATCCATGATTGGAAAGACGCTGAAAATTTTCGGCGAGATAAGAGGGATGGCGGGACAGTTAAAGATATTATACAATAGAGACAGTATGTGAATTTGGCGTATATTTCTAACATTCAACAAGTTCAATGCCTTCTGGTATGAAGTTATATGATCGTACTTTCGTAGGTTGAAAATAAATCTTAGGCACACATTTTAGTTCACCGTTATTGAACATTAGAACTTTCAGACACCACTCTATGTTTCCATAAAATGGTCGAAAACAAAAAAAAACAGATATACGTACGTTTCAAATCATATGATAAGGCGCTGGTTGATCGTGAGAAATATATGCCAAATTCACATACTATATTTATTGTATAGTATCCTTAACTGTTCCACCGCCCCCTCTTATCTCGTCGAAAATTTTCAGCGTCTTTCCGATCATGGACTTGCGCTGCGCTCAGACAGAGATTGTTTATTGGTCTTTCCAGTTCACCACTCTTCTTTTTTTACGTCGTCCTTTACTGTCCATTCAGTGAGACTCTGGAACCAGTTACAAACCAATGTTAGAGTCGCTCCGTCCTTAGCATGCTTTAAAAAGCGTCTGAACCTCTCCACCATCCCTTCCTTTTCCTTTGATTAATAATATCTCACTTTTATTTTAATATGCATATGTCCATAAATTTCATAAATATGAAAAATCATTGGATGTTTTTTGCAACCATGTAACTTGCTTTATTTACTATTGTCTGGTCGGTTGGAAGAGATTGCCGCCTGGAAATAAGTCCGCTAGATTGTTTTTGCAATGAAGTGTTAAATAAGTAAATACTGTATGTTGCATTAGTATACAAAAATTGTGATTTTTTAATTCTTGTATGCTTCATGAGGGTTCGAGCTCCATTTCCGGGTGTAACCAAGAAATAAAAAAGCTCAGTCTGGTAATAATGTCCGCTCGCACTATAGTATATTATTTCAGTTGTTTTTTTTTTTTTAATCTGGTGACCTTATTGCCATGTGGCAATCTCTTCCAACCAACAGAAAGATGGGTTTTTATAGGCCCTAAGTGTTAACCAGACTGGAATCATATTTTTAAAAATCTGGGTTCCAGCGGGGATCGAACCCGCAACCTCCGGATCGGCAGACAAGTGTCTTACCACCAGGCCAAGAGTATTGTTGCCCGTCCACTTACAGTAGTATTGCTAACACTAACGATGACAAATTAACGTGCCTACTCCATTTACTTTTACTCCAAAACACGATTTAAGGGGTCAAAAATAATTTCTTCCAGCCAGTCTCATCAACCTGTTTGCATAGCCAATCTGGATATTATTAGGGGTACCGAACTATCCGAATGTAAATTAATTGATGCGTAGATTTTAAATAGAAAATAATTCAGTCAAAATAAATTGAAAATATTTCCATAATGAACATCGCTATCTAGTATAAGAAATAAACCCATTTATTTACGACAGAGATAAAACGGAGGTTAAAGAAAGTTTTCAGGGTCTTATGTAACTAAACGTCAAAAATTTATATTCAAAGTTGTGAAAGAGCGAGACGCAAAAATTGAATGCGGCATGAAATATTATCGGCTAAAAAATTGGATTTAAACTGACAATCCAGCCACTTCAACTTCATTGCTCGATTGTATTAAATATTGCTCAAAATTTGTTCAATTTCGCACGCTTACGTCCAATTTAACAAATCGCATGATTACATCGTATCTAGTGAACTTAATCAAAGGCACTAGTTGGTGATTAATGAAAATCCCCATTTTTTACACACTAATGTAATAAATGAGAATTCAAGTGATTTGATCAAGTGTGCGTAATGGGATTTAGGTACAAGAAAAATCTAAATTAACACAACTTATAAATGTATGAAAATACTCGTCTGCACATACTCGGACATATTTCAAAATTTGTTTGTTTGTTTTTTGTATGTAATGTATTTTCTGTGATTGTATTTAAGTATTTTTTCATTCAACATTTTGACTATAAATTAGTGATTTCATACGCCGTGTGTGGTCTGATATGTAACATACTCGTATTTCGAGTTGTTGATATTTCATTTTGTTTTTAATAAGTATTTCTACAGTACGTAACGTACACTTATCATAAGTGTTGTATATCTTTTTAATAAACATATACATTCCTAAAAGTAAGGCATCATTAGACTCACATCCTTGATCCATAAGCTTATATCAGTAAAAGTCCTTCTCAGTTGATTCAAGTTTTATAAGTGGGAAGAAAGAATTCTTCTATGTCAAGTGTTTTATCATTTAATTTGGGTCAACACAGATTTAAATCATTATTATCATTCAACAGTTAACTGATAAACAAATATGAAGGAGTTTTATAAGACAATTAATTGTCGTATCAAAAAGGTTTCAAATATTTGTTACACATAATATTGGTCTTTATTTACGAAAGTTATTTTTTCAATATCAAGACTTCTATAGATCGTTGCGTAGAATGTACGTAAAAAGAATGTGCGAAAAAATATGGATTAGGATTAAGTATGAACATTAGGATAAAGTATGGTAGATGCAGTGCTTAACATAAAGAAAAAAAGCATTGAGATGATTCGGACACTTAGAAAGAATGAATTATGAAAGATTAACAAAAATAATTAATAAAAGTAGTAAATATGGTACCTATGTTAAGTTTATAAACCTAGAAAACTGTGGTACAACCAAATTAATCGAATTCTGAAAGAAAGAGAAGTGAAAAGCCTTTATAAAATGAGATTATACTTGAAAAGGTGTAAGTAAATAGCTGTGGCGTTATGGCACAAGCTAATATGTCAGTTTTACCTTAGTTTACAGGAGAAGAAATATTTACTTTGATGAGCTGTTAAAAATCAGTATAAATAAGTATTTTTTAAGTTTTTCCAAACGATATGCCTATCTTTTGTTTGGATAATGACTGACAGGCCAAGTTTTGCCACAACATGCTGAGAAATATTTTCTATAAATTGGGAGAATAAACCCAATATGACAAAAAACGGACATATCATTTCAGCTTGTGCCATAACGCCACAGATAGCATAAGCGAACGATGTGTGTCAGAATAGAATACAGTGGAGATTTGTTATCTCTACCTTACCCAATACGGGCATGGCGTGATGATGATTATGATGATGAAGACTCATATATCCTGTTCAACTTTATTCCGTTATTGAAGAAATTAAACCTCAATTTCGTACATTATTTAGACAACTGTAACATAATAATAATAATAAAGACAGTTTATATAGCGCCATTTAGAGAGCAAACTCTCCTTAAAGGTGCTCTGAATAAGTGCCGCCAAATATATTTCAAATATCAAGAGAGAAATTGTTATTTATTTTTTACATTTTTTTCATATTTTCAAGAGTAAAAAAATAAGAAAAATAGCTAAGTTTATTATGAAATTCATTAGGTTTTGAGAATAAAAATAGTTCACACACTTAGTTTTTTTATGCCTTATCCCATGTCATCGGGGTCGGCTCCTCTATCTCTCATTTCATTTAGTTCTATACTCTAATCGGTACAAATATTAGACAAAAAATGTAAAATATCAAATTGTATTATATAAGTACTCTAATTATTTACCTAGGATAGATATTTGTTTTTATTTTAACCACATTTGGGCAAACGGCGCTTGCGAGAAACACTCCCAAGTCGAAACAAGATTTACTCCAACGAAGCTCGGGCTCATCAGTATAAAAAAAACTTCGTGCCCGAGTCACGCTCGGGCAAAACTGTCAAGTGGTTAATACACGTGTATAAAGTCTAAGAAAACTGAAATATTTCTGCAAAAAAGGTTTCTTCAAAAACAAAAAAAGCGGATAAAATATACTTAATAAGTTGGATGACACTACATACGGATGCGAAACCTGTTTTAAAAGAACCAAAGGAATATGGCCCAAACAGGCCGTTAGAAAGTGTTATAATTAAAAAAATCGTTTTCAGCCATAAGCCAGTCATTCAAAAACAAAAAGTGTTTCTGTGCGATAATCCCTCAACACCCGATCAATAGATGTTGAGGGATTATCGCACAACATACGATCAATGGATGTTGTGCGATAATCCCTCACAACATCCATTGATCTTTATGTAACAAATAAAGTTGTAATAACAATACCAATAATCCAGACACACTGTAGGATCCAATTGTATTGAAAGAGTGCATAAAACAAGTATCTGGGATGCTGACTTGATGATCAATGGAATCATTCCCGGAAAATCAGAACCAGGATTGACATGGCACGGAATTGTTTCTTCAAAATGAAAAATATTCTCTGTAAAAGAGACTTCAATCTCAAATTGAGAATACACATTGTGTGATGTTACTTATTACAGGAGAATGTTCAAGATTTCCTGGGTTAACAAAATGTGCAACAAAGAGGTCCTCAGATACATGAAAAATGACAAAGAAGATAGATAGAAAAATGACAGACGCATGAAAAATGACTTACTTTTATTGAAAGGAGAAGATGGAATTCTTCGAGCATTTCGTGAGAGGAAACAAATATGAAATCATCCACGTCATATTGCAGGGAAAGTTACAAAGTGTAGGAAGAAGAAATGATTTATTTCTGAAGAATCTAAGAGAGTGAGTCCATTTTAACACGGAGGCATTGTTCAGAGCAGCTGCAGACAAAATTAAATTAGATTGCCAAGCTCCAACGTGGAGAGAAACGTTGAGAAGAAGAAGAATAATCATATGAAAAAAAAGACTTAGATTACTAGACCTTACATTATCAGAATTAATAGCTTAATAAAAAGCCAGCAGATGATACCGCCCAAGGTCATCAAATTAGAATCACTTCATCATCGGCAAAAAACAAAACAATTATTCTATTATAAAAACACCTTGTTTGATTAGTTATAGAAAAAAACCACAATCATCTAATATACGACAAAAAACTAAGTGGTATTCCAGAAATAACGTGAAGGTCATGACTTTGTATTTTTAGATAATATATGGTTGTTCGAAAATAAGTTTAATATTTCTCAGATATATGTCTCTAGTCTAAAATTTTCGTTTCTAACTTCTAAACAAACGTGCTGAATGTATATTATTATGGAAGCTAAAATTTTAGCTAATTTTTTCGGTCATTGTCTACCCGAATTGCTTATGCGGTTGTTTTCGCACAAATTCATTTGACATTTGGGAGCGGTTGAGTCGACAAACGATGCCACTCTCAAAATTAACCAATTACATTACAACTAACCATCTTTATTTACTTCCTTTGCAACTTTATTCCAAAGTGTTTTATTACAGAAATCATTCCGTTGTATTATATTACACTTTAGTTATATACAGTATAACCTGATGTATTTATAGCTATGTGTCAATCTCTGCTAACCTACCAAAAAGATTTTTAAAGGGACTTAAGTAAAAACCAGACTAGAATTCTCTCTAGCATTTCTACTAACGAGAATCGAGCCCGCTGTTGGAAAACAAGCGTCTTACCGGCTATACCACAGTTGTAAATTATAAAGATGATATATTTTATACATGCTTCTTATAAGGAGAATTGTGGATATAGCAACAAAATTTTCCGTCAGTGCAACACGAAATGCGATGCAAATACCTGAAATACGTCTCAGACTGGATCGGTCAATCCACAGGTGTACCTCAAGGTGAAATTATTCCTCTGCTTCTATTTTCGATTAAGCTTCAAATATATATTCAGTTTGATCTCAAATGCTATCAACTGTAAAAACTGATCTTCAAAACGGCATACATGGCTTGAAATTCTAAAAAGCCTCAACCGATTTTGATCGTCAGTCCTCAGCTTCTCCCCCTGAGCCGCTGCAAGAAATACAGCCGCCTATGTGCAAAAACCAAAAATACCACCGCCAGACCTGGTTCAATTTAAATATATTATTAAGCATAGGTACATTGTTACCATTTTGCATTTAATTTGATATGTTAAACTCCCTCTGTACGAGTATACTATACGTCCATTTAAGATTATTTCTCTACGAAAGATATAGTTAGATACCTAATTATTTTCAATTAGTATTAGTCTAAAATAGTTTATAATTATAAAATCAATATATATTGTAATATGGAGTTGAATAGTGTTTTAATACCATAACAATTAATAAAAATTGAAATAATCTATTAAAAAAGTTTTTAACTCACCTTTTGGCACCGCATCATCCCTAGAATTTAGTAATTGTCGTCGACTCAAAGCAAATAGAACCTCTTGTATCGAACAATTAGTAGATTTTTTTTTTTACCGGTTGTTAGTTTTTGTTAAAAAGATTATTGAAAGTGATTAGGCATAGGCAAATCCGTTGTTCGTTACTGAGAAAATACATTATAGATACGAGTATAATCGTAAATTATCGCCACGTACTTCAATCTTTCGAATTTATTTATATTCAAGCTGGCGACAGCAAATCTTAAGTAGTCACCCGTATCCTATGTCACATCTTGTTTCATTCTACAGTCCAAAGCATTAAGAAAACAATAACACATGTGTGTATTAAATGATATAATACAAATATGTCACAATCCAAATAAAACGGTTTTCATAGACCACTGTTTTAAAAAGGTTGTCATAGACCACTTTTTTTCAATGAAGATGCATTTAAGTCTTATAATTAACTAAGTTTATCATTTTCCGTTTTATGGATAGGAACTTTTTTAAAAGCCAAGGTGACTAAGATTCGAGAAGACAGCGACTTCAAGGGGCAGCCAGCACCGACAGGCAATTCAAGGAGCGGCCTTCGTTTGCCCCTTGAACCGGGCGCCCGTGTGTGCCGCACACATTGCATATATGGACGCGTAGCCCCTGTTCTCCCCTCACCTAACATTCTTCACACTATCCTTAGGTAAAATAGGTAACGTATTAGAAAGTCACTAAAGCGTATTCATCAAGCACGCGTTAAGTGCTCGATACGTACTCCTTAGTCAATCCCCCATTCCTCAACCAAACACCGCCAAGCATCGAGGACAAACCAAGAAAATTAATTAGCGCCAATTCCTTCAGACGTAAAAGTCAGGAGTCATGCAACTCAACTCTATAAAACCAAATATTATTATAGAGTAAATTCAAGTAAATTAAACATAATTAATGTTTAATTTACTTGAAGAAGAGCTAGGTAAATTAATTCCAAACTCGAGTCGCGATATTAATTCCATAATAAAATTTACTTTGATAATTTAATTAATATTTCTGGAATTTACTTAGTGAATTTCACTATAGAGCTCCATTAAAAAAATCAAAACTTTTAAAATAATATTTTTTTAACCTGGGATTGTATTGCACTTCCGCCGTGTACAGTACATTATGGCGGGCTTTCGCTAGAAATATGTTTGACAAACCTTAAATAAAAAACAGACTGCACACCTTTTAAAAAAAATTAGTTTCCAACGAAAATCGAACGCGCAACCTCCGGGTTGGACAACAGACGTCTTATTAACTATACTAGAGAAAATGTAGGATGGTCCATGTGACGTTTGAAATCTCATGTCTCAAGGGGATGGGGTAAAATCATTTATTTTTACAAATCGAATCGTTTTTTTTATAAATCGAAAAATAGTTTTTCTCTAAACTGACGTTTTAATTCCTAATTTTCATTATACTGACTTTCTAATGTATTGTATGATTTGTACATATCTTGAAATAGGTCAAGATCCACTATGAATTAATACTAATTACGAACATTTCATTTTAAGTAAAAAAAATCGAAAATTTCATTATCGTATACCCCATCCCTAGCCAATGCAGACTAACGTAGTTACTTTTGACGAACTTCGCCAAATATTATTTGATTTTACAATAGATAATACTTAATAGCGCAAGAATTTATGATGAGTAGCTTACAATCTACAGAAAAACAGAAATTCTGATGTAATATATTCTAAGAGTTCACCAGGAATCAAAATGGAGTCCCTTTTAGATCTGAAAATATTCCGAATTACTCCTTAGCCTTCTTGGTAAGACGCCTGTCTTCCGACACGAAGGTTACGGGATCGACTCCTATTGGTACCCAATTTTATTAAAAGGATTCCAGTCTGGTTTTCACTTAAGGCATCTTTTACAATTTATGACTAGATAAAAGAGATTGCCACATGGCAATAAGCCCGCCAGTATGTACTTTGTACAAAGTGTCTCAATAAAATTTGTAATTACTTCGTTATATTTTGCATCCGTATTTGAAAAAGAAATCCGTCAGATTTTACTGTATAAAACAAAAATGTAATAACAAAATCTTATACAACATTTTTTTAAATACACACTGAAAGACAAAAACTTTAAACTGAACTATCGAAAATTAATATTTTTTCCTAACCTATCAAATTACAACTCTTCCCCTGTTAAAACTTAAATTGCGTCTTTCCCCATCAAACCGCGATCCCCTCCAATGTATGAGTCATACGGCAGAGGAAAGAAGAACACCCACCTGTATAGCTAGCCATAGCCTATAGCACAAGTCTCATGACATCACTAGACGTCGTCTCTCATACGATACGTCTCTGTGAACTCAGTCCAATCCGCGGTTGCGGCCGCAATACAGATGTGCGAATGTTGGAAGAATTCTTTTACAAAGTCTATAAGGTCAGTCGCCTCGTTTCTTAGCAAAATATAAATGTAACATAATCCACCTTACACAAAGGTTCATTAATACTTGCAAATGTTTCTGTTTTTTCCGGCTGTTTTTGTGCCTTTTTAATTCTAATTTCTATTATGATCGGACAACGGCCTTGCCGCGCTAGGCGCGCTGCCCATTTTGGCGTTAGCTGTTTTATCGACGGTTTTATTTTATAATCGTGTTGCGCGTACTTTTTACCGCCGCGCGATTTTTAAATCGTGTTTTGACAGATATTTGTTTATGTTATCAAAACATTGAAAGATTGATCTTGCCCGAATATTTATTATTCTGGGTGGTAAAACAATATACAAACAAAGGTTATATTATTAAAATATTAATTTTAATCAAAATATCGTATTATTTTGCCACAAAGTTCAATTAATGTTTACTCGTGTTCATTTTATGCTATTTTTTATTCCAATTTTTTTAAGTCGTAACTTGTTTGAGTTCTGGTTTAATTGACGATGCAAAAAATGAGGATAAGCAGAATTGTCCAATTTGAATTCAAATTTTCAATGAATGACACCTTCAGGGATGCCGCTTCACGAGTTATCATGAAATAAAACATATGTATGGAGAAGCATCGTTCTATTTTCAAAAATAGAACGCCCTCAAATTAAACAGATTAACAAAACAAATGAAAATTGATTTGCTGTCATTGTTGAAACTGACCATTGTTATTATAATTAACGGATTATATTTCCATGTCATAAATTGTTATTTATAAAATAATACTTACAATTAACAAATCTCAAGGACAGAATTCGAATGAAGTTGATGTATATCTACCTACACCAGTATTTAGCCATGGGTAACTATCGCAAGGCTAAATATTTATTTTTTGTTTAATTTAAAGTTTTCAAAGAATAATTTATGGTATGGAAATATAATACTTATTGTCAGGTTTATACGTTTCCCCCAATACGGAGGATTTATTTCTTTCTGTCGAATAGCGGCGAACCCTCTCGGCGGGAAAAACAATCTATCCATGATAACTTCAAAAATCCTTGCACATCGCACCAGATCATTCATTCTAGCTTTAACAATAATTAGAGTGTACGGATATATTAAACGCCGGCCACGTCCGTTGTATGGTCAGGCGATGTTATAATTAAAAAAAGGTGTATTTCATCAGGTATTAAGTTACAAATGTTGGTTTTAGGGTTAAGTTGCCTCGGTAAGATTTGATAACTTTACTCTCGGTAGTATGTCAACTAGAGCTAATAGAAGACGTGTTGTTTCGTAACATTCTAAAATATTAAAGGTTGAAAATCATGCGGTTTTCAAGTTTCATTCAAAAGATAAGAAAGTCAGACATAAATCAAATGATTCAGCATCTTTACATCGTTTGATTTCTGCTGGACTTTTTTCTTTCTGTAAAAAAATCGAGAAAACCGTTCGATATTTAATTTTTAACATTTCAGAATATTACGAAACAATACGTCTTCTATCAGCTCTAGTTGACACACCACTGAGGGTAAAAGTATCAAATATTAACTGTAACACTATGCAGCAGGCGTAGCCGAAATGCTATATTATGTCCATACACGCTATAACGTGTTCAGTCCGAAAACTTTTCAACCGAAGCAGTACAAACATAGAATTCGGTATACCATACATACGCACAATTCAGTGAAATTTAATACATGCATATGAAAATAAAAATACGAGTAGATGAGATCTAAAAATAGACTCAAAGAAATTAAGAATAGACACACACTACACATGAACGACTAGCTGGAGAAGTAGTCTGAATAATTGCTATCTTTCACCCAGTTCCATAATGTTATATCCAATAATTAGTCAATTACTAAACGAAATATAAATAATTAGTAAAAATATGCTTCACAACGGCGTATTATTGTCAAAATTAATGTATGCAAGTGAAATGTGAACGTGAAAAATTAATGAAAGAAACCGAGTAAATGCGATCAATATACGTGAACTAAGAAGAATGTGTGATTTTTCGAGGTGTGACAAAATAAGAAATATAATTATTAAAATGAATCTAAGCTTAACACTGATGTTACATATAATATATGTGTGTATGTTAAGCAGGGGGAAAGGGCACATCGAGGGGGTTTGGACATATTGAACAGATGGTTGACGAAAGGCAGGACGACCGAGAAAATTATGGTCGGACCAAAGAAATGAAATTTTGAAAAAAATAATGCTTATAAGTAAGAAAAATAGGAATAGCTGTATGAAATATGAGGAGACAAAGGATGTACTCGTATATAGCGATAGGAAATTTTGGAGCTATGTCCTCTCTGCCTACCCCAAAAGAGAAATATCGTGATGGCATACGTTTATACATATAGATACTCAATATTGTATACAATAGTCAACAACTAAACAAATATTTTTCATCTGAAATTTTTGAAATTCAAGGTGATTTTATTATACTCGTATTTGTGTATATGTAATGTAGGATTGTAACAGAATAAATTAAATATTTCAAAATAATATAATATATTTGCTATCGATCGAGTAACCTCGAATTCAAATTGTGTTTTTTTAATCTCATTCATTATTCAAAATTATCTTAAAGATACATTTATAAATAATCATGAAAAAAAAAATTCGATTACTGAATTATGTAAGTTTTCGAAGTATTTGACCTTTTTTTCGACCGATATTTCTAAATTCCCTATAACTTGTTGAGACCAGTTTAATTTAAAATTATTAAAATCCGTCAGGCACAATTATGATAAATAAATTACTTGTATAGCGCTGTTTCAAAATCATATTAAAAGCGATCAGTGCCGTCTTAAGGCAACGACACACTGAGTAGAGTATCCAGGGTCCTCACGATTCTAAGGGCCACAAGCAGTCATATTGATGAGAGATCTAATAGAAAATATACTTACTACATTACGCTATCTGTCTAATGCGAAAGGTGACTGACGAGAAATGAAATACAAGACATTATTTATTTTTCATTTATGATACATTACCTTTTATTCAAAATACACTCCTTGTGAGTCAATACGTTTCTGAGACCGGTTGTAAATTTGATGAGTCAAGTATACGCATTTAAAAACGTTCTTCACTACCATAATTTGAATACCCTTTGAATCATTTCAAGTTTCTGTGGCACTTTTACCTAATTTATTCGTAATATGAAATTTACGTCGTTACGAATGAACCAGCGATGCAAGCGCTTTGAAACTTTTACGGAAGATAGTCGAAATGTGTCGCTAATTAACTCATTTATTCATCCACAGATGGAGCTTAAATAAAATCGTTACGCGAAAATAAAATCAGTCACCTTTCCCATTGGACAGACCGTGTATTTACACTGCTTTGATTATTACGCCATAATAATGGCGAATATCATATGATTGGTATAGAAACGCCCCGAGGCGATTTTTTGTTATGATTTTTTGTGGCACAGACCGTTGCCGCGATCTGTGACTTCATTTTTACCTCGTGGATTTCGGGTTCGATTCCAAAGTTACAAAAAAAGTAAATCGTGTCTGGTTAAGAGTACATTTACAAAGTTATTGTTGCCTTTTTTTCGTGCAGTAATATGACTAATACGCACGAAAGCGGATTAGTTCTCCACCGATGTTCAAATACCATATTGTCTCCCGGCCACGCTCTTTATAAGCTTTGCATCACTAATTCGGGCATCTTGAGGAGTTCCATGCGAGTGATGTTAGTTAGTTTATTACATACAAAAAATGCATGCAATAATTTTTAAATCGACACGACCGTGGATAAGATAAATATAGAGGTTGGTAGAAAAAACTGTAATCTTTGACCAATTGTGTGTAATATTTGTATCGTTTCTAGCACCCTGTATTAAAAATATCAGCTAAAACTCCATAATATTTTTTGAACTATCTAAAACTGATAAAATTAAAAAAATAATTTCTTTATGTGACGAGTCGTTTCAAGGTCTAGGTAAAATTTATGCTGAATTATTTATTTACATACATACTATAGCGCCATGTCCTTTTGGGGCAGGCAGAGAGGGCTAATGCCCACACCTTGCTATGTATGATATGCACACAGTTTTTTGCCTCGTAACACATCCATATGCTCACCAGTTTCTCACCATATACATACCATATGCTCACCAGTTTCTCATACTTCTTACATACCATATGCTCACCAGTTTCTCATACTTCTTATATGTCCCTTAGTTAAAAAAAAATCCAAATATCTCTTTCAACTCATCCCTCGGTCTACTCCTTCGCTCCCCATTAATTTCAGACAAATACACGTATATTTATTTCGTAAATCTTTTACAACTCATAACTCATAACATATCCAATCAATCCATACTCCATCAAACATTTTGATGGCAGATATTCTACGCAAGCCATTCATTTCTACCGCATTTATTCCGCTCTTATCACTCCCTTTCAATGGCCAGACCTCACTTTTCAATACTTTATTTTTTGGTATAAAATATATTTTTTTTGGCATAAACTATAATTTCTATTACACAGGATTTTTTTGTGTAAACTATAATATAATAGAGGATATAAGATGTATAGGCGATCTTCTTAAATCAGGCAATCAACTTCGTTAGAAACAGATAATCTACATACTATATATTATTTATAGTTAAGGCATTAACATTGTAGAGGTTTAAAGACATAGTAATTTTTTTTATCAAACACGTTTATTCCACTTTTTGGTGATAAACAGTGTTTGATAAAAACAAGTGGAATAAACAGTGTTTGATAAAAACAAACTACAACGATAATCTACATGTATACATGATATTGACATTACAATAATTGAAAACAAAACAATTCAAATTATCTAAAAATATATTTAGTTTACTTTTATATAACTAACCGTTAGATTAATTTATTTGGTTTCCTTGATTCAGACATGATGCACAGCGTGGTTGAGAGACAGCATTGTCTTATTAATCAAGTTTTCGAACTTAAAACGACTGGCACGGAGCTTGTTCGTAATGGTACTTGTTAGCACGTTAGGAAGCAACAACACTCGCACACTTTATTAACTCGTATTTGTATTGTTACCAAACAATTTTTTTTAGTATCTTTAAGAATCGAACCCGAAATCGGGGAATCAAGTCCTAGGGTGCAATTACATAGTTTTATTTAGATGTTTCTATTTATCAAAATTGACGGAATGAACTTGGTTCAAATCCACGTTTCAAACATTAGTTAGATACGAGTATAAGTAAATATTTTACCTTTACATAATACGTATTGGGTTGTCCGAATAGTAGTTTCGTATTTTTAGGCCTAATTCAAACGCAAAATTGCACCACATTCTCGTGGACGGTGGTTTTCGATATTTTCAGTATCGGCAATATCTCATGTCGCAAAACGCTGGTCATTCTCACTCACAGCCGTGATTCAGTCGTCATCAGTGGCAATCTGCCATTCAGACCGGACACCATCTTAAAGTTCCGTATCACCATTACAGAAATGTTTAAACCACACTTGACACACACGATCACTTGCTGCATCGTCGCCATGTATTGTACTTTTTTTTCGTTTTTGTCGTATCTTTTTCCTCTGCGGTAGTAAAAAAAGCATCATCAAGCACCGAAAAAATAACTTATTTTGTTCCATCTCCAAAATGACACCAAAAACTAGCAATTTGGGTAAACAATGGTCGAAGAATGCGTTTAATTATAATCTTTCATAATAATAAACATTGATCACTTTTGGAAAAAAGTTTGTTTTGCCCTAACTACATCTCTCTGTGAAATACGAAACTAATTTCCGGACTACGTATTATTTTATAATAATTTGTTAAATATTCTACGCTGGTTTGAATGTCACTATGACACATTTATGAATTGAAATGTTCCATTAAAATCTTAACGATTACTAGTAAAATATTTAAATTACAACTGTATAATTTTCTACGATCAAATAAAACTTAGAAAACATTCAAATCAATATTTCAATAAATATAAAATTTAATACAACAAATTAACATAAACCGTGCAATCATTCCAGCGGTCAAAAATTAGGAATCCTCGAGAATTTTGATGCGTTTTTTGTATCTTTATGTTAGCGATTAGTTCAAATGTATGCTATCGATCAAATCGTTACCATTTATGATACGCACTCAGTGAGATTTTCTACGTATCTAACCCGCCCGTAATATGAGCCAAATTATATGTAATGATTTAGTATGACCGAATATATATATTGGATTTTCCATATTATTTATCGACTATGACTTATTCTAGGTCATTTCATCAACATCGCCATCACACCCGTGTCCCTATTGGAATAAAAAAATCTCTGTTGAAAAACTACAAAATTATTAATTATGACAATGAATGAGATGTCTTACTGTGCATATTTTGTAAGCCGCCTGTCTTATAAATTGGGGGTTGCGGGTTTGATTCTCGTTGGTACCCATTTTTTTAATGGTTCTAGTTTGGCTTACACTTAATGCATCTTTATCAGCTTTCTGATTGGTTGGAAGATATTGCCATATGATAATAAACCCTGAAGGTTGTACTGTACAATTTAAGTTTTATGTAATAATATTATTGCGGTATATCATCATAACCATCATGCCGTGAAAATCTTTTTTTTTTCATTTATTAGAATTATGAAAGAAATCTGAGATGGTTTGGCAATATGGAAAGAATGAATAGGTTAAGAAAGACTCACAAAACAAATATACGAGTATATACCTGATATGAACGTAGAGCGCGGGAAAGGTAACCGAGGAAAGGGTAGAAGGAGATATTTAAAAAATTATCTGAGGGACAGATTGGAATTATGAGAAACAAAAGAGCATGTATGACGAGATGTATGGATGTAAACAAGGCGAGAGCTGTGTGCATGAATAAAAAAGTATTGGAGATTTATTATATCTGCCAACCCCAAAAAGGTCATGGCGTGATAGTATATACATGTTACAATCAACTACAGTCGTTGAAGTCTTGCGTTAATGGTTAATTTACTTGCTAAGCTTCCAGACGTTCTAGATCTGATTCCCGTTCAGGATAAGATTAATACTCGCTAGACATGATGCTATAATTCATCCAATTTATATTTCTGAAAGCTTCAATTTCATTACACTATTGCATAGAAAATTGACGGATATATTTTAAAATCGTTGAAGAAATAAATTAATACGCTTAAAAAATATTTGTTTGTAATGAACTCTATAGGACTGTCTTTTAACTATTACATTTTTCATCTAAATTGAATGTTGTACTGGCGCTTAGTAGTTTCCTAGCATATATCTACTAGTAGTGATCTTGGAGTAAACTACTAGTAGTGATCTTGGTTTTTTTTTAATAACAAAAGTGTTTTTTCCAGAGGGTGAACGTCTGCCTTACAGTGCTGTCAGCGACGCTGATGGCGCCCCCGCGCGCCATATTCCAGGGAGCGGAAGCGCAGGCCAGGGGCGGAGCACTCTACCCAAAGGAATCTGAGACTCGCGAGGTCAAGGTCCTTGACGGCATCTGGAACTTCAAGCTGTCACCGCAGGACCCGGAGTACGGATTCAAGAATGGATGGTACAAGACTGACTTGGATAAGGTATATACAACTATTAGTGCACTGCGCTGATTAGTATATTATGGTATTTAAAGCCTTATGGTATAACGCCGCAATACATGACGGAATTCTTGTATTAGAGGCACGGCACGCCATCTCGGAGGTGTGGAACGCTGATATTTTGTTAGTCTCAGAACATTAAACTCATTGTTGAGGGGAATCGAGCAAACAGGCACACTGTTTATTATATGACATATTATTGATTTATTTATTTTAACGACCGCAGCCATTACAAAAAATCGAATTCCAATAATATAATTATACGAAAAACAAACAAAATTCACGTGAAAAAAGCAACTTAACAAACCTCAAAACACATCATATAACAAAAACGAAAAATATCAAAATTTGAACAGACAATAGAGCGGGAAAAACAGATGAAAAAATTATGACACAAGTACATCGAAATAAAAAAAAAAACAATTTTGTTTTTCAATTAAAAACTGCTTTAAATTTATGTCGATGAATTTTAAATTAAAATAAACACAGATAACAAAAGTAAATATGGCATAAAAATGTCGAACGGAAATATATGTGTACTGTTGCATGCTGATGACATGTTCAGTGAAGAATTAAATTTAAATACAGCGTTAAATTACAAGCGAAATGCGAACGAAAAGGCTTGGAATGAATGTTACAAAATACAGAGTAATGGTAACAGAAAATGATGAAATGAAAAATAAATGCGACATTCGGGTGAACAGTGAAAGATCATAAAGAGTTGGAACTCTGCTACCTGGGAAGTATCATATGTTCTCAGACGACGGAACGGTGAAACGAGATATTGAATGGCGAGTTGGAACAGAAAATAAAGTCAACGCGACACCAAAAAACTTATTCAAACTAAGTATTGCTGTATGTGAGTGAACCGTGGACCTGGAATATAATTGGAAGGCGTAGGCGAAGAGAGATTTAAAATATTCCTGATTTTAGCTTACCCCTAGAGCACAAAGCAGCCAATTATTCTAATCGGACTTTCGGAGTAGATGGTGTAGACTTCTTCAAGAGTGTCGAGCTATTTCAAAATCAGTAACTTTTATAATCTGTATCTCAAATATGATATTTACACCAATTTCTTACAAAGTATGCACCATATTTTTTAAAACTCCACACGTGTTCACCGGTATCTAAGAAATGTGTACACCAATATATTTCAAACGTGTACACCAGTATATTTCAAAGGTGTACGTATACTAGTATATTTCAAACACGTAAGCCAGTATATCATATTTCAAAGGTGTACGTAGTTATACCAATATATTTCAAACGTTTACACCAGTATTTTTCAAACGTGTACACCAATATATTTCAAAGGTGTAGACTAGTATATTACAAAGGTGTACACCAATATATTAAAAAAATGTGTAAGCCAGTATACCTCAAAGTTGTATGTAAACCAATATATTTCACACGTGTATATTTTAAAAGTGTCCAACAGTATACTTCAAAGATTATATACCAGTATATTTCAAAGTTGCACATACATCGATATAATTTTCAAAGATACACCGATGTATATTTCAAAGGTACACCAGTATATTTTAAAGTTTTACATATTACCAGTGTATTTGAAAGGTGCACACCAGTATATTTCAAACATGTGCATCTGTATATTTCAAACGTGTACACCAGTGCCTTTAGAAGCTTGAAGCTTACTTATTAGCTGACAACAAAACTGTCAATAACAGACTATTTCAAACAAACTTTTCAGCGTATTAATTTAAATATTCTGGCTAGACAGACGATTCTGCCTTGATTGACAGGCGTGCAAATGTTTGTATTACCCGACTTCGAAAGAAAACATACCGAAAATATATTATAATCGAGATCGTTTAACGATTTTACGATATTTATATTATGAGACAGGCACGGACCAATTGATTGATGGGGATATGAGAAGTGGGCCGGAAAAAAACGTCCCAGTGTCTCTCACTAAAAATATATTCGTATATAACATTTAGTCTAATAATGAAACTCATTGGTTTTAACCTTTCCTTCCCGGTGTTGGGTATCTTCTACACGTTGCTTCAAATAACCATCAATATCTCTATAAATATAATAAATACAAGGTTAAGATTCTAGGTATTCCTCCATAATATATTTACGCATTGATTTAAAAAATAATATTAATAATAATCAGAATTTATCGACTACATCGTAAGTATTTTCTGAATATCGGAAACAAATTCGCATTTAACACTTGCCGTACGGTGATGGATAGCGAGTGATCATGACTTATATTTTATTTAATTTCTCGAAATATACTGCTTGCAGGGTCTTCATACTTTATGTATTCCTCATCGAAACCTCTATGATTTGAATGATGTCATTAGGAAACAAAACATTCATAGTTAATTCAACAGAAATTAATGATTTTAAATCGCGAATTGACGAAATGTCAAACACTCATTCTTTTTTGACAGTTCGTATAGCGCCCGTTCCAGGGGTCGTCACCAGTTTTATAATCCTGATTGTTATTTTTTATTTTTATCTGGTATGTTTTTTCTATTATCATTTTTTATCTGGTATGTTATATTGTACCATTACTCTTTTTATAATAAATGTACATTTTATTTATAATTTCATTTTCAAAAATATAATAATTGAGATGGCGGGAAATATCGACGGCGATGATAGCGATTTGGAATTTAAGGCGACAGGCAATATATCAGAATCAGAAGATTTTGTCGAGGTACAGGATGAAGTATATTCTGATTTGGAGACGAGTGAAGAAGACGAAGAAATATTATTTACATCAAAACATGGATTCGAATGAAGTTCATTACGAGTACCACCTCAATCTTCGAGGCATCGGTCGGGTATCAAATATTCTCATCGAAGATTCTGGACTGAGAAATTCAAGTATAAATGTACATTCCATAAAAGATATGTGTTGTCTGTTTGTAAATGAAGAGGTGGTAAAAGTGATGTTTAAGAAACAAATCGTCATTTAAATCGAATTCATTCAGAAAAGAACCAACCAATATCAAAAGACGAGTTATATGAATTCATTGGAATATTGCTCGCACCTGGCAGAAATCGAACACGAAAGCTATCTTTGAGTGAATTGTGGATAAGTGAAAGTCCCTTTTGCCAGTCATTTTTCACAACAGCTCTGTCTCGAGATAGATTCATCTATATTTACAGTCATATTCGTTTTGATGATAAAGAAACCCGAGAAGAGAGATATCAGGGTTTTTTCAGATAAATTAGAACCAATTAAGTGGATTTCAAAAATGTTTATGGATATGTGCAAAAGCAATTATTCTCCATCTTCGAATATAACTGTAGATGAACGTTTGCCAAACTTTAGAGAGAATTGTTCATTTCGCGTGTACATGAAGTCTAAACTTGGTAAATATGGCATCAAAATCTGGGTTGCTGCCGACTGCGGCGGCATATGACGCATAACAAATTTACAGGCTTATTCTGGTATGATAAATAATCGTAGAGAGAGATAAATCAAGGTAACTGAGTAGTTATAGAAATGGTTCAACCGCAGTATGGCACGAACAGGAGGATAACCACAGGTATTTTTATTACCTCCATCAAATTAGCCGATAATCTTTTATTAAAAGGTTTAACTCTAACTGGCACGCTTCGAAAAAATAAAAGAGTAATCTCACTTGAATTTATACCGTCTAGAGAGAAAACAATCCATAGTAGCTGAAAATAAAATACTTGTTTCGTGTGTACCACAAAAAATAAAGCAGTATTATTATTATCCACTCAATTCAATGATGCAGAAATTGATTATTCAGAAAAACAAAAGCCACTATAGTAATTATACATCATTATAATAATACGAAAATTGGAGTAGATACGGGAGACCAAATTACTTGAGAGTACTCTTGCTCAAGGTCAACGAGAAGATGGCCTTTCCGTCTTTTTATGGAAATTATAGATATGGCTGCATTGAATGCATACCTCTTATGGATAGACAAATATCCAGAGTGGAAACAAAATAATTAATACCACCGAAAACATTTCACAAGAGAGTTAAGTTTGGAATTGGCAATGCCCAATATCTTAAAAAGGAAAAATAGCAACAACAAGATGCTTTTAATACAGTTTTAACATATTGTGGCGAGTCAATATCCGAAACATTAGTAAATAATATCCTGTTGGCACCCCGTGAGGTCCTCAAAAGAGGAAGTTGTGGGTTTTATTAAAAACATTCGAGAAAAAAAAACCAGGCTATTCTGCAATATTTGTCAAACACCTGCGTGTTTAGTACGTAGAATATAGTAAAAAAAAAGTGGTTTCATGCCCCAATTGCGATAACTTTCTCCACAGGATTAAACTTTGATTATATGATATGTTTGTCCTATTTTCAAATTTTCTGAAGTGTTTATATTTTCCAAATTGCATATATTTTATTGATTTGAATTTCGTGTTTGTTTATATATAATTTTGAATTTCGTGTTTGTTTATACTATATAAATTTCTCGCCCTAAAACCTTGATTTTTGAATTTATATATTCATTTTATATTTTGTTTATATGTTATTTATTGTCTTTATTCGAATTATGGTTTTATTGCCAAAAAAATACACGCTACATTTTATTGTATAATTTTATGAAAAAAAATTAAAAGGCTGGAAATCTCTTATCACGCATGCGCATTCTGAATGTTGCGCAGACCGAACGACGCAGCGTAAAAATAATATTCTTATAGAAATGCCTTTCTGTTTTAGCTCTTATTTTATCATTTCTTACCTTTATTTTATATTATTCGACATTTTATTACATAATAAAATGATGTTTATAGCTAATAACAAAAAATAACCTAGCAGATTTTGCATAATTTTAATTTGAAACATACATGTTTAGTGTACCCTCAGTGTCCAACGCCGTAACTGGCGTAATTTTTTAGCACAGTAAAGGAAGTGTTAAAAGGTTGGAGACCTCTTTTCAGTCATGCGCATTCTGAACGTTGCGCAGACCGAACGACGCAGTGGGAAAATTATATTCGTATAGAAATGTCACTTCTCTGTTTCAACTATTATTTTATCATTTCTTATACTTATTTTATATTATTCGACATTTTATTACACAATAAAATGATGTTTATAGCTAATTAAAAAAAAACTAATAGATTTTGCATAATTTTAATTTAAAACATACATTTTTAGTGTACCCTCAGTGTCCAACACCGTAACTGGCGTAATTTTTTAGCACAGTAAGGGAAGTGTTAAACGCTGTGAGTGCCTCGATCTTGGGTCTTGACGATAGGTGAAAAGTATGCGGGAAGCGCGACACTATATTCGCATCTCACTTTTGCATACGTCACTGAATAGCGAGGAGCGCAATTGTCTCAACCTCGCAAGTGTAAGCGACGCCCGAGTTAGCCCACAACCCTGCCGCGCTGCAGTAGCTGTTGAGCTGGCAACGAGACTAGACCTACGCCCGTTCCGTGAGCGGTGCCAGATGGTTTTTTAATGTTTTCAGCAAATAAATCTCAATTATTATAATTTTTAACTTCAATTATAATTAATTAAGGGGATTATCTATGAATGTTCTTATTTTTCCGATTTAAAATCGCAAATTTTTTATTGCGTACTCACTACCCAACACCGGAGCCCGCGTATTATTTTTATCACCGTAAGGGAAGGGTTAAGAAAGAAATTCAGAAATTCTATCAATAAAATTTCGTTTGAGATAATGTAATTTTGTTAATTTCTCACAATATTTTTTTTTCAAGTTCCTTCATATTTAACGTTTTAAAAATTAGAATTTTAATGTAGTCAAGTCTTAATATTAATGATAGTTAAGCTGAGATCCAAATTCATTGCCATAGCTAAAAATGAATAGCTAAAAAATTGTCCTGCCTAGTTTAAAAAAATCGGAGCTGTTGCCATATGGAGTGATTAAATGATGCGATGATATTTTGAAGTCGTTATACCTATCATCTTCAGGGCTATGCCAAAAACATTATCAAATATTGCCTGCATATATATAGTAATATTATTCATATTTGAAAATGTTTTTTGATGTCACTCTAAGGATAACGACTGCAACGCCCTCAAAACGTCGGCCATCATTTAAACCAGCACGGTAAAAATATTTTAAACTAGTGAAAAACAATCATGAAAATCTTTAAACATACGAATATGTGTCCTGCCTAAGGTGCACTACTTTATAGTTTTGTGTCATAATAAGTGATAATAATAATAATGAAAAGACGATTTATATAACGCTACATAAAGGGTCTTTCAAATTGAATGGTTTTTTTAATTCTATTTTTTTTTAATTTTTGAATAAAACACACAATTTGCTTTGATTTCAAAAAACTTTTAATGGTCATTGAGGTATAATATATGACATTTAAACACAAAAAAACAATATCCGCAAAATGTCCACCTCTTGCATCTCCACAGATTCCACTTTTTTGTCAAAATTTTCGATGACATTTTGGCATAATTGCGGTTCTAACTCACCAATAACGCGAATAATTTCATCCTTCAGCTCAGGAATTGATTGGGGGTTATTCTTATAGACCTGGATTTTCACGTAACCCAAGAGAAAATAGTCCAGCGGTGTCAGATCACATGATCTTGGTGGTCAATTAACAACACAGTTTCCGGAGATTACAATACATAAAATAATTCAACAATTTGAACGCGTTGATGTATTGTATACGACTCCATTTTTATAAATGTCATACATTACACTTCTCAAATGTCACAAGACCCAGGCAAGTTCGCGACGCCATCTGTGTTTTATCCAAGAATAAAAAAACCGCTCAATTTGAAAGACTCTTTACTTACAGTGCGTGCGCTAACTGGGAATTCTCGAACCCGCTATTATTGACAGATAAAAAATATTAAAAAATAAATGTATATATGTTAAGTTGAATGTAAAGATAGAAAGTTGGTAGCTGCGGCCATTATAGTAGGTGCGTCCACGCATCTGTATATGTTTAGAAAAACATATTTAGTATGAAAACCGCAGAAAACTTACCACGGGTAGACGAACTACAAAGAAATCTTCGTAGATATTCCGATATGTAATAGTAACACATTCGGCTTTAGGTGTAGTATGTGTATGTAATGCTTATAGGGTGTGAGCTGAAAAACATCTGGTGTCCCCGTGGCTGGGCTCGCCGTATATTGGTGGGGTGTATCTTGGCCGAGGGGATGTTATTAGATGAGCTCAGACCTTTTGATAGCTTCTGTCTTTTCTGTGTTTTAGCTGTCTGCAATTTATATGTTTTTGAAGTGTATTTAAATATATTATGTACATACTATGTTGCTACCAATAAACCTATATTTATTATTTATTTATTATTTATATATAATCATAAATTTATATATATAATCATAAATTTTGATGAGAACACATTTGGCTTTAGGTGATGTAGGTATATAATGTATGTATGTAATGTTCATATACAAATTCATAATTTCCATATGCATATTCATAAGTCCTCACAAAAAGGTATGTCTTCGAGTGCTTTCTAAGAATGCACACTAACCTATATATCTAACACTTAAATACAGTATATTCCACACCATAGGTACAACAACTGCAAAAGCCTTGTCATAATACCTCGCCTTATTGGATCGATTCTGGAAAATAAATATATACGATGAAGACTAAATCGACTTTAAAATACTACTCCTTTCCAAAGGAACATCTGGCAAACACAGATTCGAAATATACAATGGAGACATCCTGTTAAGGGACTTGAATGCAAAGAGACAAAGTTTGAAATAAATCCGTTCGCGATAGTTGAAACAATGTTGCATATAATAAAAAAAATTCAAAGAAATTCCACGTCTATAAATTATTTCTGTTGTGAATAATAAAGTATTTCACAGTTTTATCTAATTCGTTGACCTACAAACAAATAACGAAGCTATCATTCGACCAGAACACTAAACAGATAAATCAAACAGGCGTCATATAATTTGCATACATTCTGCCTACAATAATATTATTCAAGCGCAATTATTTGCACGATTAGGTGCATAATACATAATGTAATCACTAAGTGTAGGATAACACACGCTGGGAATCACCATGGTGCACTTATATCAGAAGACACACATTCTAACAGTCTGATAAGAATGAAAACATCGAATAACAGATTCGTGTCACACCAATGGTATTTTAATGAACAGGTGTCCGAAAAAATCGTATACACACTTTGAATATTAATTCAGTGTTTATAAAGGCATATATCTAAGATTTAAACTTCAAATTTAAGAGAACAGACGTAGATTATTTTAATTATCACAAGTGCTCAAACTGATGGCCGTTCTAGTCCATCCATAGCTATTAACATAGAATCGCAAACATCACGAATTATTTGCTTTGGTATTTGGGCGCATTCTCTTTCAATGACTGGTGTAAATTCATTAACTGTTGTCGATTTTGTGCCATAAACTTTATTTTTGATGATGTTCTCATAAAAAAAAAAGTTCATTGGCGTAAGGTCTGGGGAGCGTGGGGGTATTCAATGCAACATCTACGTCCAATCCATATGTTCGGCAAAATGTTATCAAGATAGACACTCACATTATGATGGTAGTAAGGAGTTGCACCATTTTGTTGAAAATTAAAATACTCTTAATCCCTAAGCTCCTCACGAATGCTTTGTAAGACAAATTCCTGTAGTAAGTTCAGGTAAACGGTATCTAGTTATAAAATAGGTGTATTTGAGATGTGGTGCTGGAGAAGGATGTCACGAATTTCATGAACGACAAGGCGATCTAATTCATTCTCAAAAAACTGAGATTCACTGACAGAT
The DNA here is from genome assembly GCA_949825065.1 of Odontocerum albicorne. Lineage (NCBI taxonomy): Eukaryota > Metazoa > Arthropoda > Insecta > Trichoptera > Odontoceridae > Odontocerum > Odontocerum albicorne. Next base: position 36,058,784 of record OX463847.1, on the reverse strand, counting down.
TGTCGAAAATATGACCAGTTCTCCGATTATTTGAACACATTGCTCGTGGCTAAGAATACGTGTATAGTTTGGAAAGGCTTGTAGTCCCTGGAAGCGTACAAGACGGAGAGTCCCAATGCGTTATACTGACCAAGTGAAAGACGCAACAGGACTACCCTTAACAGCTACTCGTCGAAGCGCGAAGTGCAAATATAGATGGAAAGAGTCGTCAAGGGCTATCATGGGAGTCGTGAGCTATACGATAGGATAATGATGATGATTCCAGTTATTCCAATTGCAAGCAAGTGAAAACCAACTCTTCAAGTAATTCCCCGATAATGTGTTTGCATCGATTGGGGAATAAATACATTGATGCAAAGGATGTGAATGTGAGAAAGAGTGAAAAAAACCGCGTAAATACTATAGAAATGCGTGCACTTATATTGTCATCACATGAATTTGAAATGCGTACATCGCAAATTCATGTGATGACAATATATGATGGAATGCGGAATTAAGTTATTAAGGATGGATGTGAACTAAAGACTGATGTGTTGAGTAAGATGAAGAAGAGCACACTGAGATGGTTTGGGCGCGTTGAACGAATGAATGAACAAATTCCTTCCGATTGATGTCTACTCGTACTTTGCGAGTCCTATCCCTCCAGAACATCCTGTTATGAATATAATTTTGCGCCAATCCAACTCTCTAATTTCTTGTTATTTGTTTTTATTAAACACTGTTTATTCCACTTTTTATAACGGTATAACACTACCGCTTTCACCTCATCATCAGGGAGCACAAACAAGACTGAATTATGTTCGAACTGGCACATATATTCCAAGAATCTCGCCACTGCTCGCTGAGGTTGTCTCCTCCCTCCCTTCACCCACAGTCCCCAACCCGAATGTTAACCGTTAGAAGCGTGTATGTCGGTACCAGTTCGAACAGAATTCAGACTTGTTTGTGCTCCCCTAATGATTAGATGAAAGTCTTGAAACCGGTAGGGTTATACCATTAGAAAAAGTGGAATAAACAGTGTTTGATAAAAACAATTACAATGTCTTTAAACCTCCACAGTGCTAATGCCTTAACTATAAATAATATATCCATAGTTTTATGGATGCCCTCTTCTCGTTTATTTACAACGTGGTAAAATTGTAACAACATTTTTGCGGTTCATAAAATCTATTCTAGAGAATGTCTTTCTGATTGTGAGCAAGAAATAACCATTTAAAGAAATAACTGTTTAAGTCGTTTAAAGAGCAGACTTTCCTAAAGGCCGCTCCAACTCGGAATTCCAACCCACTGTTATAAACAGATTGAACATATTATAAAATAAATACATATAAGTTAAGTGTTGAGATAGGAAAGTGGTGACTGCGGGCATTACATTAGGTACTTCCTCGTATCTGTATGTGTTTAGATAAAACATGTTTGATAATAAAACCGCAGAAAACTAACCAATTGAAGACGAACTATAAAAAACCTCGTCAATTCAGTTCCATCCACCCACCGCCCACGCTGATAAGGGGAATAATATAATCCCTTTCTAGGGCGATCTACAATAGAAGAACGGAATTTTCTTTATTTTTTTAAAAGCGCGATTGCATGTAGTGACGAAGAAAGAAATGCAGTGAAACCCCGTTTTAACGTGCCCGGAATTCACGTTTTCCCGCTATTTGCGTTCAATTTTTACAATCCCGTTTTATTTTAGTACATTTAGTGCCCGCTTTTACGTTTTTATTTCCCGCAATTTACGTTTGAAATATTTAAAATGCAATTCAATTTATAAACATATTTAATTAAATGCGCGACGATTTAAAATATTTGAAATGAATATTAGGAAGCAGAAATATGTTGTTTCTATTTATAGACACGTGTACGCCTGCAGCGCTCATGGTCAAGGTTACACGAGTCGTGGAATACGATGCAATTGGTGGAGAATTTAGCGAATCAGAGGCAGGCAGAATGTATATGTATTTGGTCAATTTATGCTTGTGTTTTAAACGTGTCGGTCGTGTACATACAATTTCAATTGTCAATTTACATATTTTTCATTTCTTTTAATTTTTCGTTGAATCCCTTCAAATAATGTCTCAGCAAAGAAAAATATTATCGATTCAAGAGAAAAGGAAAATTCTCGAAAAAGTGAATAAACATGTTAGTTCACGTGTTTCGCTCGCGCGTGATTTAAGGATACCCATTACAACTTTGGCTACGATAATAAAAAATCGTGAATCTATTGAAAAAATCGGAATTCCGATTTGCGTGATTATCTAAATAAAAAATAATTATCAATTTTACATTTTTTTTTCTAACCCCGAATTTACGTTTTCCCTCCAATTGCGTTTTTTTATCAGTTCCTTCAAAAACGTAAAAACGGGGTTTCACTGTACCCGAATAGACTCCTTATACGGTGACGACACATCTGAGTATAAAAAAATAGTAGCGACGATAAACTTAAGTTCCGACGTCACGGGACAAGGCAAATTACTCCCAGTGCATTAAATAAACGACTTAAGTCGTAGAGTTCAAACAGCCTAGCAAGTTGCCAATACTTTCACGGAAAATTTCAAATGCAGCAAAACTACCATTTGACACCACTAGATCGAAGTAGCCAACCAATCCGAAGACTAATCTATGTAAGGCTAAATTGGGATCCCTTCAAAACATATTGACTCGGTTATGATCGCACTATCACGAAATATGATATGCAGATTGATCTATGCAGGCGCCCGTCGACTTTCGCACATAATTGGTTTCTGAAAATGTGTACGAATGTTGAATGTCAGAAAGTAGAGGGATATAAAAAAAACATAAAAAATTGTATTTTAAAATATTTATTTATCAATAATATATTAAAAATATGTATTTATCAATATACATCATTAAGTTAACGAGGCGTGTTTAAGTGCTTTCAGGTGTTTTCTTTATAAACTTGTCAAGAGTTAAATTGAATACCACAATTTTTTTTCTTTTCTTGATAATGAGTTCTATAACATGCTGTGTCTTTCTTAATCGCCCTACATACTTGAGACATACGTTCTCCATTCTTCCATGATAGTAAAAAAATGTCAATATGCATGAAGGCTTCATTCATATTTTTTATTGTCAAAGTCTTGACGATTTTATCAGCTTCTTCTTCCTCACTTTCATTGTGTTTTTCATTTAACTCTTGTTGCTCAATTAAGTATTAATTTGACAGAGGTACTGCGTGAGATTCAATCAACTCATTAACATCCTCGTTGTTGACGTCCAAATTTAGTTCATTCATTAGGCTAATTATGTCATCTGTAATAAGTTTCCGGAGTTTCTTCAGAATTTATAAAATAACTCATCATTTGTGGGCATAATTGTTTCCAGAAACCTTTCATTGTTGACTTTTATTTCAGCCCACGAGTCTCCAATATTGTTTATTGCGTTCCATATATTATACTCGTAGTTCTTCCAAAAAAGTGGGAGCGACTGTATGGAAGCGAACAATTTTTGCATTATCGACAAAAAATCTTGAAAAAAATGTTTTTTTTAAATGTGCGATGTAGCGAATTGTGCGAAAGTCGGGGGCCGCCTGTACTGTCACGAAAATCATATAACAAATTGACGCCAAAATCTGATCGAGTCGGAATAACAATAACCAAAATTTACCAAATAAATCAAGTTTTCCAACGAAATTACTCATCTATTTATTATTCGTAGTTAACATGTATCGACCAAAATTCTACCATAGCTGACAAATTATTTTATTTATATTTTTACACCAGACTATATATTATAACGAGCTCTTGTGAAATGCGCTTCACACATTGCTGGGCCACTTTATCATAACATTTATTTTATATAAACGTAATTATCACAATTGTACCGAATGCACAGGTTTTTCATAATATTACCATAAAAGTTACATTTCCGTTTTGTTGAAGTTAAACTCAACAGCGAAAATATTATAATATATTCATGTCGAGGTCGAGTTATATTTTGCTCCGCATAATTTTGTAACTTTAATTATAGAATGTGCATTGATGCGTTATGCCACTAATACGCCATTCTTTGTGGTCCACGCCTCATAACCGAGGACGTGGGGTTCGGTAGGACAAGGGCATGTCAATAAACTTCTGTGCAGTTTTATTTATTCATTTATTATATGGTCAAAAAGACCTTTAGTTAACAAAATAGAAAACAAATATTAAAAAAAATTGAGATATCTTACACTTTCATAATATTCAGTGCAACCTGACGGGTTTATTGAAATATGACAATATCTTCCAACTTAAACAAGCTGGAAACCAGACTGGAACCCTTTTTAAAAAATCTGGATGCCAACAGGAACTAAACCCGCAATCCCTGAGTTGGAAGTTCTTATTAATAAGGGTCACGGCGCTCCTCGATAATATTGAGAGTAATATTTAACAATAAATAATTTTGTTATTCCAATAATTACATTAATCCCCGCTACACATGTTTCTACCTTCTATCCCGATGCTCTTTTCAGGCGAAAATTTCATTCTGCATCTTGAGATAGGAGGTAGAAATACGTGTAACAAGGATTAATGTAAATATTGTAAATAGTGGAATATCAACGAACTTTATTGTAAAATTTTCTAAAATGGAGTTCTACAAAATTAAAGTCCAATATTTTTTTCTGATTTGGTTTATTTTGCCTTGTATTTAGAAATTTATGTTAGATTAATTTGTAATTTCGTGAGTCTATTTGAATATTTCTCCGTGGCCTAGTTGATAAGCGCCTGTCTCCCAACCCGGAGATTGCGGGTTCAAACGTCGCTGGAACCCAGATTTAAAAAGAAAAGGATTCCAGTCTGTTTTTAACTAAAGGCCTCTTTAACATCCTTCTGGTTGGTTGGAGGAGATTGCCACATGGCAATACGCCCGCCAGGTTGTAATGTATATAACATAAGTGTAATACAATTCAATATTCAACATTTTGAATAAAATTATTAAATCCGCTATGATTCTACAGATACTTGATTAAAACATGCTAAACATTAATAAAACATTTATAAAAAAAACAAAGCATTCATATTATTCTTAGAAACGAACTTAATAATTTGAAACGAATTTCCTTGCATATTCAGATAAGCTACAAACTAAAGGCCCGTTCTCACGGTTCAATTTTAGTTGATCGATTAAACTTGATCAACAAAAGTTGAACACGACTTGAATCAGTTTTTGTTCACACATTTCAATAGAAACTGATTCAAGACCCGTTCTCACGGTTCAAGTTTAGTTGACCGATTAAAGTTGATCAACAAAAGTTGAATGAAATCTGTAGCGAGAACCTTTGTTTTAGTAGAGTTGATCAACTTTTTAGTTGATCAAGAAAAGATTAACCCAGTCAAACTTTATCGTTCAAGTTATGAGTCATCCGCCATTTGCTTTCACGTTGAAACCTGTTTTAAAACATGTGAACATGTGAATTCAAGTTGATTGTCAAGTTCGCTTTCAACTCGATAAATATAAAAATAAAGATGCAAGAGAAAATGCTTTCAATGCCATTTTTAACAGAATTAAATGGAAACAGTTTATTGAATCAGTTCCTATTGAAACGTGTGAACAAAAACTCATTCAAGTCGTATTCAACTTTAATCGGTCAACTAAACTTGAACCGTGAGAACGGGCCTGTATTCAACTTTTGTTGATCAACTATAATCAGTCAATTAAACTTGAACCGTGAGAACGCGCCTTCACTACAGATTTCATTCAATTTTTGTTGATCAACTTTAATCGGTCAACTAAACTTGAACCGTGAGAACGCGCCTTAAGTATCGTTAAATATACTGTTGAGAAGATACAACTGTATCAGAATTCTCCTTCGTCCTTTTTACTTAGAATTTCCATTATATTTTTTCTTGTATTCTATTAAAACATAATAAAGCAGGTAACGCTATTTCGATACCTCGAATTGGATGTCTATAGAAATGATGACCTTTACAATGGTCAATAAAGATACTACAATTTAACTAAAACATTCAAAACAACACCACGATTAAAATCCAGTGCAGTTCTGTAATGTCAATAAATTAGTAAAAATACTATTATATAATTATGTAGCTGGATAGAAAAAAATATCTGCGATGTCTACCTAATGCTATAATTATGTAGGTGGATAGAAAAATCGGTCTGCGTTGTCTACCTAATTATGTAAGTGGATAGAAAAATGTATCTTCGATGTCTACTCAATACTGAATTATGTTGGTGGACAGAAAAATCGGTCTGTGTTGTCTGCCTTATACTAAAATTATGTAGGTGGATAGAAAAATCGACCTACGTTGTCTACCTTATACGAGTACTAGAATTATGTAGGTGGATAGAAAAACCAGCCTGCGTTGTCTACCTAATTATGTAGGTGGATAATAAAAATTGGTCTACGTTGTCTACTCAATACTGAATTATGTTGGTGGACAGAAAAATCGGTCTGTGTTGTCTGCCTTATACTAAAATTATGTAGGTGGATAGAAAAATCGACCTACGTTGTCTACCTTATACGAGTACTAGAATTATGTAGGTGGATAGAAAAACCAGCCTGCGTTGTCTACCTAATTATGTAGGTGGATAATAAAAATTGGTCTACGTTGTCTACCTAATACTTAATTATGTAGGTGGATATAAAAACTGGTCTGCGTTATCTACCTAGTATTATAAGTATGTAGGTGGATGGAAAAGTCGGTCTGCGTTGTCTATCTAATACTATAATTATGTAGGTGGATAGAAAAAAAAACACTAATTCTTCCGTCAATTTAACAGTCTAAAGTCTAAACCCTGACGTGGAGCCAAATATATGCACATCCGAGTTAGCTGCCGTATTGTATTCTCGGCACGTTCTCCCTATAGACGGGTTTTAAAAGCCTGTATTATCCCAAAATGTAGCTACCCTGAACAAAGCAGGTCTTCTAAGAAAGCGAGAGGGAAGACAAATTCGCTCCAGAGTTGCAGGTGGGTTCACTTTCAAGACAACCCAATAATATCATCAAAGAGGACAATTTTTTAAATGGTCTTGTATTTTTTATTAGGAATCCCAGCAAACTAAAGCATTTTTATTAGGAATCCCAGCAAACTAAAGCATTTTTATTAGGAATCCCAGCAAACTAAAGCATTTTTATTAGGAATCCCAGCAAACTAAAGCATTTTTATTAGGAATCCCAGCAAAATAAAGCATTTTTATTAGGAATCCCAGCAAACTAAAGCATTTTTATTAGGAATCCCAGCAAAATAAAGCATTTTTATTAGGAATCCCAGCAAACTAAAGCATTTTTTACTATCTCCTTAACATGATAACCGGAGGAAAAAAATATAAAAGATATTTTTTCTCTTTTTTCTTTCTTTCACTTTCATTTACACGGACGAGACCCCTTCACCTGTCGCTCAAAATATGCACACGACTACATACATACCATCACACCGTCCCCCTATCTAAGTAGGCAGAAAGGAAAGAGTGCCGGACTTTACTATCGCGACACACATCATTCTCATATTCTACATCCATGTACCTTCTCATACAGCTCCTTCGATTCCTCTGACTTTTTAAATTTCCTTTTTTTTAAATATACGTTTGTTCCAACCATATTTTCCTTGGTCTTCCTCTACCACACCTTCGTCTCTTATTTACACTATACTATAGTATATTTGTTTTGTTAGTCTTTATTCATTCATTCGTTTCACGTATCCAAACCATCTTAGATGAAATGAGATGGTTTGGGATATGAAATGGTTTGGACCCTCGAAATAAAATGAAAATAAAACAATTTTGTTTATACGTGACCAGTACAAACTTGCAATAGTAGGATGGAAATAGTTAACTTGACATTGGTATACTCTTCCAAAGAATGGATTTCACTGTCGTTAGATAATAATTAATTACTTGTCTGCACATCACAGCATTTTACAATGCCATGTAACTAAATCATTTTCTTCCCAGACAGGTCCAGTGATCCCGATGCCGGTCCCGGCCAGCTACAACGACATCACGCAGGACCCAGAGATCCGGGACCACGTGGGGCTGGCGTGGTATGACCGCCGTTTCTTCGTGCCAGACTCCTGGAGGAAGGCCGAGCACCGCATCTGGATGCGCTTCGGCAGTGTGCATTACGCCGCTCAAGTGGTATGTCCACAGATTACCTTATTAGATGGGACACGGGCAAATTGCTCAGAAAAATCGCTAATTTTACTCACACTAGAAGGTCCAATATAAAAAGGATTAACAGCAATATAATGGTTTGGGGATACCCAGTCACACCAACTTGACGAACGAAAATATTTACGAAAATTGTTAAAAACGAGGCTACTATACTAAAGAAAATGTAGCATGGTCCCTGTGACGTTTCACAAATTTGCCCCAATACAACCTTGTAACGACGTTCAGTAATTTTAATTATTTTGTCAACTTTAACACAATATAAGCCTCGATTCTAATAAATAGCAAGTTATGTAAAATACATTACATAAAACTAACAATAATGACAAATTAAGACATCTTATTACAAATTAGCAAAAATGTGGCAGTTTGTTCAAGTCAACTAATATTTGGCGACGTTCGTCAAATGTCACTACGTTAGTCTGCATTGGCTAAGGATGGGGTATACGATAATTGGATTTTCGATTTTTTTATACATAAAATTAAATATTCGTAATTAGTATTAATTCATAGTGGATCTTGACCTATTTAAAGATAGATACAAATGATACAATACATTAGAAAGTCAGTATAATGAAAATTAGGAATTAAAACGTCAGTTTAGAGAAAAACAATTTTTCGATTTATAAAAAAAAAACGATTTTACCCCATCCCTTTGAGACATGACATTTCAAACGTCAATGGACCACGCTACATTTTCTTGAGTATAATTTATAAAATTGTAATAAAATCAATTCAATATACATGATTCGCTCACTTTACTGAGAAAAATCCGAAGCCGAAGACACCAGTCTTCGAATAATTTTCGTCAATATTTTCACTCACGAGCGAGGTGCCGGTTGTGAAATTTCTCAATATACTCGTATATAGTAATAATATATTATGTAACAAAAACACTAAGAAATGAAAATCGTATTAATATTTCGAGAAGAATAGTTCTCTTCCCTGTCTCTCTTTATGTCACTTTCTTTCTCTTAGACAAGGGAGACCAAACTTGAAAGAATTTATTGGTAACAGGTGCAACGGCTGGGTTTGTCACTGAGGTCTATTTTATTTCAATGTTTCGGATAACACATTAATGGTCATTCTATAGTCCATTGCCCGAATAGCCCGCGTCATTTTCATTATTACGAGTAGTATCTCTCAATTTCCTTATAATCTGGCAACTTATTTTATTGAATAAAGGCATAGAATAAAAACTATAAAGTGTTTATGTTATTGCGATATTACGAGTACATACTAGCTGGTAGTCCGTAAGTTATATGAACGTATACACGTATATGCAAAAAGTACCCACATTTTACCACTAAACTCACATTTTACCTATTCTGAGAATTGAGGAAATATCACGCTACTTTATACAGACACGTATGGAACAAATTACTATTACAGAATTGGACAATAATTATAATAACAGGGCAATTTATACAGCGCCGTTTAGAGAGCAAATTCTCTGCGGCTGCGGTCATTATATTATGTACTTCCTCGCATCTGCATATGTTCAGAAAAAAACATTTTTTTTAAGAAAACCGCATAAAACTTATCAAGGGACGACGAACTATAAAGAAACCTTTGTAAATCTTCTGATATGTGATAGTAACACATTCGACTTTAGGTGTAGTGTAGTTGGGTAGTGTTAATATACACATAAATTTTGCCAAGACCTTCTTAAAAGAGTTGTCTTGCAAGTGCTTGCATCCTAAAGCTGCACACACCATCCATATCTCTATCACTAAGACTTAACACCACATGACCAGCAACGGCAAAACCCCTATCATGATACCCAATTCCACTGGATCGACCCAGAGCAATCAATTCATCTGATGACGAAGAAATCGACAAAGCTCCACACCTCTTCGAAGGAACACCTCCCAGACATAGACTCGAAAGACACAGTGGAGGTAAAGGGACCGAAATACAATGAAACGAAGCCCGAAATCAATCCGCTCACGACATCAAAGGCAGTGTAGACCCCTCCCCCATATACTCGTATGTTATACATAAAATTGATAGTGAAATACACATTCAATTATCTTAGTATTTATCTAATGTAGGATTAATTTATAATTTTCAAATATAATTCGAATAAACAAATTAATCATATAACACTTTATTTCAGAGTTGAACTCCTGAGTATAATTTTTAATTTGTATAACATAAACAAGTTACTCGCAAAGCATAAAATTTCTCTCTAATTCATAAATCAGCAAGTATATAGCACCCCAGTGCCCGAGTCTCTCAATTAACTTTCAACTGCCAATCATTGAACTCGATTGGTCGCTTTAATGGGCTCTTCCTAACGTAGGTAATAAGTATTTTTATGAGTTTTATATTATACTCGTATATATAAACTGCAAGAAATATAATTATCTAACGGATGTTATTTCATGCAAATTTATTATATAGTTTATAACATACATTTTGAAAGCAGCAGGTTTTTCGTTTATAATATTTGCGATATTTTTTTTATTATAGCCGATCAATTTAATTTATATGTGCTAAAATGTATGTTTTACAACCAGTTCGTTAATCATGAAAAAATAATTGATTGATTCTTTAATTTTAATGGAAACCGTCGTGTTTTTTGACATTTATTTTCTTTTTGTGCATTTTATAGTATAAATTGTTATGATACATGTTTATTTTATATTGAAATAAAATAGGTAATATTTTTTTCTCAGATGCCTAGTATGGTTTGTGTTTATTAAGATACAACGCTGGAAACAATTCGGACTCTCCTGTCATAATACAACCTAATGAACATATACGCATACATAAACTACTGACATCTGTAATATATGCATGTGATATGCACGCACCGGAGGAATAATGCGCGTGCGCATGGCTGGTGGCATCACCACTAACCGACACAGAGAACAAAGTTCACTCTAATAACAAGGCATCCGTTATTTACACTCTTACCAAGAGTACACAGCTTTCTTTGACAATTATTTCGAGATTGAGCTCAATTGAAAAAATTCGACGTTTTTTCACAGTTTATTGTCATTTCACTATAATTTTATATATCGAATCTATTAACTTATTCTTTCAGGCACAACATATAACATTTGCCTGTCTGGGTAGGTAGTAGTTCACATTTACCCAAAATTAATGAATTACGCATTTTGTCATCGTACTTGTTTAGTTCACATTTATCCAAAAATTAATGAATTACGCATTTTTTCATCGTACATGTTTAGTTCACATTTATCCAAAATTAATGAATTACGCATTTTATCATCATACGTGTTTAGTTCACATTTATCCAAAATTAATGAATTACACATTTTGTTATCGTACATGTTTAGTTCACATTTATCCAAAATTAATGAATTACGTATTTTATCATCATACGTGTTTAGTTCACATTTATCCAAAATTAATGAATTACACATTTTGTTATCGTACATGTTTAGTTCACATTTATCCAAAATTAATGAATTACACATTTTGTCATCGTACTTGTTTACTATAGTTCACATTTTCCAAAATTAATGAATTACGCATTTTGTTATCGTACTTGTTTAGTTCACATTTATCCAAAATTAATGAATTACACATTTTGTCATCGTACTTGTTTACTATAGTTCACATTTTCCAAAATTAATGAATTACGCATTTTGTCATCGTACTTGCTTAGTTCACATTTATCCAAAATTAAGTTATTATCAACATAACATTTTTTCACAGCGTTCATGTATTTTGATATTAAGTCTTTGTATGATCATCGAATTCGTGAGTTCTAAACTGATTTCAATGCAGACCTTTTTTCACTGACTACGTATTAGATGAAGCTTAGAAGCTACATTTATTATTCAAAAACTGTTCTTGATGTGGCAAAGTCACTTTAGGGAATCCCTCCTATCTAAATTTTAAGCTGTCGTTTTTGATGTCATGTTTTTGACCTACGGTTTATACATCAATATTCTCTCATTTCAACTACATATAGTATTTAATTGAATATTTGCTCATTTCAACTACAGATTTAGGTGTCCAATAGATCACTGGATCTTCTTCTTCCTGGCACTGTTCCAACTCATTGTCTAAGTAGGCTGTTGGGGTCGGCTCTTCTCGTTCTCAAGCTGTATATTCTTCGATTCTGGTTGTCGCTTTCATCTAGGCCGTTTCTCTGCAGGATTTTGGAGCATTGAGTCATCCAGGAGTTCTTTGATCTTCCTCTGGACGGCCGTCGGATCTTCCTCTGGACGGACGGCCACAAAAATTGCCTGATTTACAGTATGGTCTGGTGGTCTCCGTCTTATGTGCCCGTACCATATCAGATATCGCTCTTCCCGCTTACTATTTATGTCAGTGACTGCCAGGCTACCACGAATGCGTGAGCTCTTAATTTTATATTTTAGTGATTCTCCTGCCGACCACCTAAGCATTCGCATTTCTGCTGTTTCAAGTTGCCTAGAGTAGGAGCTGTACATAGTCCAGCATTCTGAGACATACATAATTGCGGGTCTAACGATAGTCTGGTATACCTTTCCTTTCAGTTTTATAGGCATTTTTGGGTCACACAAGACTCCTGTTACCGATCTGAATTTCATACATCCCACACTTATTCTATGGTCAACATCCGCTGCGCACCCTCCGTCTTTGTGAATGAGTGAGCCCAGATACTTAAATGAGTCACAGCCGGCTAATATTTCCCCATCCAGTTGCATTGAAGGAGTTGTGGCATTTGGGTCTTCAAATGGTAGGTACAGATATTCTGTCTTCAGGCAGGTACAGATATTCCGTCAATAGATCACTGAATGAAACTACTAAATCCAAGATAGAATCCAGATACTAAAGAATTATGCCTTTGTAATATTGAGATCTATCGAGTGCTCTTCTTCATCTTACCCAACACAACGGCCTTAAGTTCACATTCATCCCTGATCACTTCATTCCGTATTCTGTCATATATTATCACCCCGTGTATTCTTCTCAATGCACGGCACACTCAACGCTCCATCAGTCATTTTCCACGTCCACGTTTCACTCCTATTAATTACAGTCGGGACCAAAATAATATTATCTTACCAGATTTTAATTTTTACATAACCGGCTAAAACTAGTTAACCAGTTTTTTTTATGTAAAAATAACCGAAAATCGATTTGTCGAAGTAGGGGTTAATTGCAAGCCCTAAGCAAGCAAGCAAACTTGATGGGAATCATCAACCAATTAATAATTTTCGAAAACATAATTTACTGAGTTACTCTGGAGGCGCCTCCGTTTTTACAAAGCATATATTCTTCTTCTTCGTATGGTTTTTATCTCATAGTCGAATGTTCAGGTTTCTTATCAATGATGCAGTCTCAGGAGTATCCCGATGAATTCCCTCCAGTCCTCCTGGGAATGAATATATTGAACACTCTTCCACAATGTGACCTTCAGGACTATTGCACATGAGTATAGCAGGGAATCAATGAACCCTCACCTATGCAAGACTTGTACGCTATAATCATGGCCACATCTAAGAGGATTTCGAGTAAACCAAAATCTTCATAGTAGATCAAACTCTTGGAGAAGTAAGATAGGATCAATCACAAAGCGAAGATTTCCGACCGATGATCGATTCCATTACTTTCACCAAATATCAGTTGCGCTCACATTTCTCTCAACCAAAAATTGTGCCTCGATCCAGAAAGGTCATCGGAATCTAAGGCGAGTTAGAGGATGACAGAAAATACCCACGTGCATTGATAGATAGCGTGTCATTTAAAAACGCCTTTTGGCACTCCGCCATGAAGGCTTCATCGCATCGTAGATTAGAAGGCAGCAGATTTACAAGAACCGGAAGCCATATTAGAGAAGTTAATTTTCGAGTGCCACTTACTATTCGCACTGTCTAATGCCATGTTTACACGAGCTTAGTATTTATCGTTTGTACTAAGCTGCTTAGTGACAAGTGAGAAGAAATCGTTTAAATTGCCGTTTCAATATGTCACTAAACACTTGCCGCGGCTGTTTAGACGACTCTGCAAGCGACAAGTGCTTAGTTGAATTGTGGTGGGGGTAGCTGCTTGTCGCTTAGTAAATAAGTCGGCCTCCTATTCACTTGCACTTGCCAGATTTACTTATGCTTAGAACTAATATGCTTGTTTACTCGTGGATACAAATGCGAGTGAGAAGCACTAATGACAAGTAACATACTAATCTCGTGTAAACATGGCATAATTGGGCTGGGTATAAATTAGGTTTGTTTGGGCGCTTATTAGCCAAATGAGGGCACAATACTCATAACACATATTAAAAAAGTGTTGTCTTATGATGTCTATCGAAGGTTTTCATGTTCTCAGCCTTTCAGAGGAAGTACATTCCACGCGCTAAAGCTTTCTTCAAGTGTCATATTCTTCTTCTATGTAATCATATATTTTTAACTTCTTGACTTATTATTAACCTTTTATTATTTTAGTGGATCAATGGCAACTCAGTGATGTACCACGAGATTGGGCACCTGCCTTTCGAGCAGGAGATTACCCAATACGTGAACTATGGCGTGGAGAATCGCGTAACTGTCGCGTGCGACAATACGCTTCTCAAGGACACCGTCCCTCAAGGTGCAGTCACGGAAATACAGACGTAAGTACCACAGAGCATGTTCAGAGATATCATCGATGTCCTTTTTCTTACAATAGTGAAATGAGAACCAGGTGAAAGCCAGTAACGAAGGAAAAAAATTCAAAGAAAATCAACAAACACTTCCTTAATACGAGCACTCTATCTCCCACTGGTAACCTTTCTGTGGTTTTCTTACAAAATATATATTGAATACATATGCGAATACGCGAAAGTTTCTAAATAAAGGGCACAGCCGATACCTCCCTGTCTTGATGACCATATCATAATTGCATAACATTTCCGTTATTTACACTACAACCTGGTGTACTTTCTGCCATTTGACAACCTCTTCCAACCAACGAAAAATATATTCAAGATGCTTTAAGTGGAAACTAGACATAAAATCTTTTTTTTATCTAGGTTCCAACGGGAATCGAATCTTCAACCCCAGAGCTGAAAGACATGTTTTACTAACTAGGCAATGGTGGACGTCTTACGTTTCTCCTTTCGGCTCGAGGATGTAGCAAGGTTAATGTAGATCTCCGCTTATCTCAATCTCTGACCATCCCTTCCGCTTCCACCCACTCCAGTTCCAACCTCTCCTCCTATCATCACTCCAACTAGTTCTGGGACAACTTACTTGACTTCTTTCTTCTGAACTGAAATGGAAAAAAATCTATAATGATTCTTGTTCTCATCCTTGCTTTACCCCTTTCGAAATATTAAACCGCTCAGTCAAGGCACAGTAACACTTTATTTGACTTTTTATTATCTGTGGCGTGTAACAAATTGTTTCACTTCACAAATGATACCAAAACATAATGTTCACAAGCAGATTGACTTACCCGTCTTATTTTTGTAAATTTTAATTTTAAAGGCAACCCACCACATTAGGATAATTTGATATTTTTTTAATAAGAGAGAAAATACTGCGTCAAATACTTCGCCTTGAAAAGACGACGCAATCAATGCAATTTTTGTAGCACTCGTAGTACGTTAACGTTGAATACGGACCCAAGACCTTCTTCCATCCGGGAAGCTGAGCTAAACAACTTCGCTATTGTGGACAATTCAAGACAAAATCGTTACGCCAAGTGCTCCAACAAGTACTTTCTAATCCCCAGTTTAATTCTTATTCCGAACGGAGAAAATGTGCCTTCTGTTATTCAAAGAGTAAAAATGGCGACATACTATTAGGTTGTCTTTACATAGTCTATGTAAATGTCCGATAATATCGTTGTGATAGACTAATTATTGTTATCATGTTCCCAGCAACACTTTATATTTAATGAGACATGTATTTATTTTAGTAGATTGTCAGACTTAATTCGCAGTATCCGCTTGTGTTGTTTAGCAGGCTCTGTCCAGTCTTTAGAAAGTCTTCTAATAATAATAAACAGATGTCTGGTATAACGAAATTTCTTCGTAAAATATCTCATACAAGTTTTGTTTTCGAAATAATAAAATACACCTCACAAATGTCACTCCATGAACTAAATGGTCAGACGCTTGACTTCCACCCGGAGATTTCTCGATTGTACCCAAAATAGAATAGGTCCCAGTCTGGTAAAAGAGTTCATCTGGTAACCATACTCGCGCGTGCTAAATACGTGTACGAGCGTTCTATGCGGTAGTGTTGCCAACGCGTGAAATGATGAACCGCGACTTCCGTGTTTATTCCAGTGGCTCTAAACCCGAAAGGTCGATTACTAGGGCGGAAGACTATTGTCTCCCGGCCATGCTCTTCATTATGTCAGAATTAACAATTTGAATGTGTTGAATGGTCAAATTATGGACAGTTGACCAGAGGTATAGTACTACCGTATTGGCCCGACTATAGGGCGATCCTGATTATAAGGCGACCCCTATTTTTTTATCTGCTTTTTGGAGAAAAATCATTTCCCTCACCATTATAATATTATGAAAAATAAAACTCGAATATAAGGCGACCCCCCTATTTACGTGTCGCCTTTTTAAATAAAAAATCTCGCCTTATAGTCGGGCTAAAACGGTAGTAATTTTGCCTCTGATGTTTTGACATATATCAAAATTACGAGTATTACGATCAAATCAAAACACAGACAGAAGTCAAATAAGACTAGTTTAAAAAAATCTCGGAGGCTTTTTAAAATCCTGTCGCTTATTGGTTGGTAATTTTTTGTCTTTAATTTACATCTACCTACTTCTTCTTTTATCGTACGAATCTCATCATAGGTTCATCTTTGATGTTATACGACACCATTTAAGATTGAGTGTGAATGCTAACAATTTGGTTTTTGTCATACATTTTATCCGAGTTGCTTATATAGTTATAAGGAAGGTACCGAAACGCAGATACACTCCAGGAACGAAGTGTTGAACCCCTAACTCTATAGATTGAAGAATTCTAGTTTATTTGGTTAAGAATCAAGAAACTAATGTTCCCGCTTGACGTTGGCCATATCCCGAACTGAATGTTCAAGACGATGCTCACAGGAAAACATACAGTGGGAAGGCCAAGAAGAACGTGGATTTGGCAAATGAAGGGACCAAAGACCGGGGAGACTGGGGAGTATAGTGCAAATGCTGCAACCCGGGTCCTAATGAATAAGTGATAGAGAATTGAAGATGAAGAATAAAAATGCGTCTAAGTCTCTATTCTAGCCCATAATCTTAAGTCACGATCATCATCCATACCGCTGAAATATGTAGTAAAGGTATTAATTAGCTCATGGTGGGCTTACAAACATAATGGAACCAAGAAGCTGTCATTAAATTGGAAAATAACAAATCAAAAGGCATACCAATTCAACGTGGAGTTCGACAAAGTTGTTTTTGGTCACCTATATTATTCAATCTGTACTCTGATATAGTTTTCAAAGAAGCACTATATAACTTGAATCTGGGGGTCAAAGTGAATGGCGTATGCGTCAATAACATCAGATACACAGATGATAGGGTTGTTCTGCTACGTTTGGTCAGTTTTATTGCTTGGAGTGGAATCATGGGCCCTCAAAGTTGGTAGTATGAACCGACTGGAAGCATTCGAAATGTGGATGCACCGGAGAATGCTACGGATACCTTAGACGGATATGGTCAGCAACACAAGGGTTCTTCAAAGAGCCAAAGTTGATAGAGAGTTGCTGACTAATATTAAAATCCGAAAGGTGTCTTATTTGGGGCATGTACTTAGAGGAGCAAAGTACAAATTACTGCACCTGATCATGCAAGGCAAAATAGAGGGTCAAAGAGGTGTTGGCAGGAGGCAAATCTCCTGGCTCCGCAATATACGTGATTGGACTGGTATAAGGAGCGTTGGGGAACTTTTTCGGGCTGCCAGGGACAAAGATGCCTACTCTCAGGTGATATTCAACGTTGGGGGGACCTGACATGACACTGAGAAGAAGAAGGGTTAACAAATTCTTATTTCACCATACTCAAACAATGGAGAGTCTGCAAGTCCGCATTAATGAAAGTGGAATGTGGGATAGTATATCCTTTACCACCTCTAGTCTTAGCCTCTTCAATGTGCATCATATTTTCCTTGATAAGGACAGCCTCACTATTTTATCTATCTTTCCCTATAGAACATCCTATTGGAAAAAAAATGTTCCTATGTAGCCTAGTTGAGATCGGTTCCATATTGTTCCACTAAAAATGTTCCTATGTAGCCTAGTTGAGATCGATTCCATATTGTTCCACTAAAAAAATCCACAACAGCCTTGAAAACATTTCTTGGTGTCTGTGGTCTAACGGTTAACATTCACTTTAAGTGGGCACCCAAGTTCAATTCCTGGTAGATTCACTTATGGACTGGCTTTACTTTTAAACCATATTTCATCATAATTTATGTTTTTCTATAGCTTGTCATAAATTCTTAAGGCAAAATAAAGCAACACAAAATGTATTTCTTTTATTTATTTTATCATTAAATATGTTATTGCCTTAATATCACGGAAATATGTGGACAAAACTTTATTTTACTTAAATTATTAAACAGTAAGATAAAATGACCACGATATTCCAGCCGTTGGGAAGTGCAGCGCAAATTCAAATAGTTTTTTTTAGTGTTCCTGTAATTTGATTAATGATATCTCACTTTATATGAAAAAGAATGTTTGGGTGATTGTCCGTCTTTGTGGGGTTCGTGGGCATTTACTCACGCATGTGTTTATGGATTTCGTGGGGATGGATAGTCATTTGAATGATTTATGCAACCATGTAACTTGCTTCATTTACTTTGTCTGGTTGGCTGGAAGAGATTGCCGCCTGGCAATAAACCCGCCAGATTGTATTTGCAATAAAAGTCTTAAATAAAATTAAAATAATAATTTGTAATTCGATTTTTTGTTGTAAAATTAGTTTCCCTATATTTATTGACTTGTCTGGTCAACATCTTGTAGTAGACATCTTACATAAATATTTATTGTAGGTCGAGTTATTTTTTTTACATTCAATTATTACTTTTTCAGAGATAATGGAAAAAAACTGAAGCAGACATACTCTTTTGACTTCTTCAACTATGCTGGTATACACCGGTCTGTGTACCTCTATACTACCCCAAACCTCTACATCGACGACATCATCGTCAACACGCACATCCAAGATAAAACAGGTGCTAATATTTTCCGTATATTTGTCAACAAAAGGTAACGACATTCCTACTTCATATTTCTGGTGTCATGTTGAATACACTGGTGATACCAGACACGCAGGCGCAGATGCGAAATCTTCATACGATAGGAAATTGACTGATTTTGTAGATGATATAATTCTTAACTGAACCTTAGTTTTACAGGTGCATTTTCAAGAAAGTATAAATTTTCATTAGATAACATTAAAGTTTTTCCATTACAGGGTGAAGACTTCCTAGTCCCCATACCCTTATTTTCCTCTCTTTGAATTTCTGTATTTACAAGGTTCAAATGATTTCGTGATATTTTCTTCATCTTCAACTGTATCAGCAGGGGCGGTTCGCGACTTTAAAAACAGGTGGGGCATGATGAAGCTGAAGTCCCCCCCCCCCTATTTAAAAAAAAATTAACTGTATATATTTTTAATACAGTGAGGTCAAACCAAGAAAATACTAAGAGTTGTCAAATTTTTTATGGTGAAATCAAACAAAAATAACTTTTATTTACATATAAACATTAACAAAACTATCATAAAAAAATATGTATTTTTCACAAAATCAAATGAAAATATTTTTTATGCATCGTATTTCATATTTCGTGCGCGTATATATTTCACACCTACTTACCAGTAATAAGTTATTATCGTTTTTTTTTTTTCAAATATTTATAAACCATTACGTGCAAATAATATTCCCAAAACTAAGAATAATTACAATATACCAATAATAATGTAAAAACACGTTTCAAAAACATTTCAGCTAATTATTTTTTTATTAGGAGAAATGTGTGTGGGGCAGTGCCCTGGTTGCCCTTAAAGACGAGCCGCCCCTGTGTATCAGATATACCATTTAATTACAGGTGGTCCTTTGTCCTTGTATTATAAACCTATTGGAATGAAATATAAATGGATTGCTTATATTTTTTAGTACCGCCATATCACGCATTTAGAACATGTTAGTTTCCAGGCCTCTACTTTAATTAAACAAAATGCTTTTTTCAACTAATTTATACATGTTCTACACTTATATTGTTATACACAATCAAAACTTATGAAAAAACAACATTTGAAACTATAATTAACGATCCATGTCTTAGAAAGGACCATTGAGATGAATAAGACACAAAGAAATAAATTGTGAAAGATTTGCTAGGAAATCTTATTAAGTAGAACAAAGCAATAGAGTAATTGTGCTAAAGTTTCAAAACTGTGACTTATTTTCCTTCTCCAGTGACATCAGACCTTAAGTCTGCCATTACTGCTTTTCTTTTCACTCTCAAGTTGGCTGTCACTGAAGAATGAATCCTTCTTCATCACTACATGTCATTGTGCTTATAAATAAATAAGATTTCAAAATATTTTGATCTTCTAGTGGAGATCAGCCTCGGTGTAAATTTATTTTATCCCCCATAACAGCATAGGTATGATAAGATCGAACTGAACTGAACTATGAAGCAAGGTCTCATTCAAGTTATGGTGATAAATGAAAAGTGACGTAAATGTGAAAGAAGTCGTGGTTCGCCTCTATATAAAATAAAACTATCTATTTTTGCACATTTTTTTTAAATGGCAGGTTTAAAATTTCAGGTATCATCGTGTATAATGTATCTTATGGTGGGTTCACTGCAGACCAAGAAGTTTACTGTTATATCAATGTGCTGGACAAGAATGACACTATCATAGCCCACAGCTTCGGGTTCACCAACACCATAGAGATCCCGAATGCTAACCTCTGGTGGCCGTATTTGATGCACTCAGACCCTGGTTATATGTACACACTGGAGGTAAATTTTATTAAAATTATTATTTCGATTTCATTAAAAAAACCGAATTAACTTGAAAAAAAAAGCTTGGCTATTTTCAAACCTGGTTTATTTGCTTGCAATGTTTCAAACTGACAACAAATAAAAGCAAATTTCCTACTAATTATCTCATTTATAACCACACAAGAAAGCACATGTAAGAGAAACATTCAAAATTAACAGTTTAAAAAAATGATATAATCACTTTTTCCTATTCATAAACTTGAATATTTTTTTTAAATCAAAATATAATCCTATAGTCAAACTGTGCTGAAAAAATATTAAACTTTGAAAATTCGTCTTTTTAACTTTACTTTTGTACAGTAAAACATCAATAACCTAGTAATTCTTCAATTTATAAATAAGGCACAATAAAGAATTTATAATAATAACTGATAATAAATGAAAAAATTTAATAATATTCTGTAATAAAAGTTTTGTGAATGTGATTTCACTCTCTCTCAAAATGTATTATTTTCTTTTTGTGATAATGTGATTCATGAAGGAGAGGTGAATGACGTTTGCATTGTGACGTAACGTTTATTATTGACCTTTTTACAGTACATTGCGATTTTCCATTAAAAATTTTCAATCACAATTAACCGCGATTAATTGTAACTGGAAAGTGAAATTATGTATAAGGGGGACTACTGTACGAGGGTTGCTACTTAAGTTTTGAGATATGGCAACACCAGAGTAGATACGTCAAATCTGACATCAGCATCGTAAAGTTTGACGTTTTTAATGGTATACGTGCTCAGAAAGTTTTGTCGATAAGTCACATGACGATCTTGCAATATCAGTTCACGCACAGCATAGAAAACATCGATGCTGTGTGTGAACTGATATTGCAAGATCGTCATGTGACTTATCGTGAGATGGAGGCATGTTTGGGCATTAGTTCCACTCACATACATTCAATATTGCATAAACATTTGGCCGTCAAAAAGATTTGTTCACGTTGGATACCGCATAATTTGACAATCGCTCAAAAAAAGGCTCGTGTCGATTGGTCCAAAGAAATGTTGAAAAAATTCGATCGCGGTTCTTCAACAGACGTCTATAGGATCGTGACAGGCGACGAATCATGGGTCTATGCATATGAGCTAGAAACTAAACAGCAGTCGACTATATGGGTCTTTCAAGACGAGCCAAATCCAACAAAAGTTGTTTGCGCACAAAGCACTTCGAACCAAATGGGGACTTGTTTCTTCGGTATAAATGGTCATGTCGCAAAAGTGCCTTTAGTGGAACGTCGTACGGTCAATTCTGAATGGTACACCAACATTTGTTTGCCAGAAACGTTCAGAGAAATGAGGAAAACCAACCGCCGAAGACGGATCATTTTCCATCATTTTCCATCACGATAGTGCGAGCTCTCACACATCGGCTCAAACAAGTGACTTTTTGAGCACTCAAAACATCGAATTGATGGATCATCCGCCGTACAGCCCTGATTTGGCATCCAATGACTTCTTTTTATTCCCGCACATCAAAAATAACTTGCGAGGTCAACGTTTTTCGACGCCTGAAGAAGCGGTTGATGCGTTCAAAACGCATGTTTTGAAGTTATCTCATTCGGAGTGGAAAAAGTGCTTTGAAAATTGGTTCAAACGCATGCAAAAGGGTATTGATCTTCATGGAGAGTATTTTGAAAAACAACAAAGCCATTTTCGATGATAAATATTTGTTTTTACTTGTCTGTCTCAATACCCAAGCAAGTAGCAACCCTCGTATGATATTTGTTTTTCCAAATAAATCTAAATTATCCATTATTTTCTTAAACTTGCATAATTTAAAAAAAACTATAACAACCCTGTTTTAACAAAAATTTAAGTTAGTCAATTTTAATGTGTAGAACAAATTTAGAAGATAAATTACAAATGAAACGATATTTCAGGTTCAAATAGCGACAGAATCCATCAAAAATGCTGATATTTACAGACAGAAAGTTGGCATCAGAACTGTCTCCTGGTCTAACACCACATTCTTCATCAACAGCAAGCCGGCCTATCTGCGGGGCTTTGGCAGGCATGAGGATTCTGATGTGAGTCAAACATAATATGTAATTCATTTACAAAAAAAGTTACTAGGTGGATAGGAGATTTTTTTTTGAATAAGTAAATCTAAAGTTGGTAAACATGGGAGTCAAAACATTGGTTCAATCCTGCAACTGAAAAGAGGTAAATATGTAAAAATCAATTTAACAGCTTATTTTTTAAGAGATGATCGACTGTGATCAGTAAACAGTACTTAAGAAATGAATCAGTATCATTTTTATGTTCAACCCGTTCAGTACTAAAAATGCATATAGGCATTAATAGGAACTTTTGTTGGATGCTCAAAACACTTGCGCCATTCTATTCTGAATTTCTTTAAATTAATTAAAAAACAAGTTCAAAGTGGCCTTACAGTACTAATAGCGTTTGTGAGGGTATGTGAAAATGAATTAAACCTGCTCTCATATTTTACTACCATATTCCTTAAGAATTTTAAATATTGGCAAATGTTTCAACACCGCCATGATTTTAAAAGAAATTATTCAGCAGTCAAATTGTTAATGAAAAGGTTGCATTTAATAAAATAAATAAGAATACTTTTTATTTCCATACCTACTCTTTGGTATTAGTTCTATGTTAAGGATAATGATCTTGGTAGGAGGCCTGTAATTCTCTATGGACAAACTTACTATGTCCTAAAGCAGTCTTCAGACCTCCTATAAAAGATCTGTACGGTATCAATTGCAATTTTTTTATAAAATCTCTATCCTTTCTACTCAGGACACTTGACAATTTCTACAATCATGATTATTGCTTTTCAATACAAATCTGACAGAACAGGTCATAACAAAAAAACAATTTAAAAAATGTTAATTTTAAGTTTTATTTATCATTATAGATACGTGGCAAAGGATTAGATCTGGCGCTAGTAACCAAAGATTATAATCTAATAAAATGGGTGGGTGCCAACACCTACAGGACATCACACTACCCATATGCAGAAGAGTTGTATGACTTTGCTGATGAGCAAGGAATCATGATTATTGATGAATGTCCCAGCGTTGATACAGAGTAAGTTAATTTTAATGT
This sequence comes from Odontocerum albicorne, assembly GCA_949825065.1. Lineage (NCBI taxonomy): Eukaryota > Metazoa > Arthropoda > Insecta > Trichoptera > Odontoceridae > Odontocerum > Odontocerum albicorne. The sequence goes on along the minus strand of OX463847.1, from coordinate 36,034,601 downwards.
ATTTATTATAATTCATGTACAAACAATAATTGAGCATAACATAACAAAGGGTGGATTGGGCCAGTATAATATAATAGTATAATAGTAGCCACTGAATAAATATAATATAATAGTACCCACTGAACACAATCACAACATATTCAAATTTTATAGTAACGAAGTTAATATGAGTTTCGTTGCATGAAATTACATTTGATGACTTGATTTTTAGTTATTTTTTTTAAATCAACAAACCAAGCTATGAAATTTAATGAAAACTCATTTTTAAAACATCTCTTTTATCCCTTTCTTACTGATTTTATTGATTTGCTCTAAAATCACAATTTTACCCACAAAAGTCACGTTAGACTTCTGTCACAATTTATTACCAATAAACCTGAATGCATACCGGTTTAACTTCGATGACATGTCAACACATGTATAATATTTCAACTCCAAGATAATATTTCTCTTGGTCATTCATTTTCTCCTCCTAGTTTTCTTGGATCTGTCTGATTTTTGTGTTGACCAAAATAATGCTCGCATGATTTGTCCTATACGTTATACTTTAAACAAAATACTATACACACCTAATACATTTTACATGTTTATAAGTTTACAAGACACTCATTATTAATCACACACTTTATTTTCTGCTGTAATTTCTTTTGTATTAAAAACTGTAGCATCAGGTGATAAAATGTATTAATATTTTATGCGTGATTTTTATTAAAATTAAACACAAAAAAATATTACTTGGAATAAAATAAATATTACAACAAAATCTTGTAATAAGATGTCTCTAATATTGTACCAAAATCTTGTAATAAGATTTTTCTAATATTGTACCAAAATCTTATAATAAGATGTCTCTAATATTGTACCAAAATCTTGTAATAAGATTTCTCTAATATTGTACCAAAATCTTGTAATAAGATTTTTCTAATATTGTACCAAAATCTTATAATAAGATGTCTCTAATATTGTACCAAAATATTGTAATAAGATGTCTCTAATATTGAGCCAAAAACTATAAATTGAAAGACTTGAAACTTTTAAGCACACAACTTTCGCCGTCTCCACATTCATGTTTTCCTCGATCCAGCCATGTTTCTTCGGTCTGCCTCTTACACACCACCTTGCACTTCTGACTTCTATACTCGTTTAATCATTCTTTTGTAATTTATTTTCTTCAATCTCCAAATCATCTTAAAGATCCTTTCTTCATCTTACTTAAAAAATCCATTTTACCCATATTTTCATTTCTTATGTCTTCATTCAGCCTTCTTTCTTACATTGACACCACATTTTTTTCTTAGTGCATTCATCTGCACAGCATCAATCTTACATTTATCCGTCTTCTGTCAAATTCAAATTTCACTTCCATACGTCAAGGTGTTAAATACACACTATTAAATATTGTAATTTTTGCTACTTTTGATAAAGTGTGGTTGTTGTATCATATAATACATTGAGTGCTCTGTTTAGCTTGTTCGCTGTCGCTACCTTTCTAATATCCCTTTCGATTTGTCCATCGTACCTAAACATACTGCCCAAATAACGGAACTCATCAACCTGCTCCACTTTCTCTTAGTTAACACATACATACATCTATGAAATACCTGGTGAAATCCTTCTAGTGGCGAGTGAGTACACAAAACAAGCAAGACCACTGCTTTCACATGTGCAATGCATGCAGTGTACACAAACGCTCCTATTAAGGGATAACTTTTAATCATATCTTGACTGTTCATCAATTAATGCTTGTACTCGTAATATATGTTATTCCCATTCAAGAAGCTTGTTTAACATCCTTGTTCCCATTATTATCAAATAATGTGTGTATTAACATATGTTTTCATAAGTGAGAAAAGACAAAAATTTTGATTTCTTATGGGGTACCAAAAATTCTAATTTGGGGCACAAATCTTTAACTTATTTTATGATAGGATAAAAAATGTAGTTGTTTTGAACTAAAATTAGACAAACTTACGATTGGGTTATGCACAACTGACAATACAAATGTGAGCGAGAGTCTTGGTAGAAAAGACGGAGGAAATAAAGCTGGACCAAGTGAATATAGTTTTTAAAAATGGAAAGGTAAATAGTAAACGAAACCATAAGAACTGTATGAAAAGATGTATGGGCGTAGAGGAGGAGAAATAATTGTCATGATAGAAAAATTGGTGTTTCTCTCTACCTACCTCAAGAGACAAATAGTATGATGCGATGCATGTATCTTATTTTATCCCCGAATAAGAAACATGTTAACTTTCCATATTTTTTGGAAGATCTTGTTCTATATTATTTGATTTCAAAAGATTTTATTTTTGCATGCTTTTTTCTATGAAATAGTAGTTTATTATTTTTATATACATATTGGTAATAACCACCATCATCATACACTGCAGCCTCTTATAGATTTCAGCTTACTCAAATACCTTAATCTGCCTTATCTTCTGCTCCAGCTCTCCAATTTGGAGCACCAACTGTGTCTGCATTCTTTGTCACCCCATCTGAGATTAAATAAAGTTGGTAATGTATACATGGTGCTTATGGTTGTAAATATATATTGCATACTGAGAAATTTAAAATGTAATAAAATATTAACATTTTTACATCAGAATTGAAATTAACATATGAAATAAAATTTCCAATCAATAAAATATGATTCAATTGACACTGAAATAGGATTCTAAACTAAACAAAACCCAAAGAAATGTTGATATTTGGGAAAATGTAAATAAACAAACATACATTATCACATACAACATTGCAAACCATTAAGAAAAAGTTTGAATTACTTGTGGTAATCGAATTGAGAAGTAATGAGTGAACCAGACATCAAATAATTTTTAACGAAAAAATTTATATGAAAACTGTTCACGTGAAATTCATATGAAACACATCAAAGACATATGAACTAACAAGTGAAAATGGCCATCAATATAGAAATTAAACATTATTGAAACTAACACCAACAGATGCAAGAAACTAGAATCGCTGTATGCAAACATATACTAACACAAGAAACATCTGTCACCTTATGAAAACTGTCACAAATATATAAAAGGAACTTAGTACTAGCAAATATGAAAATTGGTTCTATCACATATAAATAATACTTATTGCCACACAATGGCACAATTATGTAAAATATCTTACATAAATGAGTACAAAATCTCGAACTAACATATCTCAAATAAATTATTATAAATGGAAACTGACATATGCTAAAACACATAATGTAATCATTAAATCACCAAATACGAATCGTTGAAATTGAATCACTCACTAATAAGTATTCTCCGTGTGCAATATTTATTAGCTTATCTAGATAATTAGATGGAATATTTAAAGCTTATTTGCATGATTTGGCAATATTTTAAATGACCACCATGTTACATTTCTATACTTGCTAATGCAGATTTATTGCTATTTCCCAGGGTTTCCTTAGATATTCTCTCATCTGTTTTATCATTTAGCCTCTATTCGGACCCGCTTCTATCTAAGCATATGGACTCACTGACAGAACTGATCAAGAGGGATAAGAACCACCCCAGTGTCATCATGTGGTCTATTGCCAATGAGCCCAGAACACATTTGGTAGCTGCGGATGACTACTTTGGGTAAGTTCTTTCTCATTTAAAATCATAATTGGTTGGCAATTTTAAAAACAAAAAGCTAAAAACTACTTGGTAAATCTGGTGGAATGTGATCTAAAAACAAGATGTCAATAATAAATTACATCTCTACTATTCCCAAACTACTGTGCTGGCTTGGGCACTTATACTGAACAATCCAATGAGGTATACTAGAGTGGGAAAACCAAAACTGAGATGGCTGGATGGTGTGACAGAGAACTGCCGCACATTGAATATAACCAAATGAAGGAGCAATGCTGCTGATAGAAATAAGTGGTATAAAATTCAACCGGCAGCCAAGACTCATCCTGGGTTGTGGTTTAATGATGATGCCCCAGACCTTTGCTGGTAAAACTGTCAAATTTTTTAAATTACATCAACATTATTATAATCAGATAATGATGTAGGAAGATAATTTCCATAGTCTGGTTTGTGTAATATAACCGAGGTAGTATTTAAAAGCCGCTATTTCTGGTTAATGGTGATCACTAACTCTTATCTACCATACCTTTTACAAAATAAGACTATTGTATTATTACCATATATCATATTAAACTTTGATTGTATACAGTAATAACCTGGTGGGCTTATTACTGTATACAATATTACTGTATACTATTATATATTATGTGGCACCTCTTCCAACCATCTATCTGAAGATAGAAAGATTGTAAAATACCCATAACCAGCTTATTATTAACTGTTAAAATGATAAATATCACTTTCTAAATAGTAGAACTAGAACCCTATTACAACAGTTTTAAACACTAACAAATCAAAATTTCTTAAGTAGGTTAAAAGAAAGTATATGAGGTTTATGTTCCAATGTAAGATTTTATGGCTTAAGGATTTTATGGCTTTTTCAATCTTGACCAGATTTTTCTGGATTTTGTCTAAATACAACGAAACTAATATTGTTTGTTGTAAAACACTTTTAACGAATTTCAAACCAGAAAGGGGGGTTGCATATGGCCCCTGGGTTTCAAAAGATTTATATTTAGTTTAAACATTTGCCATATCAATGCATTCATTGCTTATGGTATATTCCAAGGTTTATTGATACCTCAATTTGTGAAAACTATTTACCTCTAAAATTTTTCATCTTATATCATAACAGTAAATTTACTTGAAATGACTAAAAGACTGTTCTGTCTGTAAATAAATGAATAAATAAAATAATTGAATTTCAGCAAGGTTGCACAACATGTCAGATCTTTAGACTCATCAAGACCTGTCACAATAGCATTGGCAAGAGCTTTCAATGAAGACAAAGCCGTGAGTATATATTTTAATATTCCAATTAGCAATTGACTTGAGGGTAAATCTAAATAGGGGTTATGACATTTTTATTACAAATATGGATGGTATTCTCTAAAACAAACACTTCGTCTATTTATAAAAAAATATATATATTTACCTCAATTTCATTTTCCAAACAAATAAACTTAATTTTGCATTTGTAACAAAATATAATATAATACATACATGTATGCTCATCGGCTACTTGTCACTTAAAAATTTATGTTTTGCAAAAATTTAAAAGATGTCAAATGTATTATTAGGTGTTAACATAAGTTGTGTCCGTTTTTTTACAAATTAAAAAATGAGCTCCAAAAGTAAAACAAAATAGTAAAGGTTATATGTCATTCGAAAAAAAAACAAAACAAAGAAATCATAAAAATAATCAGAAAAAATCAATCAGAAAAAATGTTCATTGAATAAAAGCCCAAATTCCAGGGACATAATTTAAGTGTTTTACTATAGTTTTATTTATTTTCCTGGTATATAGATATTAGGTCCCCACATACGAAACCGGCGTTTTGCCGTACCGGCAACTTTGATCTCAAATATCTTCTCTTTGGTTAGGAATTTCAAATTCAAATTTATACAGCTATTTACTCAAGTATTTGTGTTTCGAAAATTATAATTCATTTGTTTTTTCCTCAATTGTTTTTTTTCTTTGCGTCACTCAGTTTACAAAATGGAAAACTTGAAATATCGCGTTATTTACGAGTACGACTTCCACCGTGGCACCAGTGCTGCAGAAACGGCTCGAAGGATTAATGATGTGTATGGCGACGGTGCCGCAAAAGAAAACACAGTGCGTTTTTGGTTCCAACGTTTTCGTTCTGGAAATTTCGACCTGCAGAACAAGCCCCGTGAGAAAGTTGATAATGAAGAATTGAAGGCTATTGTGGAAGCGGATCCATCGCAAACCACGTCCGAGTTAGCTGCAGGCTGCGGTGTTAGTGATAAAACTGTTTTAATCCACTTGAAGCAAATTGGGAAGGTGAAAAAGCTTGAAAGGTGGGTACCTCACGAATTGAGTGAAGCAAATCAACAAACGCGCGTTGACTGCTGCGTTGCATTACTCAACCGGCACAATAATGAAGGGATTTTGAATCGAATCATTACCTGTGATGAAAAGTGGATCCTGTATGATAATCGGAAGCGCTCATCGCAATGGCTGAACCCTGCCGAACCAGCCAAACCATGCCCCAAGCGAAAATTGACTCCAAAAAAGTTACTTGTGAGCGTTTGGTGGACTAGTGCTGGTGTCGTTCACTACAGCTTTCTTAAATCTGGCCAGACGATTACGGCAGACGTCTATTGTCAGCAACTGCAAACCATGATGGAAAAGCTAGCTGCTAAACAACCGAGGCTGGTTAATCGCTCTAGGCCACTGCTGCTTCATGATAACGCTAGACCACATACTGCACAACAGACGGCTACCAAATTAGAAGAGCTTCAATTGGAATGTCTAAGACATCCACCGTACTCTCCGGACCTTGCCCCAACAGATTACTATTTTTTTCGAAATTTGGATAACTTCTTGCAAGGGAAAAAATTCAACTCCGATGGGGCAGTCCAAACCGACTTCAAAGATTTTATTGATTCCCGTCCGAATGGTTTTTTTAGTAAAGGGATCGATGAACTACCTATGAGATGGCAAAAGTGCATAGATAGCAATGGTACATACTTTGATTAAATAAATATATTATATTAAAAAAAAATCAACTTTATGTTCCTCCCAAACAAAACGCCAATTTCACATGTAAGGACCCAATATATGACTGCTTTTAATATAAACTATATTTTTTATTGTGATTTTTTTAGGGCAAACATTTAGACATTATAAGCTTCAACAGATACAATGGATGGTACAGTAACACTGGAAGACTAGACATGATAACGGGAAGAGTGGTGGCGGAAGCAAAAGCCTGGCACGACAAGTACAATAAACCTGTCCTCATGTCTGAATATGGAGCTGATACATTGACCGGGCTTCACATTGTAAGGAACTATTTTAATTATTTTCTTCTCTAGTGTCTAAGAAACTTCAGAAACCTTAGGCCTCGGCCACACAGGAAGGAGCCTCGCTTGATGCTTAGAGCTATGTTGCGAGTTACACGACATGTTTTAGCAAACCAACGTACTGCATACGCAGTTGCCACACTGCACGCTTTGCGCCACATTGCATGACGATTAGTCATCCTAGCGAACAGACGTGTTGGTTAATTTACAAGATGGCGAAAGTTTTAATGACAGCTGTGTATAAAAGCGAGCCTTTGTGGAACCCATTGAGCAAATTATAGAAAAATGTCAAATGAATTTGTGCGTAGCACTTTGGTGTGGCCAAGCATGAAGTCACCTAGTATATGAGTCACGTAAAACCTAGCTTAATACCTAACGAAACACTTTGGTGTGGCCTCAGCCTTAGAGTTTATCAGCCCAATCCAAAATCATGAATCTAATCAGATGTAAATACTTCAGGATAACTAATGATATCTCAGATTACGTAGCAAGTATCATACCACTGAGGTCCAAAAGTTTTCAGCCTGAGCATGTTAGAGAGTGAAGTGTAGACAAACCCGCCGGTCGCATCCAACGCATGGTCAGAGGATATTATATTTATAATTTGATACCTCTACCCTCAGTAGTGTGTCAACTAGAGCTGATAGAATGCGTCTTTTTTTATTATATGCTGAAATGTTAAAAACTCAATATCACACGACTTTCAAGTTTCTTTCAAAAGAAAAGAAAATTCTGGCAGAAATTAAATAATTTCAGCATCTAAACGTAATTTAATTTCAACCTTCTTTTGAAAGAAACTAACATAGATAACTGCGGATATTCAATTTTTAACATTGTAGAATATAATGAAACAACATGTCTTTATGGACTCTAATTAACATATTACTGAGGGAGAAGGTTTCAAATTTGAACTGTAACATCACCTAACCATATGATGGACGTGGCCAGCATGTCCATGCATACTCTAAATTGTTTAGACTGGAAACTTTTGGATCTTAGTAACTTTTCAGGTATATAGTATTCTTATTATTTATTTTTGATACTATAGGCTCATGATCGAGTATGATTGTCATCCACCTTGTGACTGTAATGAGCAAACTGTTGCACTTCATCAAGCGCACAGTCTGAACATATTTCCACCATTTTATTGTCACCAGAAGCAAATAAAGATAAGTTAAGTTGTAATGAAATTGGTTAGTTTTGAGTGTGGCATCGTTTGTTGACTCAACCGCTCCCAAATGTCAAATGAATTTGTGCGAAGCACTGGTGTGGCCATGCATGAAATATATTAGTCACGTATCACCTAGCGAAGCACTTTGGTGTGGCCACGGCCTTAGTAATTTTTAGATATTAATAATCTTACTATGACATCATATTTTATTTATGCTACTTTCAAGATTGATTCTTCATTAAATAACAGCAAATTTTAACAGTTGACCACCATTTTACCTCATTTGACCTAAGTATTCTACCAATATTTTTCTTCATTTTTACTTGCTTCGTGGAATAAACAATTAATGATTATATTTTAAGTATGTCATATTCAATTTGATTATATTTTGGCAAGAAGTCTTCTGATTCATGTGCTTAAGTTATGCCATTCTTGGCATGCAAGTTTTACTTGAATTTTCAGCTTTGTAGATCTCCACGATTCTTCCAATTCATATATAGTCAAATTTTAGCGTATTTCATTTTTGTATTACAGCATCCAGAATTTGTGTGGTCTGAAGAGTTTCAGTTGCAACTGTTGTCTAGGCACTTTAAAGCATTTGATGAACTGAGAAAGAGTGGATTCTTTATTGGTGAATTCATATGGAATTTTGCTGATTTTAAGACTGACCAAAGTAAGTTTTTACATCAGTGTTTTATGAAACAAGATCATTTTCCGGTAGGGTTATACCGTTACATAAAGTGGAATAAACAAAGTTTGACAAAACAAATTACAAAATCATTTTATTCATTATATTTAAAAAAAATGTAATGATTTAGACATTTCTAATAATTCTATTCCTTCCTTTATGTTTATTCGGCCTTTCTAATTTTGTTTGAAAATTTTGTCTCATTATTTTCAGCTTCCATATTTAATAGTTCATATGTTTTTTAGTAAGTTATAAACAGCTTCCCATCAATACTTGAGCAGTATAATTAAGACGAGAATAAGTTTGAGTGTTTATATTTTAAATTGAATGTTCAATAGGTAATACAATAGGACTTTCCGAGCCCTGGCGTATTTTGGGTAGAAGTACCTATTTGCTTCTTTTGACTGCAAATCGTATGAAGGATAGATCTCAATAGCATAAACTCAAAGATTATCTCTTAAGAACTATCTGAATTTGTATATTAAGAACCATGTAAAACCATTCCAGAAGTAAATTCACTGGAAACCAAACCAGGAGTTCCTAAATGAGCATTGGCCTTAAACCATAAGCTTTCTGTCTTTAAATATATATATATTTAAATATTTCCTTTTGGATTTTCTTTACTAACCCCATTGGATTTATTATTCTTAGTTATTATTTTATCGTAATAATTTAGGCATATGCTCAAGTATCCAAGGCAAGATTATCAGTGCCATTAGAAAAATAATTTAGGTATATGCTCAAGTATCCAAGGCAAGATTATCAGTGCCATTAGAAAAATAATTTAGGTGTATGCTCAAGTATCCGAGGCAAGATTATCAGTGTCATTAGAAAAATAATTTAGGTATATGCTCAAGTATCCGAGGCAAGACTATCAGTGCCATTAGAAAAATAATTTAGGTATATGCTCAAGTATCCAAGGCAAGATTATCAGTGCCATTAGAAAAATAATTTAGGTATATGCTCAAGTATCCGAGGCAAGATTATCAGTGTCATTAGAAAAATAAACTGTTAAACATCTTAATTGATTGATTGGCTTAATAAATTCAGAACTAAAACCCTCTTGATGTAATCATTTATTGCAAAGTAGCGCTATGAAAGCCATATATGTATTATCTTTCTTAGCCCTTTTAATCCCAGCATATTTTGCATAAAATGTGTGAAAAATCCCAAGCATTTTTGGGCAAAAAACAGTAGTTTATATTTTATTTTTTATCTCAGTTAATATTTAGTTTTAAAACCAATGTTTTTTGTGGAGACCTCCCTGTAGAGTTTAAAATAATAAGTAATTTTCATATTAAAAAAAAAAAAATTTTTTTTTTTTTATTCATCATAAACACTTGAATGAAAACTTTGAGACCGATGATCGGCCCCGTGGGATTATTCGCATACACAGGTTGGGGCTGATAATCGGCCCCGTGGGATTAAAAGGATTAAACCTGCTATACAATAAGCCATTTTATCCATCGTTACCTATAAATAAAGTTTCCCGCATAATTTTTTACAGCTATTACACGAGTGGGCGGCAACAAAAAGGGCATCTTCACAAGAGAGCGCCAACCCAAGGCATCAGCGCACCACTTGCGAGCTAGATATCACCTGCTGGCCAAGCTGCTCGATGGAGTCACTCCACCGGACGATATTTTGCCTTATCTGGTGCCAGATGAGTCCAAGTACAAAACAGAACTGTGATCCTTCAAATAGAATAAGAAATTTAATTTAGAAAAACACATACACATGTATTTATCAGTTGTCAAATCATTTTGGTCAGTTTCACACTTTGAATAGAATTTTAGGATACAAATTTTATGTAGCGATAATTTTAACCAAGGAAAAATTGCTAAATACAGCCAACATTCTGATAATTTTGAAATTCAGGATAAATTTTTTTAAATTCAGGATAGAAAAATCATAGATTATTATAAAGTTTACATAAGAACTTTTATGGATGCTATAATAATCAATGATTTTTCAATTTGCAGTTACTAATCACCAGTACAACAATAAATTCAAAGGTTTAAAGAAAACAATTCAAAGAGTACCAGGAATCAAATCTGGATTACAAAACGGTATTAAACTAAATCGCAAAGCTGACAAGAAGTCAATAATAATAAGTCTTCTGTGGAATTTATCGCAAGATCTGGTATACCACAAGGATCCAATTTAGGTCCCCTACTATTCCTCATATTAATAGACGACATTCAAAATTCCATAAGTCACTCGAAATGTTTATTGTTCGCTGTGTGTAACTTCTCACGGTGTGTAACTATAGAAGCCTTGAAACAAGAAGGCAAGAATCCATTGCGATATTCCTAATAAAGGTTTTCCAAGGTTCCTTTAACTGTCCCGCGATTCTAGAAGCACTAAGTTTATATGTACCCAATAAATATATCCGTGCAAGGAATCACCCTCTGTTCTACATACCAACTTACAGGACGAATATCATGGCTAAACACTCAGTCACGCGTGGTATAGAGATATTGAACCAACTGAATGACACGGTTGATATATTCTCGGTACCCTCTAGCAGTATGAGAAGAATCCTGGCTGATATTATTCCTAACGAATAAGCTAACGCTAGAAGCAAACCCTCTTTGTGTAACAGGAGAAATCCGTGCAAAGTGGATAAAAAAAAAAAATTAAAAAAAACCTTAATTTCCCTCTGTAGACAATTTGAAACAAACAAACTAATTTTTGAAGCAATTTATTTCTTATTTTCACTTAAAAATCATATTTAAAATGTTACAGTGTATGCCCTATCCAAGTTCTATTGAAGTGTGAAAAAACAGTAAGAGTACATTCACACCTGTACATAAGGCAGTTTTTGATTTTGCAGAATTTTATATATTTGGCAGTGTAAAAATTTGTGTAAGTTAATCAAAAGGCTGTAAAGTGTATCAAGGGTTGTGTTATTTTTCCCCAGTCAGTAGAGCTTTCCTGATAACTTAAAAATGTTTTATCTTGATTACAAATATACAGTGATAAATCAATATAGCTCAAAATATGGGAAATAACAAAAGGTGTTAAGGTCATTTAAATCAATGGAGCTTTGATGCAGTTTTGAAGCAAATTATAAGAAATCTGTTAGTTAGGTCTTTTTGTGCATTTTTATATTTAGAACACAAGGAATCAAATAAAACTCTAAACACGAAGCAGGGCTAATAAATTCATCTAACTTTGTCAAATTTCAGTCCATTCTTGAAATAATTAGAGTATAAGACATCTAAACCATTCAGAGTGTATCTACGATAACTTTATCACGAATTTCAATACATGATTCATTTGTGAAATTCATGCTTCAAAATAATTTGACATTTATTTAAATACCATTACAACATTTCTGTATCGGGATAAGCCGAAATAATAAGACAATTAATACATTTTATTGCTTCTGAAACAAGGCTGCAATTAAAAAATATATATTTCTGCTGTAAACAGCAATTATTATTGGAGAATTAATGTCAAGAATCAAATCAAAAGCTGCCCATAGTAAGGTTTCAATGTATCCTAGAAGTATTATACCATAAACTATGCTTACCATATAGATGTTTGCATTCCATAATATCTTGTTTACTTTGTTTTGCAACCCACCTTGGACAAGTATTGTATGTGAAGATATACCTATTATTTTTCTACAACTGTGTTCATTTATAAGCCATTGTATATAAAAGTACAATAAATTATTTTAAATATATTAATTATAAGTAAAATAAGAATTAAATTTATTGTGTTTCATTTTCAAACACCTGAATTTCCCCATAACAATTAAACCTACTCAGAAAAATATGAGTTTTAACTACTTAATCAATCTGTTAATTATTTTATTATTATAATCTACTAATTATTATAATAAAATGTTAAAATTATTATAATCTACTATACTTGAGAAAATAAAGCATGGTCCCTGTGACAGTTCACAATTTTGCCCCAATGCAATCTTGTAATGACGTTCAGTAATTTTAATTATTTTATCAACTTTAATGTAAGCCTCGATTCTAATAAATAGCAAGTTATTTAGGTAAATACATTACATAAATCTAACAATAATGACAAATTAATACATCTTGTTACAAATTATCAAAAATGTGGCAGTTTGTTAAAATCAAATAATATTTGGTGACGTTTGTCAAAAGTCACTACATTAGTCTGCATTGGCTAGGGATGGGGTATACGATAATTGAATTTAAATTTTTTTTATACTTAAAACTAAATTTTCTTAATTAGTATTAATTCATAGTAGATCTTGGCCTATTTAAAGATAGATACAAATCATACAATACATTAGAAAGTCAGTATAATGAAAATTAGGAATTAAAACGTCAGTTTAGAGAAAAACAATTTTCGATTTATAAAAAACTATTCGATTTGTAAAAAAAAACTGTTACCCCATCCCTTTGAGACATGACATTTCAAATGTCAAGGGTTCTACATTTTCTCAAGTATAATTATTGTAATGAAATGTTAATAACCTGGCAATCAATGGACCAATACAGGCTAGCAATAATGCAGACAGTTGATAAAGGAGTTAACTACACAGCAGAGGTACACTAGCAACACTAAATATCCAATAGTAGTGCAACAAATTGGTTTGATACTTCAGTTTTAGAGTAAGAATGAATATATCAAAATTTATGATTGTCCTCTTGATATGAATAATGAAATTGTAGAATGAGTTAAATAATACAAATATCTGGGATGCTGATTGAATGATCAATAAATGTCTCAATTGAAGAATCAATGTCTCAATAGATCAAAGTAAGAGTGGAGATGGTACGAAGCTGCATCTTCAAAATGTTGGATCTCCTCTGCATCACGGAATTCAATCTCGGTCTATCTATGCATTTTTTGCATTGCTTAATATCCTTTTTACTTTTTTATGATTTTAAAGCATGGACATGTACTTAAGCCACCACAAGGAAACTCAAAGTTTTTGAAATGTGGCGCTATCGAAGAATGCTGAGAGCCCCATGAATTGACAAAGTGGATAATGTAAATTGGATTGCTATTTAAACCAATTAGCAAATATTTTAATAAAGGAACATCTGTCAAGCTATAGTGCAGTATTGATAGTAAGATGGCAATGCGATAGAGGGGGAATAGGGAAATATAAGACATTAAAAATATGAAAAAACATGTTTTTATATTCAAATATTTATTATTATTTCATGGGACTACTCGAAGGAAACTAAATTATTATTTAATTCAAATGGGAATAAAAAAATTATACATGATAAAAAATTTACAATCTATAATAACACAAAAATCTATCAAGATCACCTATTTTCACAAAAAGCAGCAAAAGTTCACAGGTCTTTGTTATTAACATAGTACTAGCTAGTGTTTGTCTGCTTGATAGGGTAAACTACATATTGTGAGTCTTCATTGTAATCTTACCATAATAGACTTGGGAAGCAAATTTGTTCATGAATTATGAACAAATTGATAATAATTTAAATAATTTTTGCGACCATGTACCTTCCTTTATTTACTTTTGTCCATTTGTTATACAAAGTGAAGTGTTAAATAAATATTTGAAGGATTCCACTCAAAAGAGTAATATTTTTTGTCATATTGAAATTCTGTTGAATTTCTTCTTCTTATTGGTCGTTCCCTCAATTCTGAGGATTCACAAATAACCCATTGTACCACCTCATAAAATGAACACCTCGTTGCTTATTTTACTTGACCACTCCATCAGATGAGTGCTCGACCTCTGCTCCTTTTGCCATTTACGTTTCACACCAGAATTGACCATATAAAACTGTCGTCTTCCCCTCATCATACTTGTATGTCTAAAGTACCGTAAGATTATTCTTGCATACACCGCAGAAACATGCATCTTAATCCCGAGCCTTCAATAATATGTTGACATATATAATGAATTTTTTAAGCTAGATAGATAATCTTTTTAATTATTTTACGTTATTTTATCATTTAATAATCCTTTTTTATTTTTCTTATCAATGACTTAATAATTCAGTCACAATTAACAGCATGCAATTGAAAAATGGTTCAATAAAGATAAATATACTTCAAAACATTTCATAAACATTATATTTTTAATTTATGATTTTGCTTCTGTTCGTAAATTATTTTTTATCTTTCTCTTATCTATTATTCGTTGTACATAAACAATAAATTATTTACTATCAATTAAAATCTGATGAAAAATCTATATCTACATGAACATTTTTTGCTCAATTGAACTTCCCTATAAATGATTCTTAAATCAATAGAATTTCTTTATTGAACTGATTTTATTTTAACACTTTCATGTAAATAAAACTATTCTAAAAAACAACCAACTTTTGTTTCAAAATTATTATCAGTATCCATGACCATGTTAATCAACCAACTTAATAAATTAATGTGATATTAAAGTAAACGTAACAAAAATAAATATAAATGTTAAATAAAATAGGAATAAGGATGGGGGTAAAGGAATAAGGATGGGGGTAAAGGAGTAAGAAATGAGAGATATTTTAAGATTATATTTTTTATTTGTCTTAAGTTAAGATATTTAAGTTTTCACAAAACTGCTGCCATGTGAATTGTCGACTTTTGTTTGTATGAAAATTGTTGACATATAGCTTGTCTATATTCGAGAGCTGAAATATTAAGACTGCAAAGAAAACCCAATAAGTGTTGATGTGGAATAAACTTTGACGTAACCACAGAATTTTTTAAATAATTTCAACATCAACAATTTTGAAATTGTTTTATCGTTCAAGAATTTTAAAACTATTATTTATAGTTTAGGCATTAACAGTGTGAAGGTTTAAAGACATTGTAATTTTTTTTATCAAATACTGTTTATTCCAGTTTATGTAATGGAATAACCCTACCGGTTTCAAGGTTTTCACCTCATCATCAGGTCTTGTTTGTACTCCCCTGATGAAGAGGTGAATGAAGAGGTGTTTTATCAAATAAACAGTATTTGATAAAACAAATTACAATTTTAAAATCAATTCATCACTTTCAATTAATTACATCATTCAAGGATTTTTAAATAATTTCATTGCTCAATTTTTTTTTAATCCCTTCATCATTCAAGAACCTGAGCAATTTGATACTAGAAGACAACCAAATTGACAGGGAAAATAAAAATGGGATGTAATGATAGTCCAGAACTTCAGAACACTCTTGTATTTGAAAATCTCGCCAAAACAGCAACCTTAAGCTACTCAACATGTTTGTATTGACCCAACTTGTGGACTATAAAAAATATATTTAAACAATAAAAAAAAACATTTGAATGTAGAAAAACAAAATGGTAGAATGAATATTTGGTAGAATAATGTAAAATGGATGGTGTCTTATTTGTAGAAATGAGGAAACTTATAACTATTCAGAGTGCCGCATCTGTCAGTCGATATTGGAGGTAGAAACAAGTGCTGTAGTGATAAATGTAATAAGTAGAATCATTTAAATGTAGAAAAATGAAACACTAAAATGAATATTTGGCGGAATAATGTAAAATGGAAGGTATCTTATTTGTAGAAATGAGGAAACTTATAACTGTTCAGAGTGCCACACCAATCAGTCGAGATAGGAGGTAGAAACAAGTGTTGTAGTGATAAATGTAATTAGTAGAATAATTTAAATGTCGAGAAACAAAATGCTAAAATGAATGTTTGGCAGAAGAATGTAAAATGGAAGGTGTCTTATTTGTTGAAATGAGGAAACTTATAACTGTTCAGAGTGCCACACCAGTCAATCTGTCAGTCGAGATAGGAGGTAGAAACAAGTGTTATAGTGATAAATGTAATTAGTGGAATAACAACGTGATTTCTTATAAAATATTCTAGAATTCGACAATGTTAAACCTTGGACAAAATAAGTCAAAGACTTTAGAATATATAATAAAACAATTATAATTTTGTACGATCTACATACTGTATTGTATTATATGTATTACACTTTTGTTTTACACTCTTCCATCTATATCCAGTAATATGTTCACGAGGCTAAATGAAAACCAGAATGGAACCTTTTTTTAAAATAGCTGGGTTCCAATAGGAATCGAACCCGCAACCCCTAGATCGGGATAGAATCGTCTTGCCAACTATGCCACAATATATTACATGTATATTGAGATTAAAAATGAATTTGTATATTGAGAATTCAAGATTAATAACACCTTATAGATAAAATAGATTAACTACAATGATAATGGTCACAATAAATATAAAGTTATTATGTATCAAGCTGTAGTATTCTGTTGATCTGTTTAAAAGGATAGCAGTTTAAAATATTTATTCTTATAAAGTATTCATTGACAGAAAATACTAAACAGTGAATGTAAACTGAACAATGGTGAGTAACACAATAATTTATTTCTTAAGCATTTGCTGACATCCCATAGAAAATATAATTTTTATGCACTGGCCGTTACTAACTATTTAATAAATTAGCTTAAATTGTCAAGAACATAGAAATAGTAACACATTGATCAATAAGTTCTGGGACTAACTACTAAAACAACATTTGTTTGCCAAAATTCTTCTTTATTCATCAACATAGTCTCCTTCAAGAGCGATACATTCATTCTAACGCTTTCATAACTTTTCAAGCCATTGCTAAATTTGAACGGTATTTTTTCTCATTAAAAAGCAATGTTTCATCAACATACGAAATTTATTTTTTTTCCATTGTTTTGAAAATATCAAAATTAGCGCCACTAAAACCACTGTCACTCAATGACACAATGTCGGAATGTCATGAAAGTTTGACACATAACTTCTAAAGTTTGGTAATAACTGAGAATGGTATGGATTTGTTATTAGATGCGCCATCTGTTGGTTAGTCCCGGGACTTATTGATCACAATACTTCTTTTTGTTTTAATGCCTCATTTTTCTTTCCTATATTGGTAATCACGATTCGACAATGGTCTAAAATAGATGTCTAGCTGTCCATCTAAATCAGTAGGCCATTCCTAAAATAGGCCCCCTGGAGGGCATTCGAAACAAATTGGTGGCATCAGGAAGCCTTTTTTCATCAGAATTTATTGTTATTCTTATGCTTAGTGTTAATTTTTTAGAGTGCTTTTGGGTTAACCTGTATTTCTACATAGCACTATACAAATTTCTAAATATTTTTTAATTAAGTATAGTGATGTCCTCCATAGAATGTGATGTCCTCCACAGAAAGAAGAAGCGTGTATACCTGGAAAACCAAATAAAGGAAGCAGAACTGTCGCATTCACAGAATAACACCAGACTTTTCTATCGTAAAATCAACAACCAACGGAAAGAGTTTAAGCCTAGAACAACTATGTGTTATGATGGTCGGGGAAATATTTTAAACGACAGGCAAAAGGTTCTGGATCGATGGGTGGAATACTTCGACGTCCTTTTGAATGGTAACCAACATGGAGCAACAAGCGGGAACCAACAAGTAGAATACGACACCACTGATGTTGATGATAATGAGCCATCCCCAACCTTGGCTGAGATTTCAATTGCCATAAAGAATCTCCATAATAACAAAGCACCTGGATGTGATAATCTACCCGCTGAGGTGTTCAAGCATGGTGGCGAGGCTCTCCACAATCATATTCACAAAATCATCTGTGACATCTGGCGCTACGAAATACTACCAAATGAGTGGAATTGTGGTATAATATGTCCCCTGCTCAAAAAAGGAGACCCCATGAGTTGCTCCAATTATAGGGGTATCACCCTTTTAAATATAGCATATAAAATACTCTCAAACATTCTTTGTAATAGATTGCAGAAATACTCCGAATGCATAATTGGAAAATACCAAACTGGATTTCGTAGGGGAAGGTCAACAATAGATCAAATATTTTCACTAAGACATATATTGGAAAAGACTGTAGAGTTCAGCATTGATACATACCACCTCTTCATAGACTTTAAGGCTGCCTACGACACGGTCAATAGGACAAAACTCTATGAAGCTATGGCTGAATTTAATATTCCTGTCAAACTCATTAACCTAGTCAGGCTTACAATGTCCAACGTTGAGTGCCGTGTCAGAGTGCAAAGGGATCTGTCTGAACCTCTTAAAACATTTAATGGACTTAGACAAGGAGATGCTTTGGCGTGTACGCTGTTTAATATGGCTTTGGAAAAGGCCATTAGGGATAGCGGCATACAAACAACAGGCCATATATTCAGTGAATCTGTGCAGCTCCTGGCTTATGCAGATGACATTGACATCATAGCGAGGTCGGAACATGAACTTATAAATGCCTTCCGAGCACTAGCAGCATCAGCAAAAAACCTAGGCTTAGTAGTCAGTGAGACCAAAACAAAATATATGCCCGTAAATGGACGCCAAAACCCAATAAGTCTACAAATAGACAACTTTACCTTCCAAACCGTTTCTGAATTTGTGTATCTCGGTACCATGGTGACAAGTAAGAACGATGTTTCCACTGAAATAAATCGAAGATTAATAGCTGCAAACCGATGCTATTTTGGACTGCAGAGGTACATGAAATCACGACATCTCTCTAGAAAAACCAAAACTCTACTTTATAAAACACTCATCCGACCTGTGCTCACCTATGGCTCAGAATGTTGGACTCTAAGTAGAGTGGACATGAGGGCTGTAGGGACATTTGAGAGGAAGATTCTGCGCAAAATATATGGCCCCATTTGCAATAACGGAGAATGGCGTATCAGGTATAATCAGGAGCTGTACGGTCTGTATGGAGACCCTACCATAACACAAGAGATTTTAATTGGGAGACTCAGGTGGGCTGGACACGTGCAGCGAATGAGTGAGGAAGACATTCCGAGAGGGCTCTTGAATGGCACACCGGGGGGTCGAAGAAAGCCAGGAAGGCCGAAGCTTCGATGGCTGGATGGTGTCAATAGGGATGCGCAGCTCATTGGCATCCAGAACTGGCGAACAGCAGCACAGGACCGCCAGTCATGGAGGCGTGCTTTAAGGGAGGCCAAGACCCGACCTGGGTTGTAGAGCCATTGTTGATTGATTGATTGATGTCCTCCATAGTCTAGTTGGAATGATGTCTGTCTCCAAGGCTAGGGGTTGGGGTTCGATTCCCATTGCTAACAAATTTTGTTTTAAATAAAATTGTACTTGCCTCTTTATACAAATTTGAATCAAATATGAAGTAACAAAAAAAATCAATAGTTTCTGTTTTGAATGCTTTAATTTCAATAAGCCATGAAAATTGGATTATAATTTGAACTTCTGTAAACTTCTTTAATACGAGGGCTGCTACTTAAGTTTTGAGATATGGCAACACCAGTGTAGATATGTCAAATCTGACATCAGCATCGTAAAGTTTGACGTTTTTAATGGTACACGTGCTCAGAAAGTTTTGTCATACGAGTGGTATTTGTGTTGTTTACAGTAACTTAAAAGATTCATCTCGGCCAAAAATGGAATTAAATCATGAACATTTTCGTGCGATGATTTTTTATGATTTTCGACGTGGACTAACTCAACAACAGTGTGCCGATCAACTCGTTTCGACTTTTGGTGATGAAGCACCATCCCGGGCCACTGTGTTTCGCTAGTTTTCCGAATTTAATCATGGTCGTAGTTCGCTCCAGGACAAATTTCGTGAAGGTCGTCCAAAATCGGTTTTTATGCCATAAACATCGATGCTGTGCGTGAACTGATATTACAAGATCGTCATGTGACTTATCGTGAGATTGAGGCATGTTTGGGCATTAGTTCCACTCGAATAGATTCAATATTGCATGAACATTTGGCCGCCAAAAAGATTTGTTCACGTTGGATACCGCATAATTTGACAATCGATCAAAAAAAGGCTCGTGTCAATTGGTCCAAAGAAATGTTGATCGCGATGCTTCAAAAGACGTCTACAAGATCGTAACAGGCGACGAATCATGAATCTATGCATATGAGCCAGAAACTAAACAGCAGTCGACTGTATGGGTCTTTCAAGACGAGTCAAATCCAACTAAAGTTGTTCGCCAACGAAGCACTTCGAAGCAAATGGTGGCTTGTTTCTTCGGTATAAATGGTCATGTCGCAACAGTACCTTTAGTGGAACGTCGTACGGTCAATTCTGAATGGTACTCCACCATTTGTTTGCCAGAAGTGTTCGGAGAAATGAGGAAAACCAACCGCCGAAGACGGATCATTCTCCACCACGACAATGCGAGCTCTCGCACATCGGCTCAAACAAGTGACTTTTTGAGCACTCAAAATATCGAATTGATGGGTCATTCGCCGTACAGCCCTGATTTGGCACCCAATGACTTCTTTTTATTCCCGAACATCAAAAATAAATTGCGAGGTCAACGTTTTTCGACACCTGAAGAAGTGATTGATGCGTTCAAAACGCATGTTTTGAAGTTATCTCATTCGGAGTGGAAAAAGTGCTTTGAAAATTGGTTCAAACGCATGCAAAAGTGTATTGATCTTCATGGAGAGTATTTTTAAAAATGAGCTGCATGAAAATGTGTATGATTGTGGAGGAGGCATAAGGTGCACAATCGAAAATTGTGGCATTCTTGTTCTTTGCCTACCCAACAGAGAAACTCATTCCTTAGCAGACTCTTTAAAAGGTATCTTCTTTTTAGTTCTGTTTTGTTTCTCTGCCACTTGTAAAACCTTTACTGGAAGGCAGTACACCAGCTGCCTCTTCACCTTTTAGGTGGCTTGCAATGTCTCATGTGCTACTATATCATTACCGTCCTATCCACATAGTCACACCAGTATTGCCTTCACTCTCTCTCCATCTAACTATGTGGTTGAAAGTCTGTCAGATATGAGAATCTCTAAGAGATTTTCATTTAATGGTCTGTTTTATTTCGATGTATTCTCATTTCGAATGATCGAATTAGGTTTTTTTTCTAGTTATATCAGCTCTAGTTTCAATACTATTTGTCATATAGATCTTTAAACTTTAAAATATATTTATTTAAATGCACTTATTTTACAGAGGGTTGACATTTTCCTAAGAGTATTGTCAATCAGACAATTGCTACCCTTAATCATAGTATTCCATGGTACGGTGGTTCTTGGAGGATCGCTATTTCCCCAAGAATCACCAACAAGAGAAGTGAAGAGTCTCGATGGAATATGGAACTTCAGACTGTCTCCACAGGATCCTGAATATGGTATCAAGAATGGTTGGTTTAAAACAGACTTAAAAAAGGTATCGATACATTTTAACATTATTTCAATATTAAATACTGCTAATTTTTATTCATATTATTGAGAGAATTTTCTCTCAGGATAGGGTCGGTATAACTTTTTTCATAATTTTGTGATAATTGCTCTTAAGCTCCTGTGATTTGATTTAATTATTATATTGTGATTTGATTTGATAGCATTAACATACAATATATAACACTGGGTATATAAGCTGTATACATGCACACAGAGATGACCTCCGTGGCCTGGTGGTAAGACACTTGTCTGCCGATCCGGAGGTTGCGGGTTCGATCCCCGCTGGAATCCAGATTTTTTAAATGGAATTCCAGCCTGGTTTTCACTTAGGGCCCATTAAAACATCTTTCTGGTTGGTTGGAAGAGATTGCCATATGGTAATAAACTCGCCAGGTGAAATAAAATACATATTTATGGAACAATCAAATCAAATATTTTCCCCTATAAAACTGTACTCACTTATGTAAATCTATTTGGCTAAATTTGCTAATATTTTGTAAAATACATAAATATGTTCAATATAAATCTACAAAATTTATTAACATTAAATCAATTTAAACAATTAGTTTGTAATTATAACAACTGCTTTGTTGTATCTTAATGCTAGTTTCAGATAAACTTTTGTAATTTTATTTTAAATATTTTAATTAACTTTGTCTTATGTGCATTGGTTTCCATATTTTATAAAAGACACTCTTGTGATGTGAGTGAATTAAATAAATAAATACAATCATGCCATGTTCCTTTTGGGGCAAGCAGAGAGGACAGATATACATGCCTTTTTATCAATACACATGACTCTCACTTCGTCCATATCATACATTCACAGGTTTTAGTCTTCAGATTTCAGATCAAAACATTATAAATTTATTTTTGTTGGAAAATCTCTCACTTTTGTTACAGCAAACTTGCAAAACTAATTTTGATTGAATATTTATACAAGTTTTGTATAAATATTTAATCTTTCGAAGCAGAACATAAGAAGCAGACCACTCCACGCCACAAGACATGCATGGGCAAAAGCTCTATTATAAAATCCCACCCTATTGAATCAATGAGGAAGAATCAATTTATTAATTTATTTTCCAAAACAAATTATCATTTTTAGACAGGTCCAGTGATCCCAATGCCTGTTCCTTCCAGCTACAATGACATAACTCAAGACCTTGACATCCGGGATCATGTGGGTACGGTATGGTACGATCGCCGCTTCTCTATGCCATTTTTATGGAATCAAAACTATGATAAACGTATTTGGCTGCGCTTTGGCAGTGTCCACTATGCAGCACAAGTGGTGAGTCACTAATTTTTATCAATTCACCATCATAAATATGTTATATTTTTTCATATAAGAAAAGTCAGTCTTAAAAAATATACATGCGAACACACCATTTTCTTGTCGGGATATAGAATGACATGTAGCAATAGACAACAAAGTCAATAGGGCACTAAAAATATATATGTGCTCCAGCCGGACAGTATCAATATCTACTTGGATGATAGTTCACAGTATTTCGGTACCAACTTTGATGTATTGGAGTGAAACGTAGATGTGGAAAAATGCTGTAGGAATGCTTGCATTGAGAAGAATATATGGAGTGACAATATATGACAGAATACAGAATGAAGTGATAAGGGATGAATGTGTGTTAAGTAAGATGAAGAAGAGCACTCTGAGATGGTTTGAGCATATGGAACGAATGAAAAAAGGCCAAGGAAACAGATATATGGTGCAAATGTGAATGGAAGGCGTGTGAGAGGAAGACCAAGGAAAGTATAGTTGCATCAAGTGAATGATATTCTGAAAGAAGAAAATGTTAAAAGTCAGAGAAGTTGTATAGATGTAGAAGAGACTAAGAATTTGTGTCGAGATAGGCAAGTATGGTGCTCTGTCCTCTCTGTCTACCCCGACAGAGAATTGGCGTGATGGTATGTATGTATGTATATTTTGGGGTGTTTATTGTACACCCAATCTTAACATACAACAGTGTTGATATGCAGCACTGGATGTAGAATTGCATACAACACACATGGACAAACAATTTTTAATTTATTTCCCCAATTCTGTGGTTTTCTCTATTAGTTCTTTGCTTTCTTTTATATGTTCTTAGCTGTTTTTTTTATATAATACCAAACTAACATATGTCGAATAATGATTTAGTACCATATAAAGGGTTTTTCAAATCAAGCGGGTTTTTTAATTCTAATTTTTTTAATTCTTGAATAAAACTTTGCTTTGATTTCAAAAAACTTTATATTGGTCATTGAAGTATAATGTATAACATTTAAACAAAAAAACAATATCCGCCAAATGTACACCTCTTGCAACTCCACAGATGTCCACTCTTTTGTCAAAATTTTCGATGACATTTTGGCATAATTGCGGTTCTAACTCACCAATAACGTGAATAATTTCGTCCTTCAGCTCAGGAATTGATTGGGGGTCATTCTTATAGACCTGGCTTTTCACGTAACCCCAGAGAAAATAGTCCAACGGCGTCAGATCACATGATCTTGGGGGCCTATTAACATCACCGTTTCCGGAGATAATACTCGTACATAAAATAATTCAACAATTTGAACGCGTTGTATTGTACACGACTCCATTTTTATAAATGTCATACAATACACTTCTCAAATGTCACAAGATCCAGTCAAGTTTGCGACGCCATCTGTGTATTATCCAAGAATTAAAAAAACCGCTCAATTTGAGAGACCCTATATAATGTAACTGAATAAATAGTATAGCTATAGTATCTACTATTCGGTTTTTAAATTACAGTGGATAAATGGGCATTCCGTGATGAGTCATGAGATTGGACACTTGCCTTTCGAAGCAGAGATAACCCAGTATATGAATTTGGAAGAGAACCTTATTACGGTGGCGTGTGACAATACACTAAAAAATAACACTGTGCCTCAGGGACAAGTTGTTGAGGTTGAAATGTAAGTATTATGAAAAAAATCTTGATTTCAGTCTCATTATTACTATCGTTCATCTCCCTCCCCAATGATTTTTAAGCTCCTCTGTATGTTGACAGAAATGCAACTGTTCTATTTTTTTATACTCGTATAACATATGTAATTTAAGGATGCATGTTTATTAAATTGATACCTACTATGTTGCTATCAATAAACCTATATTTATTTATTTATATACACTGACCTATCAGCCCACCTATGCTATATTAAAAGGCCTGTAGCACCAATCCACAGTGTATTGAGATTGTTTTATTAGTGTAAGTTATTCCCTGAGATTGTTTTATTAGTGTAAGTTCAGATCTATCAGCATGCTATATTAAAAGACCTGTAGCACCAATCCATAGTGTATTGAGATTGTTTTATAAGTATGAGTTATTCCCTGAGATTGTTTTATTAGTGTAAGTTCAGATCTATCAGCCCACCAATGCTATAGTAAAAGGCCTGTAGCACCAATCCACAGTGTATTGAGATTGTTTTATTAGTGTAAGTTATTCCCTGAGATTGTTTTATTAGTATAAGTTCAGATCTATCAGCCCACCTATGCTATATTAAAATGCCTGTAGCACCAATCCACAGTGTATTGATATTGTTTTATTAGTGTAAGTTCAGATCTATCAGCCCACCTATGCTATATTAAAAGGCCTGTAGCACCAATCCATAGTGTATTGAGATTGTTTTATAAGTATGAGTTATTCCCTGAGATTGTTTTATGAGTGTAAGTTCAGATCTATCAGCCCACCTATGCTATAGTAAAAGGCCTGTAGCACCAATCCACAGTGTATTGAGATTGTTTTATTAGTGTAAGTTATTCCGTGATGTTTTTTATTAGTATAAGTTCAGATCTATCAGCCCACCTATGCTATATTAAAAGGCCTGTAGCACCAATCCACAGTGTATTGAGATTGTTTTATTAATGTAAGTTCAGATCTATCAGCCCACCTATGCTATATTAAAAGGCCTGTAGCACCAATCCACAGTGTATTGAGATTGTTTTATTAGTGTAAGTTCAGATCTATCAGCCCACCTATGCTATATTAAAAGACCTATAGCACGAATCCATAGTGTATTGAGATTGTTTTATAAGTATAAGTTATTCCCTGAGATTTTTTTATTAGTGTAAGTTCAGATCTATCAGCCAACCTATGCTATATTAAAAGGCCTGTAGCACCAATCTGTAATGTGTTTATCACCTGAGATTTTTTCATTAGTGTAAGTTATAATGTATTTGTGTACGAGTATTTTTAATATATATATATAAAGTATTTTTAAACATTTCAACGTACATTGTTTTTTCACAAAAAAGCCTGTGGGTATTTTAACATAAACCTTTTTAAAAAGATAAGGGTTAGTAATTTACCAAACATATGTACTGTTTGTAATGCATAAAGGGAAAAGTGCACTGTAAAGTTGTTTGGACATGTTGAACAAATGGGTGCAAAAGGTTATTTAAAACAATGTACAAGAAGAGTTTGAGTGGGAGTTGTAATAGAATAAGACAAAAAAAAACTGTAGTTAGATCAATTGAATGAGTTTTTTAAAGTTTACACTTTGTGCCTATCAAAACAGAGAAATGTGTAGGTACGACTTTATTGTTAAAATAACATAACAAGTAATGCATCATGTTAAGACTGTTTCTGATTTTCTAGAACTTTTAGGTTAATTTAATTTGAATTATTTAAACTATGAAAACTATCAGAATCAAGTTTGACTCGAATAGCTCAGCGGTTAAGAAGAAAAAAGGAACACAGATCTCTTTGGTCTCAGGATTCGACAGGTAAAAACACAAAAATTACTCACAGCACTCCAGAGGTAACAGAAAAGAAACACAGTAACAATTTAGATTAAAATTATTTATTTTCACTACCGGATCAAATGATCCAGGTAGGACTAGTTTAAATTTGAATAAGATTTTTGATTCTATTAGTTACATTTGAAGAGTTTAACTTTAAAGGATTAATATCCTTTGCAAGAGAGATTATCTCTAACGATCGCTTTGGAAACGTCGTAAAACAAAAGAAACAGGGTAATGCAAAATTTGAAATCACCAAAAGAATAACAGATAAGATAGAATCCCAATACCTTTAAAAAAAAATTACGATGTAATTTTTCGTTGTAATGATGCAACCCGTTCCTTCAATGTCTGCACACCACTGGAAGCGAATTCTAGGAACTGTGACTGAGGATCTAGTTCGTGACGTCACCGAAGCCACTCTTTTCTGCAAGCCCTCTGACAAACACGTCTGAGAGCTCGTTGATGGATTTGAAGAACGTGGAATAGTCTCGGAATATGACGTAATCGGCACGTGGCGTCTTTGGTAGAGAAGAAATCTCGGTGATGAAATGGATTCTAATTGTATTAGATGTTAGAACTGGTCTTGAGCCGTAATTAATTATTAATCAAAAGAATTACGATGAACTTTAGCAGAGGACAGACAGGTGTCTGTTGGTTCGAGGTCCGCCCGGGAATGGAAGCAGAACACTCGCCCTTAAAGAAGTTGGACAGTTAAGAGAGTGGAGATACGTGCGTTATCCATGCACCTGCAACTTCGAGCGGTATCCTTGAAAATATCTAATGGATTGACGAAGACTTCGCCGCCAGCTATTACCGACAAATGTATATGAAGCAAATAATATTTTGATCACGTGAAATTATTTCGAGAACATGGCAGAACATCATGATTTCTATCGATAATTTAACACTTCCTAACTAAATGTACAGAAAATTAACGGCATTTCAAAAATTTTGATTTTGTAAGGCTTACCGTTCTTATCAAAATGGAGTCTTCTAATACTTTTTGATTTTTCATTATCCATTTCGCTTATTCAAAATAATATACTCACAATCATTAAATTTCCTATTATTTAGATAATTTACCAAATAACTAAAAAGACATGTGGTTCTTGAAGAAGTACAGTTGGGGCTAATGTTCACCAAGTCCTTAGAATATATAAATTATATGCATGATTCTGACGCTTACCACACTTCAGGGGCTAAAAATAATAAACAATGCAATTTTTAACAATTCAGCTTTAAAATATCAATTTCAATCGTAACTATTTTGAATTGAAAATATCCAGATTTTCATTTCAAACCCTTTAACTTTGTAATTAAAAAAAAGGTTGCAGTCCTTTTTTTCTTGGGTTCCAATGAAAAAATTCAATAAAGATGTTCCAAAGATCTCTAAAGTCTTTGCCTTAGACTAATCTTAATTTTGTACTTGTTACAATTAGATTAAAGACGACAGATGTAATTTAATGATTTATTTAATGTTAAAGTGATAATGGAACAAAACTTCGACAAACATATACCTTTGACTTTTTCAACTATGCTGGCATTCACCGTTCAGTCTATATCTATACCACATCAAAACTGTTTATTGATGTTAAAACGGATATACAAGGAAATACAGGTACAAAAATTTGCATTGCAATTCTCCTCATAATATTATTATTTTTTTAACACTTTTATTACAAATACAATCTGGCGGGCTTATTGCCAGGTGGCAATCTCTTCCAACCAACCAGACAAAAGTAAATTAAGCAAGTTACATGGTCAAATAAATCATTCAAATGACTATCCATCCGCGCGAAATCCATAAACATATACGTCAGCACATGCCCACGAACCCCACAAAGACGGACAATCACCCGAACATTCTTTTTCATATAAAGTGAGATATTATTAATTAAAAGGGATGGTGGAAAGGAAAGGAAAAATCAAGAATGAAACACGTTGTTTTACTGACTAGAAATCAAGAGTTTTTTCAATCACTTCTTAAAGCATGCCAAGGACAGAGCGAGTCTTATATTGGTTTGTAACTGATTCCAGAGTCTCACTGCATGGACAGTAAAGGACAAGAATATTATTATTTTATTAAAAATAAATAGTTTTCTTTTTTTCACATGTATAATCCATGTCTCTACTCCATACAGTGCTATTTTGCGGTGGAGCACAGTGGAGCGGCGCTCCACCACCTTTTTTACAGTACGCAAAAAGCTTGACAAGAAGTGAGCTCCGGCACTTTTTTTTTTTTAAAAAGTACTGTCAGTGCTTTTTATGCAGTGGAGCACTGGAGTGGAGCTCCACCACCTTTTTTACGGTTTACAAAAAGCTTGACAGGAAGTGAGCTCCGGCATCTCTTTTTTAAAAAAAAGCACTGGCTATAGAGAACAATAGAAATTTAACCAAACGATTTGAGGTGTTCAAGTACAAAAATTTAGAATGCCTTTTACATTATCTGAAAATAAAAGTTTAAAAATTATTGAAACTGAAAAATTATAAATGTTTGAAACTGGAGCGCGACTAATGGATCGTCATCCTGTACACCTTTAATTACAAAATAGTGTTCATGTAAACAATTTGTCTATGACGTTCTAAAACTCTGACCTTTGTAAAATACAAAACAAATTACTATTCCTATGAATCTAATTCAAACAATCTATATCAAATTCTAACATTTCACTATTTTGACACAATGTATTTTATAAAACAATTTTCTTTCATCATTGTATTGTATTATACTTTCGTTGTAAACTGTACAACCTAGCGGGCTTATTGCCATGTGGTAATAGCTTCCAACCAACCAGAAAGATGTTAAAAAAGGCCTTAAGTGAAAACAAGACTAAAATCCTTTTTAAAAAAATCTGGATTCTGACAAGAATCGATCCCGCAACCTCTTACTTTTAATATATCCTATCTCTGAATGTTAATATATCTCTGACTTATAACATATCTCTGACTTCTAATATATCTCTAGCTTTCAACATATCTCTGGCATTTAACATATCTCTGACTTTTAACATATCTCTGGCTTTTAACATATCTCTGGCTTTCAACATATCTCTGGCTTTTAACATATCTCTGACTTTTAACATTTTAGGAGCTATGTCCTTAAGGGAGAGATGATGATGATTTGTTGATAAATAAAACTAGTTTTGGATCGAAATGCTGAAAGAGAGATTTTATTGGTAGACGTAGGTATTTATATCATTCTTGAATATGTGCGGGAATGCGCTCGCGATATGCCGCCGTCTCGTTTCTGCATTCGCAAAACGATTAATGTTGTATTAAGGTATCGTTCAAATATGTAACTGGCGCGACAGATGTGGTGCCTTCTCGCTCTAGCATGGAATGCGCTCCACGCCCGGCAATGAGTTGAATGACCGGCGTGTGGACTTTGTACTTGTTTGTTTTGAATTGTCAAGGAATGCAAAGGTCGCATCGTCGGTCATTGACCGAGCATGTGGACGCCACAACATCTTTCACTTGATCCAACCAACTTGTCGTTTTTTATTTATCCATTCTATGATGCTCAAACTAGCGTAGAGTGATCTTCTTTATCTGACTTAACAATTTACGTTCACATTCATCACTAATCACTTCATCCTGTTTTCTGTTATGCATTGTCACCTTCTCAGTGCACGAATTTCCAAAGAATTGCCTTTAGCTCCTTTTTGTCTTTTTCCAAGTCCACATTTCATTCTCATACATCAAAGTTGAACGTGAAACATACTTAATTCAGTTGAATAATAAAATTATTAGTAATGAAATTAGTATGAAAATAAAGTTTTTATTTTATTTTAAGGTATTATTACTTACAACATATCATACGGAAGCTCTCCAGAAAATGAAACGTTCGTTTGCGTGGTCACTCTTCTGGACAAAGATGGCATTGAAGTAGGAGGAAGTAATAAACTGCAAGACATTATAGAAATTCCAAATGCCAACCTTTGGTGGCCATATTTAATGAACTCAGAGCCTGGATACTTGTATACAATGGAGGTTAATTGATTTTTTTATATTCAGTTCATTACATAAGTCTTTTTCATGCATTTTAAAAATAATTCTGATAATATACGAAAAAATAAGAAACCTCTGCCTATTTTATTAAATACACTTGTACTAAAAATTCTTGAAATTGAGTTGTGAAACTATATTTGTAAATTGTAATTTATTTTTATCAAACACTGTTTATTCCACTTTTTTTTAATGGTATAACCCTACCGGTTTCAAGGCTTTCACCTCATCTTCAGGGGAGCACAATTGTACTCCCCTGAAGATGAGGTGAAAGCCTTGAAACCGGTAGGGTTATACCGTTACAAAAAAGTGGAATAAACAGTGTTTGATAAAAATAAATTACAATGTCTTTAAACTTCCACAACGTTAATACCTTAACTATAAAGAATATATTTGTAAATTATAAAACATGGGAATTGTTTATTCTACAACATCATAAAAAATCATATAACTTCATACCAGAAGGCATTGAACTGGTTGAATGTTAGAAATAGACGCCAAATTCACATACTGTCTCTATTGTATAATATCCTTAACTGTCCCGCCGCACCCTCTTATCTCGCCGAAAATTTTCAGCGTCTTTCCAATCATGGATTAGCGCTACGCTCAAACAGAGATTGTTTATTGGCCTTTCCAGTTCACCACTCCTCTTTCTTTACGTCGTCCTTTACAGTCCATGCAGTGAGACTCTGGAATCAGTTACAAAGCAATATAAGACTCGCTTCATCCTTGGCATGCTTTAAGATGCGACTGAAAGAATTCTTAATTTATAGTCAGTAAAATAACGTGTTTCATTCCTGATTTTTCTTTTCCTTTCCTCTCCACCATCCCTTCTTTTCCTATTGATTGATGATATCTCACTTTATATGAAAAATAATGTTCGGGTGATTGTCCGTCTTTGTGGGGTTCGTGGGCATGTGCTCACGTATATGTTTATGGATTTCGTGCGGATGGATAGTCATTTGAATGATGTATGCGACCACGTAACTTGCTCATTTACTTTTGTCTGGTTGGTTGGTAGAGATTGCCGCCTAGCAATAAGCCCTCCAGATTGTATTGCAATAAAAGTGTTAAATAAATAAATAAAATCATAAGATAAAATTTTCTACCCACTCTTCTTTTTTATTTTCAACGCAATCATCATTATGAACATCATCTCTTAAGTGTCCTTATCATCTGTATATCACTTTGATTCTTATTGCTTTCACATAATGTTGAATGATTCAAATGAATCTCCGGGTGGACTAAAGAACATAGCTTCCTCATTAGTCGTATGAAGTCTCAAGCGATCTTCATTGACAGTCCTCAGCTGCTCAGCAAACTCAAAGCTGGCTTACTTCCTCCAATATAACTCGATGACTCTATCTTATCATTAAATAAAACAGTTAAAAACCTAGAAGTATTAGTATTTAATACTCTCTCATGGCAAAATCAAATTAATGAAGTAAGCTGAAGGATCTTCTCAGCCTTCATTTCCTACAAAAGTTGCAAAGATTCCTGCCTACTTAAACCAAAATTTGGCCCGTGAAATCTCTGCTTTTTCCAATTTTGAACTATGCAGACATCTATCATTTGTATATTACGGAGGAACAGCTGATCACATCATTTTCAAAATGTTTATCTGAGATTTATTTAATTTAAAAGTGTGATCCATTTCATACCAGAAAGAGCTGAACTGATTAAACATGAGAAATTAGATGCAAAATGTACATATTTTATAATATCCTTAACTGTCCAGTTGCCCCCTCTTATCTTGCCGATAATATTCAACATCTTTCCGATCATGGACCTGTGCTACGCTTAAGCAGAGATTGTTTAATTGCTTTCCAAGTTCACCGCTCTTATTTTTATATGTAGCCCTTGACTGTTCATTCAGTAAGATTCTGGAATCAGTTATCAACTAATGTTAGACTCGCTTTGTCACTGGCATATTTTAAAAAGTGACGGAAGAAACTCTTGATTTCGTGTCAATAATGTGAAGTATTTCATTCCCGATTTTCCTATCCTCTCCACCATCCCTTCCTTTGATTGATGATATCTTATTTTAATTTTTATTATGAATTTTGTATAGATTAAAATTGATTTGAATATTTTTTTGACCATGTAACTTATTTTATTTACTTTTGTCTGGTTGGTTATAGAATGAAACAAAAATCTTTATTTTTCAATACAGTCACCCTGTCATTCAACACATTTTTTTAGAACAATGAATAAATTTTTCAATATCGCTGTAAATATATTTTACAAGTTGGTTCTCAAAATGCTATAACACTGCGAAGAGTATTTCTTCTTTTAATTTTTTTTCCATGCAAATCGAATTTCAGTTTTGAAAATAAAAAATTATTACTAGGGGCCAAGTTAGGGGTAAAAGGTGGGTAGTTAATTTCTTGGAAACCACAGTATCGAATGGCAGCGTTTGCAGGAACAGAATTGTTGTACAATAATCTCACACCTCGTGACAACTTCCTTTGATATTTTCTTTTTGTGGCATAATTTAATTTGTACATTAATGACACATAATACTTACCAGTAATCATAGTGTCTCTCTCTTTGAAGTCAATTGGTAGAAACCCCTGAATACACCAAAAAATTGTTACCATAATATATTTGGCTTGTTTCACATCTTTTCTATGGTGTAATGATGGTGGCACTCCATTAGGTCGCTTTTCGACAGAGAATCGTGGTACAAAATCATAGTTTTATCCACCATAACTATTTCTTTGCTACCGCAGAGCATTAAAAGTTCACTCAAGAGTTTTGGCACCCATCTTGCACTCACCTTATTCATGCCAAGATGATTGTGCAGAATTCGAAGCACTGAAGTTTTAGAAAGCCTACACTTTGATTTTACTTCTTTTAATTTTAGTCATCTATCTTGTAACACTTGTTCTTGCATTAATGAAACTGTTTCTAGAGTGAGCGCTTATGCTGGTCTGCCTTGATGAGGATCATCTATGATAGATAATTTGTCTAAGTGAAACTATTTACCATAATCTTTCACTGTGGAATATAACAAAGACAATTCTCTGTTGACAGCATCTAAACATCGGTTAATTTTTTTCCCTTGTTTTGAAAGAAAATTGATAACTCTGCAATATTCAAATTTTATTCAATATAACACAACAACATGTCTTCTATCCGCTGTAGTTAACATACCACTTAGAGAAGATATATCAAATTAATTATAACATTGCCTGACCATAGGATAGGTGTGGTCGATTTGGCATCTGTCCATACACACTCTAACTTGTACAGGCTGGAAACTTTTGGACCCTAGTGGTAGGTATGTGTGTATAGGAAAACATTTATAGGGTTTGATAATATCTGCGGTTTCCGGCATACACTGAGGGTCTTGGAACGTATCATCTGCAGATAAAGGGGAACTACTGTATTTTCTTCACTTGCCCCATATATATTAGTAACCACATCATTATTGCTATTCATCAAGTTCTATGAAGGCTATCAGTCCATCCTATTAATAGATATCACCTGTATATATTAATTTATTGTATGTATGCTCCTATATTTAGAAAGCACACTGTCTCGAAAAATTAGACCTAAGGTAAATATTTTATAATAGATGTAGTCTTCATCAAGTATACATATGCAGGATAATTTATAATAGCTGTAGTCTTCATCAAGTATACTTATGCAGGATAATTTATAATAGCTGTAGTCTTCATCAAGTATACATATGCAGGATAATTTATAATAGCTGTAGTCTTCATCAAGTATACATATGCAGGATAATTTATAATAGCTGTAGTCTTCATCAAGTATACATATGCAGGATAATTTATAATAGCTGTAGTCTTCATCAAGTATACATATGCCGGATAATTTATAGTTATTCCACAGCTCTTCAATAATGTATATAAAACAGCTAATAGAGATGTAGCTGGGGTGTTTTATGCCCAGAGACAAGATACAAAATCTGCAGACCACTGTTTTTCATTTCTCTCTATCCTGATATACATGTTTCACTTTTGCCACATCTTATGCTGCTAATAGTACTGAGGGCAAAGGTATCAAAATTTGACTGTGACACTACCTGGCCATGCGATGGATGTAGCCGGCATGGTATCTATACATACACACTCGAACTTGTTCAGAGTGAAAACTTCTGGACCATAATGGTACATATTTGCTAACGAATACGAACTATAATTTTTTCTTTTTAAAATCTTCTGTTTTATGGCAACAAATTACTTTTCTGAAGTGAAAGTTAACCACAATTTTTTCCATTCACTCGATGTTTTCTAATAATAGTCAATGAGTGCTAAATGATTTTTTTTCAATTGTCGAAGCATTATACAAAGAACTTAAAATAAATGTACTTATGATACATCTAAAATATTTTATTTCAGGTTCTACTTTGGATTAATGGCAGCAGCTTTGATCTTTACAAACAGAAAGTGGGCATTAGGAAAGTATCCTGGTCCAACACTACATTAATGATCAACAATAAGCCAGCCTACCTCAGGGGCTTTGGCAAACATGAAGATGCAGATGTAAGGAGCTTTTTTTTCTAGCGACTTTTATATTATAAATAAAGTAATGTACACCTATACCTTGCTTTACAGAAGAGATGCTTTTCTGAAAAGTTGCCATCAATCGAAATCCTATATATCAAATAATTTGTTTCCATATAAATATGTATTAAATGTGCATGATGTGATCCATGAAGAATAAAAATCAATGAAATATTTGAGAAAAGTCTAGAGTACATTCTGAAATATATGGAAAACGTATACAAATATAAAGAATTACATTATTTGTAATTAAGAATATGAAGATTTCACATCAGAATTTGTCAAATGGGAAACAGGGACTGGGGTGGAAATAGCTATCCAAAGTTTACAGCTTTACATATTTTCTGTTTTTCTCGTAAAAGTGCTTAAACCATAAATAATCTCGCAAATAGTATACAAAATTATTAAAAAAAATTATTTGTGCTTCATTTACAATAACACAAAATATCTTAAAATTAAAAAATATATATATAATATATAACAATTTACAACAATTCAACAAAACCAAATATAAAGACACTGAAAAACATTAAAAATAACACATTGATACGAGTCAAAATGATTGCAATAATTTAGCAATATACACAGTAGGTCACACGATACGGGGTTGTCTCCAGTCAGCTGCCCGCACCTCACCATACCAATTTGACATTAATGCGAAAATAATTGTACGGTACAAATTCAATACTTCATCAACTGTGTAATGAGCCTAGTTCTATACTCATACCTTAACAGACCATGGAAAAATATGTCGGCAATCTATACAAATTGATTTCCCAGAAGATATATTCTATTTATAGGGGAATTTGGTTGGTAGAGGTACTTTGTTTACAATAGAGAATAGCCCTATAGAGAGTATGCGCTGAAAGAACTTGAATATTGAAAAACTAAGCAATTCAGGACAAATTAATGATTTTATGTAAAACAAGTAAATCATTTAATATTTTTCTCTTGCTCTGAAGTAATAAATGTATTGTTTGTTCGAGATAGCTATAATTCATATCAATTATAGGAATACCCGATTTAAAGTTAGTAAATCTCAAAAACTTATGATGCAACTTTATTTTATCGTCTCTCGAAAACATGCTTTCCAAATATCAAAATTCCACAACTTATTATATTCTAATATTTTATTGTTCACCCGTGCATTGCAAATACTGATAGAATCAACTTTTGCAACAAACATGTTTTTTTCAACTTATTAACATTCTCAAATCTTTATCTTAACACTGCATACACTCTCTCAACCAACATTTCTTATACATATTGTCTACATTCTATCACATACACGTATTGTCTACATTCAAGAAACTATTCAAAATCAAATTTGATATTTTCATCTCTCTTATTTTACTCTTTGTCTTATTCACACATGATTTCATAAATATTAAAGAGTTATGAAGTCTATACACATCTTTGTTTGACACCTTTCTTCATATAAACCATTCAGTCATCTATTCATCCACTCTGACACCTGCCATGCTTTTCATATTTAAGGAAGCAATTGATCTAATAAGTTTGCGTTTCATTCCATATTCTTTTAAAATATCTCATAACTTTCCCTGAAACATCTGAATAAAATTAATTTCAAAAACTCAATTTTGAACATTTTCAATCAAATGTTCCTTTTCTTTTTCAATTTCTCATATTTTGAGCTCGTAAAGAAGTATTAAAAAAATATATCTATACATAAAAAATCCACCAATTGAACTGCATAGTTAAATAATTTTTTTTACAAATGGGGTTTTATAGAAAAGTCTTCAATTTTAAGTTTTTTAGTGGATTTTTTTTATATTTCAGATACGAGGTAGAGGATTGGATCTGGCGCTAGTAACCAAGGATTACAACCTCATAAAATGGGTGGGTGCCAACACTTACAGGACATCACACTACCCGTATGCAGAAGAGATGTATGACTTTGCTGATGAGCAAGGAATCATGATTATCAACGAATGTCCTAGCGTTGATACAGAGTAAGCTTATTTTTAATATTAAATTGGCTTCCACGTCCCTCAGAGCAGGTTTTGAACAAATACATTGAATTATGTACTCAAAATCTTAAAACAGCTGAAAATCGCAACAGAGCCTCAGTCCCCTTCAAAATATTTTCATTAGGAAACCAAAGTCCTATTCCAGTGCTCCTTTCACAGCAAATTTCAAACAAGCCTTTTGGAATAGACAGTAACTTTTTTGTCATGTTCTGCTGTACCACAACCTCAAATATTTTCCTTAAAGAAGGTTTTCACTTTTGGGAATAACCAGATATCTTAAGGAACCATGTGAGGATTAAACGGAAGCTGAAGGATTTGTGTAATGTGGTTTTTGGTCAAAAAGGGTGTGAGCTGAAAAATATTTTTCATCATTGTGGCCGAGCTCACTCTCCTATTGGTGGGGGTGTGTCTCAAATGGGAAAATGTTAAGAGATGAGCCCAGACCGTCTGATTGCTTCGCTTTCAAATGTTTTTTTTTTCCATTGCCTTAACATATGTTAACATACATAACATGTATATTTTCACGATATATATTTACATACTATGTTTCTTCAATAATCCTACTATTTATTTATTTTAATTTTTAAATCCTGAATGGGATGAGATCAGTGGATTATTGGGGTGAAGTCACCGCTTTCCTAGAGATAAGACCATTTTCTCCTCACTGCACCTCTCGATCTCCTCAAAAAAAGGTAGTAATCATTATTCATCATCTGACCATGTTTTGAGAGTATTCATATGCTCTCAACACAAGATGATGCTGATGGAATTATGTTATGTGGTGTTTGGATAAAAATCCTGAAAGAGGTGAGATAAACGGGCATTATAGTGAAGCTACAATTGACTGATTTCCCAAAAACGAGACCCATTTCTCCTAATTGCATCTCTCAATCTTCACAAAACTCTGAGGTAATGTTCCTTATTCATAGTTTGACCTTTTGGAACATAATCATAATGAACAACATCTTTGTGTTAAAAAAAACAGTGAACATTATATTGACATTGCTCTGAGTTTGGTGCACTTTCTTCTGGTAATTTACGGTGAAAAGACTGGACTTTTGCCTTAGAATCATAGCCATTGTAGACTCATGATTCATCACTAGTGAAGATCATAGGACTAGTAGAATGCGCCGCAGAGTGATGGAAGCCACTCCGTGAAGTAGTAGATAGGTTCACGGTCCATCCAGTCTCACCTTGGCAGTCAACTTACTTCCTATTGAACTTAAATTAAATAATATACTATCCGAGTATTTGACGTGTATAAATTTACTGTAGCATTTTTTTGACAGAATTTAAATAGTACTATTTTAAGTAGCTGGAAAAACACCATCAGAATTTACGTTTAGAAATTATTATGTTAATAAATTAATACACTTGCATCATTTCTCAACCTATCACTTTGAAATATCAAGGAGGTAGCGAAAATAAAAACAACTTACATGTACAAAAGGAAAATAACACATTTTCTGAGAAAAACAAACAGATTTATTTTGAAAAATTACAGTCCAAGTTATATTGTTCACTCCGATGGTTACCTTTATATAATCTATTCTATTATATAGCTAGCGATAAGAAAATTAATTTTGAAAGGAATTCAATAGATATCCACTGACAAATAGAAAACAATAAATGTCAACGATGAATGATCAACAACCGAAACACAACTGATGTTCAACTGACATTTTCATCCAAAACCCCTAATATTTCGCATTTTAGTCTATTTTCAGACTCCTTACTGTCTAAGCATATGGACTCACTAACACAACTGATCAAGAGGGATAAGAACCACCCCAGTGTTATCATGTGGTCCATTGCCAATGAGCCCAGAACACAGTGGGATGCTTCTGACGAGTATTTTGGGTAAGAAAATTATTTTATTTTGTCATTATCTTATATAGGTTAAAAACTACAAGGCTAGAGAGAATGATTTATCTTTGAAATATGACATTGGCAATGATTATCTTAAGTGAAAAGATGATATCTATAAAACTGGATTCGATGCATGAGAGGGGAGCAATCAGGAGAACCCACATCCTGCACTTTAAGGAAACATGATGAAGATAATGTCTAGAGTAACATTAACAAAAGAGAGAAAGAGGAGATTTAGTTCAAGAGTTTAACTATGAAGAAAGAACCATCAAATAGTGCAAGACAAACAGCTCCACCAAAACAGCCTCGACAAAACAACTCACACCATTGCACTGTTATCTATATAATAGATTAGTCTTCAAACACAAGTGCAAAATTACCTTCAAACTGATCTTTTGGACTATCTCTATGTCAAGGATGGCTAGCCCATGGTCCGCCAGTGTTTTGTGCAGCCCGCGAGCTATTATTTTCTATAAATCATAAAAAATAACAATAAGACAGTTGTTTATTAAAAAATTGATAATAACATATTTTTTCACTGTGATTTTCATAAGCATCTGAGGGGATAAGCCCTCATGCTCTGAAGGTGTTAAGCTATGGTCCTTTGCACAATATGCATGTCTTGTGTGGCATAAATCTTCCCATATTATTCATGTTAACACGGCGTTGAACAACAGCTGCAGGATCATCATATACTGTTTCAAACCCACACCTTTGTCTAAGGTCACGAATTTCTCTAATATTGCCTCCCTTGCTATTCGATGTAGAGTATTTGTGGAACTCGAGAAGTCTACCCAAAAGTCCAATCACTGCCATCTCATGTTTAGCTGTGAGTGATCACATCGTAGGGTGAAATCCTAAAGAAGTTTTTTTATGGATATTACCAATCCAATTGATGGACCATCTGAAGTCAAGCAAACATCCAGTTGACATTCATAGTTCCTTCACAATTTTCAAGGTGAATGAATTCAGCCTTTAAAATTTGTGCTGGACTTGGGAACACTGTTTCGAACATGTTACCTTGTTTCCAGGCATTCAAATTTTGATATACCTATTAATTTAAAAAAAAACTTCACACGGGCCATCGCCAGTTTTGGCACGCAGTCCAAAAAGGTTGGTCACCAAATTCTTCAAAATAGTATGTCAAGTTAGAAATCACACATCTATGTGTGATTTCTAACTTGACATATCTGTACCCTAGAGGATGAACCACGGGAGTCACATTTTATCCCAGAGTATAAACGACGTTGCATCATACAATTCATGTATGACGCATATGACATTTATCCGCTAGGGTGCAAAGTTACTTCCGTGGTTTATCCTCTAGGGTACAGATATTATTTTGAAGAATTGAAGTTAAGCTTATATCAAATACAAAATATAATAAATATCTACTATTAAATAATACTTGTGTTGTATACAACTCGTCCAATTTCTTCATCATCATCTGTCATTGTCTATTCACTGTGAGATAAAAATCTCAAATTAAAACAAGGTATTTCATTAAAAAAATATTTTCTTCCAGAAAAATTGTACAACATGTTAAATCTTTAGATACATCAAGACCAATAACGCTTTCTTTTACAAGATCAGTCGATGAAGACAAAGCTGTAATTATAATTATTTTATTTATTACACTCTCATTACATTTCAATGTTTTAAAAACAAAAAGGAAAAATCATGTCACATTTTAACGAAGATCAACATTTTTAGGGATGAAAATTAGTATATCAAAGTCAGTCATGTCATGGTAATCAGTAGACCCAACGAATTGTCGATCTACACAAAAAGCAACTATAGAACAGGTTAAAAATATCAGATATTTGGGCTTCGAAAAGACAATAAGATACTAGCTTGAAGTGAGAAATCATTTTGTTGATCATATTCGCTAATATTCATTAGTTTTATTTTTTTAATGGAAATGAAATAAAAATATGTAATAAAGTGTATAAGTCTTGACTTCCTATTTATATACAAGACATGTTTTTGTTATAGTTTGGAAATTCTAGGATGAGTCCTGTGACAGCTCAGCAATTTGCCCCAATACAACCTTGTAACGATGTTCAGTAATTTTAATTATTTTATCAACTTTAATATACGCCTCAATTCTAATAAATAGCAAGTTATTTAGGTAAATACATTACATAAGGTTGTATTGGGGCAAATTTGTGAGCTGTCACAGGGCTCATCCTAGAATTTCTGAACTATAATGGTATTCAAATTAATTTATAGAAATTAATTTGTAAAAAGGTTGAGAAGAACCGCTGGACTAAAGATTCGTGAAGACAAATAATCCGTTCCACTACTTTTATTAATTTAATTAGTTCTATTCCAACTTTGGGGGTTGTTGGTGATTTAGTAAATAAAATCACTGTGAACATTATTCCACTATTTTATTACAAAATTATCTCACTATTTTCATTATAATTTTTGTAGGAAAACAGTGTTGTAATGCACAAGAAACAGCTGTTGAGTGGCACCATTTTTTTACACGACTGCTTGAGTATCATGTCACTTCAGATATTTTTTCAATGCAACTCTAAAATAACTAGTGAAACGTCACACAGTGATTATAGCAATATCTTGTACTTTTATACTTATAGTATATCTTGCGCTTTTACACTTATAGTATATCTTGTGCTTTTTACTCATTCATTTATTCATGCCCCTCAGTAAATGAACCAAACTGGTATCAGATATGTAAAAGAATGAGATAACACTGTCTTCGGCCCTTTTAATCGAGCCTTCGTGCTTTAGAACCATTAAAGAAATGGAACTCGTAGTTTATCAATGAACATTTTGATAAAACTACTGCATATGAAGATGCAATTTTCACATATGTCTAGCGCATGTGAGTATTGTAACCTGACAAACTATTTTACCAGACTGGGGCCCATTTTATTTTTCTTTAATTATGAGTACCTTCGGGAATCCAACCCAAGGTGAAGATCCAGCATCTTACCAACTAGACCATGGAGGTAATCAGTAATGGTACTTTTTAGATATATGAGACTTTATGCTCCTTATTCTGGTCTGGCTGGATTTACTGAATTGGGTACCTTTTATTACATTGCTGATTGAACTCTCTGAAAAGTTAGACAATGTTCTGATATGAATCAAATGCGTTTCCTTGAAAGGTAGCAAGTCCCGACATTTTGAGACCCTGTCCCCACAAAACTATATAAATTGCAATGGATTTCACAAAAACTATGAATAAATTCTATAAAAGACTGTTATTCTCTCTGTCAAACAAAACAATACTTTTTAGGCAAATGTTGATATAAGTTTATCTTCCTATCTAGTTCAGTAACAAGTGGTAGCTTAAATGGAGACAATGACTCTTGTTAATGTATATCCAAACAATAAATTTCAGGGAAAGCATTTGGACATTCTAAGCTTTAACAGATATTATGGATGGTACAACAATACGGGAAGACTGGACATGATCACAGGAAGAGTGGTGGCTGAAGCCAAAGCCTGGAGAGACAAGTACAATAAGCCTGTTATTATGTCAGAATACGGAGCTGACTCTGTCACTGGGTATCACATGGTGAGACATAAATAACTACATATCAGAATTCTTGATGAAAACCTTCATTACCTCTTGAGTAAGGTTATTTAATAAGTATATCATGATAGGAAGGTTTGGTGATACATTATCTCTACCTACTTCAACAGGAAAATGGCATGATGGTAAGATATGTATGTATTAATTATGAAATTACAAAAATTCATGCCATTAGTTATTCACTATAAATTATAGTAAAAGCTAATAGATCTACCTCTAAGGTTCAGAAGTTTCCAACTGCAATAAGTTAGAGCATATATGGATAGATATTACACCGACCACGCCCATTACATGGCCAGGTACAGAAAAAATATGGTACCTCTTCTCTTAGTAGTATTTCAACTAAAGCCGATAGATGTTATTTTATTATGTTATGAAATGTTAAAAATTTAATATTACGCGGTTAATGAGTTTCTTTCAAAAAAGGAAAACGCCCGGTAGAAATTCAATGACCAGAGTATCTAAACGTCGTTTAATTTATATCGGGTTTTTCATAAAACAAAAACTAATATTTTTGGTTAGTGCAGGGCTCTCACTATTCACAAAATTGTAAATATATTTTTGTGAATAGTATGTTGTGTATACAACCCCAAAATAGGTGAATAGTATGTTGTGTATACAACCCCAAAATAGGTGAATAGTATGTTAGGTATACAACCCCAAAATAGGTGAATAGTATGTTGTGTATACAACCCCAAAATAGGTGAAAGGGAGAAAGAAGCCTACAAACTAAAATGAGCGACTTTCATTTAAACAAAAATATCTTTTACAGCATCCGCAGTTTGTATGGTCAGAAGAGTTTCAAATCCAGCTCATGTCCAAACACTTTGAGGCATTTGATCAACTGAGGAAGGAAGGATTCTTTATTGGAGAATTCATATGGAATTTTGCAGATTTCAACACTGATCAAAGTGAGTTTTTATCGCAATTTATATTAAGAGATTATCAATCCTAAAAATTGAACATGAAAATAATTACGACTGATTTTATTTCAGCCATAATTCGAGTAGGTGG
Organism: Odontocerum albicorne; assembly: GCA_949825065.1. Lineage (NCBI taxonomy): Eukaryota > Metazoa > Arthropoda > Insecta > Trichoptera > Odontoceridae > Odontocerum > Odontocerum albicorne. The sequence goes on along the minus strand of OX463847.1, from coordinate 35,990,906 downwards.
TAACAAAAAGGGTATCTTCACCAGAGAGCGCCAGCCCAAATCATCAGCGTATCACCTGCGAGCTAGGTACCACCTGCTGGGCAAACTGCTTGATGGAGCCACTCCACCTGATGATCTCTTGCCTTACATACTGCCAAATGAAACAGCATACAAAACAGAACTATGATTTTATTTATTTATAACATACACAGTTTAGACAACGTGCCACATATGTATTTTTTTTAAGAAGTATATCAAAATTTTAAAGCCTGAAAACGAGGTAATATGCTCCAAACAGTGCTTTCAACATTTTAATACTAATGTTACCGCACACTCTTGATAACTATAAATAAACAATTATTATAAATAGTTAAATCAATTACGTAAATGTGAAATAAATAAAATATTTATTATCTAGAAAAAAATCTTGAGTCAATTTAAAAATTACATACAATATATTATTTTAAATATTAATGATTATTATCATAAAAATTAATGAGCGACTTAACGATGTTTCTCATTTACAAGACTATCATCAATGTTCGCACTAAAATACTGTTACGGACTATTTAGATACTGTCCGGTTCGAGTATACTCATATGTATTATAGTGGCCCATTGACTTTGTTTATATGCCTATCGATATTCATCATAACTCTTCCATCATCAGAAAAAAACCTACCTAACTTAAAAGAAGCTGAAAAAAGCTATGATTAGATAAAGTATTATTGGAAAGTATCAAATAGAGAATAATAATTTTTAAGCACGAATAAATTGATTTCTAATTATTTATTTTTGTATTAATCCATCAATTTATTATAATTACAACTACAGTTTTACATCTGAGTATTTGCTATCGATCAACTTTTTTCTTTTCATTCAAAGTAAGGATCCACCAATGTTTCAACCGAGCTTCTCCAAATTTGCCGAATGACACTAAAATCTTGTGATTAATAGATACGAAATAAAAATACCAGTAGATATAAAAAGATCTGTAACTTTTTAATGTATTTATAATAAAAATAATTTTTACAGACTAAAATCACAGACAATATTTATATAATTTCACAGAAATATACTTGAATATCTTCCAACATTCCTACTATTTGGCTTCTGGAGATACTATTTTAAGGCATTCATCAACAAACTCTGTAAAAATAGGCTCTTGCATTGATTTCCCCATCATTTCAGCCGGGTCTTCACATTTGGTTAATTTATTTAAAATCTCACGAAGATGAGGGTTCCGTATGCAATCCTTCAATTGTTGACTGTTTCCTGAAAAAAAAATTCAGATATTAATTAGTGTAGTAGTAAGCCGATATATGTAATATGGTAGATTGCCAAGCTTTTAGGTTTAAAGGGTTGTTTTGTTTAGTGAAGATACTCAAATCTTAAAGGTAACATACAAGTTTCTCTCGCATTTTTCGAAAGACAGGCGTCTTACCAACGACCTTTGTGACCTAATTGACACACCTTTATTAGGCCACAGAAGTTGTAATTTTGTTACTCAATCAATAAAATATGTTATCGATAGAAATGCTGATTTTGCAAATTATTGTTCCCATCGGCAATACAAAGTAATTTTCAAACTGCTACATAATTAAATTTTTACATAATATAAACGTTTTTCAATATACTATGATATTAAATTATTCATCACCACTCTGTTGCGAAAATGCTCATTCAGTCTGGATTCATTCACTAAAGTGAATTGATTAATATGAATACAGCAGTCCCCTTTATCCACGGTTTCATTTTCTGTAATTTCAATTACCTACGGTCAACCGTGTTACAATATATTAAATAGAAAATTTCAATGCATCATCATAAGGTTAATAGTGGCTATGTCGATACCTACAATAGTAGCTACGTGACAACGCCTAACACTACATCACAATGCCTACTTCTTTCAATTAATTCCATCTATCACATCATCACAAGAATAAGGGTGAGTACAATACAATAAAATATTTTGAAAGAGAGAGACCACATTCACATAGCTTTAATTATAGTATATTGTTATAATTGTTCTATATTATTGTTGTTAATCTCTTACTGTGTTTAATTTATAAATTAAACTTTATCCTAGATATGTATGAATAAGAAAAACATGGGATATAAAGGGTTCCGTACTCTCCGCAGTTTCAGGCATCCACTGGGGTCTTGAAAAGAATCCCTCGTAGATAAGGGGAACTACTATATGTTATCATAATATGAAAATTTTAATATGCTAGTACATGATATGTTTTTATCAAATATATTCAAATTCCTCATAATATGCAAAATAATACAAACTTAGATAGATAACATAATGCCATTCCTCTTGCGAGATAGGCAGATATAACAAAGCACTAGACTATTAAAAAATGAACACTTACCCAATAATTCCAATTTCTCTATTGGAACAGTATCTTCTGTAGGATAATTATATGTTTCCAAGTTACAAGTTTTTTCTTCTCGTACATCATTTTTTTGTTCTATTGGAACACAAACTTTTTTATGCTCCTTACAACATGGTACAGAACAACTAAAAGAAAAATAATTATTTAAAGAATGTTTAGAATAAATTGACTGTGTTTCCTATTGCTACACGCTCTTCAATATTTCTCATACGTAACTCTTCCATCATCTGAGAAAATTACTATCTAAATTGCAGAATTCCATAACTCAGTCTTATGTTTCATCGCTCACCTATATATCCTATTTATTTATGTTTCATCGCTCACCGATATATCGCATTTACTTTTCCTTTCACACTTTTCTATCACCATGACCGGATTTCACAACATTCATTCTTAGATCTTATGTTTCATCGCTCACCGATATATCCCATTTACTTTTCCTTTCACACTTTTCTATCACCATGACCGGATTTCACAACATTCATTCTTAGATCTTATGTTTCATCGCTCACCGATATATCCTATTTACTTTTCCTTTCACACTTTTCTATCACCATGACTGGATCTCACAACATTCATTTTTAGATCTTATGTTTCATCGCTCACTGATATATCCCATTTACTTTTCCTTTCACACTTTTCTATCACCATGACTGGATCTCACAACATTCATTCTTAGATCTTTCTTCGACACAATATTTTTTAGCCACTAAAGCATATATAAAACAAAATTAAATATAACATACAAAAAACAAAACTTAATTCAACATATAAACAAAAATTTAATTCAACATATAAAAAAACTAGAAAAATAAGAAAATACGCTGAAATTTTATCTTTTAACATAGCATTAGAAAAGGCACCAATAATTGGTGGCAACATATATACTATAATGAGTCTGTGCAACTTTTGGCATATGCTAATGATATAGACATCATTACAAAATGTGAGCAAGCACCGAAGAAGACATTTCTGGCATCAGAAGCGTCTAAAAGAAAATGACGTTTAGAGACCAAAATGAAATTGATGCCTTTAAGTTAAATCCATAAGTTAAGACCCACACCTCAAATTTCTATCAGTGGGTATAATTTTGAAGGTGTAAATTGTTTAGAGTAAGTAAATTGATTCTTATAAGACACTGCTAAGATCTGTGCTAACTTACACATCAGACAGCTGGACACTTATGAAGTGGAAAGACAGAGCTCTCAATACCTTTGAAAGAAAGATGTTTGAAAGAAAACTTATGACAATGGCCTGTGGAGACAGAGGTATAATGAAGAGCTCTACCCCTGTGTGACGAAACTAGCGTAAGAAAGGTTATAAAAATTATTAGACTGCGCTGATTTAGGCTGATACTGCATGCAGGACACTGAGTATGTAAGAAAGGCATTGTTCAGCGATTTAATGGGGTGTAAGGGAGTAGGGAGATCAAAGATAAAATGGCTGGATGATATGTGAGAGTTAATAGCCGCATACTGAATATAATCAATTGTAAAAGAGAGAGATAGGCGGCAGAAAATCCTGTAGGTAGCAGATTCATCCTGGGTTGTAGGGCTGATGAAAATGTGAAAAAAACTTCATGAATCTATGTGATCTTTCAATTTGTGTGATGGAATTATACTAACAGTAGACAACTGTGAGTGATCGAATTATATTTTTATGTATTGAAAGATCCCATAAATAAAAACTTACTAAAATGTTCGGCACGTGGGACACTTGTATTTAGGGTTTTCAACTTCACACATGGAGCAAAACATTTTTTAAGACTTTAATAAATTTCAAAACACCGAACTTCAATCATTAAATTATAAATAAAATTCAAAACAATACAATTTATTCAACTATTTAAAAACATAACAGCACGTGCACTGAAGAAATTTTGACAGTTAACGAGACTCTAGCGGTGAAATTAAGAACTACATTTGAAAGATTGTATTATATTAAAAAAACTCGACCGCTTGAAATGAATGTTGCGTTCTTTCTTTGGGGATCTTTTTCACTTATGGGTCGATTGTTTATTTGAAGCTTGATCAGTTGAAACTTTGAATTATATATAATTGTCATTTTTTTAAATTGAGTTTATTATATTGACTCATATAATCGCATAATGACTAATTTTGTGACGCAAATAATTTTAGTTTGGGTGGATTGCCTATTAAAAAAAACTCTAGCGACCAGTACATGAGTTACAATTCTGGAGAAATGAAAAAGAATATCTCTCCTCTACACGTGATCTAGCGACAACATGCGAAACCACTTCCAGTGTATCAGTAAAAATATTTTATAATATATTTTCAACACTCGTATCATCCGCCCCTGTGGCCTAATGGATAAGGCATCGGCCTCCTAAGCCGGGGATTGTGGGTTCGAGTCCCACCAGGGGTACTCATGATTTTTTATTAACTTTCGATGGGTACTCATGATTTTTTATTAACTGATTTTTTATTAATATTCCTTTTTTTAATTTTCTCGTTCCATAATTTTTGTAAGTCTTTTTAAATTTTAGCTATTTTATCTTTAAAAAATAGTTCATTTCTTTACTCATGATTTTTTATTGACTTTCGATATATTCCTGTTTTTAATTTTCTCGTTCCATAATTTTTGTTAGTCTTTTTAAATGATAGCTATTTTATCTTTAAAAAATAATTCATTTCTTTATCGCTAAACAAGGGATCTTAAAAAGGATTTTATTAACCAGCTTGTATTGTTTGTAAGTAATTATTTATACATCTGCTTAAACATCACAAGCAGTATTGTCGGTGCAAAATTTGAAATCAAATCCCGGTTTTAACTTCTTCACAGTGGTATAACGAGGAGGCAGGGTACAGTTGTCCCCAAGCGCAGAACTGAGAGGAGCGCAAAGTAAGGAACAAAAAATATTTTTTCTCAACTTTGTTCTTTCTCCTAAGAAGAAAAGGTAAAGTTTCTTCCATTATTTATTCGCATGGTACTAGTGTTTGAACATATTGAACAACGTGGTTTGGAGACAAAATTGTACCTTTAGGAGTCACTCGAGTAGGCACAGAACTGGTGGTTATTCATCGCAGTTGTTGGTAAGACTACCCCGCACGAGAAGAGGCAACAACACTAGTCAACAGACGAATTATTTTAATACTTAGATCTTTTTTTAACATCATCGGGAATCGAATCCAAAGCTCCCGAATGTAACTGTAAAAGTGCCTACCAACTAAACTACGGAGGTTGACAAGTGTAGTTTTCATTACCACGATGACATACATATTTTGTCCGGAAAGCAGATTCGTATTTCTCGGATAGATGTCGTTAGGATAAAACTTTCATAACTTACTTCATTCCAAACGTGATGAATGTATATTATTTTAAAGGGTAATAGTTCAGCACATTTTTTCGGATATTGTTTACCTAAATAACTTGAGCGTTTTTTGACCTTACAAAATATGTTGTTTTATCGATACTAGATGTTTTTTTGCGAAAAAAATTGAAAAAATGTGACAAATAAAAGAAATATATGAACAATGTATGGCGACGATCCATTCAACGATCGTGTGCTTTAAAACAATCCTCAATGGTTATACGACACTCGAAGTTATGAAAGGCAGATTACTTTTGATGATGACCAAATAAAAGCTTTGATCGAAAACAACCAACGCTATACGACATGAGAGATTGCTAGATACTGAAATTATTGAAAACCCCTTTTCACAAACGTTTGGAGCAATTTTACGTTTGAATTTGACTTAAAATACGAAATTACTTTTCGGACAACCCATTAGTTATCATTATATCATTGGTTGAATTGATATTAATTCTTTTTAAAAAAAATTACGTGTCCCGACCGCTTGAATCATCATATATTACAAATGCAGTGTAAAAAGAAGATATACGAAGACTATCTTAACATAATGTAAAAAGTCAAAGAAATCGTAGGAGCTCTATGAGAAGTGTATAGATGTAGAAGAGACGAAAAATGTAGATTGCAATAGAAAAATATGGAGCTCTCTCCTCTCTGCCTATCCTAACAGGAACACGGCGTGATTGTATATATGTATTTATCTAAACAGAAACAGACTTCATTGAATTGGAAGCTGAACAATATCCTGCTCGGAAAGTATTCGATCTTCTCCTAAACGAGATTCATGACAAATAGAAAAAGAAAGCGCAATTAATCACCTTTTTGTGACAAGTTTCGTCTGGCTATGTCAATTTTATGCCAGCATCCAACCAGAGCCGGATTCATGACTTACAAAGCGTGATGAAATTTGATAAATATTTTTTAAACAAAATCAACGAGGTACTATACCATGTATACTGGAACCAAACAGTATCAAAACCTACTAAGAGGATAGTTTCACAGCAATATTTGAATACAGACTTTGATATACTCGTATAAGGATAAAACTGACATAGAAAAGTCTGAAAGAAGTCAAATGAATACTGTAGAAATACGTATACTGAGAATAAATAATATATTGGGTGACAATGTATGACAGAATACAGTTTGAATTGATTTGGAATGAATGTGAACCTTACACTATGTCAGCATTACTTCAAAGATTAGCGTTAAATGTTTCTAACAATTACACTAGACTGCGCCGGCAAGAACTGTTCTCAATAACATACGCAAGAACGGGTCTTCCAGCCGCTATGCCTGTTGGAAGGGCCTTAACTCTTTTGAACGGGACTGCTTCGGATATTGACATATTCCATATCACATTACCAAAAGCAAAAGTAAATTTTCTTCTTAGATTGAGCGCGTTAGAAGGCACTCATCAACATACCTAAATGACTGTGAATAATGTGTGTAATATGTTTGTGTGTATATACTCGTTTGTATGCATATGCATTATTTTTTATTTTATATAATTTTTTAACTTATTTTTTTTCCTCTATGTAATTTTTCTTCTTTTTTGATGTTTTGTATTTTCAAAGTAATTGGGCTAAGCCTGTTTTGAAAAAATAAATAAATAAAATATTAAATATGTAAGACTATACACTGATGTACAATATTAAGTATGTAAGATGAAGAAAAGCACGAAATAAAATACGTTTGCATAACGCGAAATAAAATACGTTTGCATAATCTTATTGAAACACCCTAAAAGCTGGGTGAATAAAATAAATTATACTTCCATAACGCCGTTTAGTGACCGAAGTCACCCAATTCAAAAGTTCGATTCGAATAACTGAGTGTGTTTCCTCGTTATTTGAATCGATCTTTTCACCTCAACCAATGTCACGACGTATCACGCTTCCAAAAGTGCGTATCCCATAACCAATTCTGTCATACTATTTCTTGTCCTACGCATATTGAAAGTGAAATAAATTAAGAAGGCTATCATAAAAATGTTATTAAACTTTTATATAACATCCTAAACAGTCCCGCCGGCCCTCAATATATCGCCGAAAATTTTCAGCTCCTTTCCGACCATGGACTTAAGTAAAGATTTACCATTTCCAGTTCATCGCTCCTCCTTCACGTCGTCCTTGACTGTCCGTGCTGTCAGACCTAGAAACGAGTTACCGTAAGACTCTCACCCTCGTTGACTTATTTCAAACAGCAACTTAAAAAAATATTACATCTCTCCTCAATTACGAAATGTGTTTCTCCATAACTCATATTTTATGCCTTTTCCTATCTTCATTCTCATTTCCCACTCTTTGGTGACATTTGCTAATATTTTATTTTACAGTTTTTTTGTCATTAATTTTGTAATGTTTTATGTGTTTTGGTATTTTTTTTTTAGAAATAACGTGGTAACATTACACCCAGTAATTGGCACGAATCTGCGTAACTCTTGTCTGTTTTAAATAAATAAATAAATAATAGGTTTATTGATAGCAACATAGTATGTACAGATTATATTTAAATAACACTTCTAAAACACATAAATTGCAGATAATACATTAAATACAGAAGCTATCAAAATGTCTGGGCTCATCTAATAGCATCCCCTCGGCCAAGATACACCCCACCAATATAGGGCGAACCCAGCCACGGGGACACCATATGTTTTTTGTTTGGTTGGAAGATATTGCCGTACGGTTATATACTCGCTATTTGTATACTTTACAATGTCTAAAGTATCTAAATAAATACAAATTATCGAGAGGTATATTTCCAGCTGGTTTTCCACTCGTCTGGTTAGCGGGAGAAAAATGTTATCAATTTATTAATTTATTACAAAATATGAGTATCTTGTAGTACATTAAATAGATTATATATAAATTAATCTTGACCACCGAAGTTTTTATAGAAAATTACATATTAAAAATTCACACTCAGACATGGAATAATCATAAAAGTAAGACAAGATATAAATTGAAAAAAAAGAAAAATCTAGAATGGAGAGAGATAAAATAAAAGTCAAATAAGAAAATATGTAGAAGAGCAATTAAGGTGAGAAATGGTGCCTAATTTATCAATAGATAAGAATCCTTGTGGTCGAGTTTGGTTGTCAACCATCCTGTGGACGGCAGACGCCTTTGCGTGTATTGGTGTATTATGTGCAAGCTGGTGCACTTCAGCAACCACGTATTCTTAATAGATTGAACCCAAAGTTGCGATTGCAAGGAGATAACAATTCCAAGACGATCGGCAGGTTTAATTCGCTGCAGCCTTTCATTTTTAGACAGTTTTATGTTGCGCTATTTTAAAGTATTATCATACATTCTAGTAGCGATATTAGAATGTATGATAATAGCTACAAAAAAAATTCAGATGTAATATGGTCTAAGAGTACAACCAATCCAGAAGTGAACCCGCCAGAAATCAAACCTAGAGCACCCGATTGCTTAGTGTGAATATTGACGACCGCCAATTTCAACGTAATCATAAAACTATTACTCTATTCCCTTACTCCATCTAATAATTTTTAGAATCACACATTTCTTATTTTAATTTACCTATATGTCAACTAGAGTCGATATAAGACGTATTGTTTCATTATAATCTTAAATGTAAAAAAAATATTAATTTATTACACTTTTATTGTATACAGTACAACCTGGCAGGCTTATTGCTATGTGACAATATCTTCCAACTAACCAGAAAGATGTTGAAGAGGCCTTAAATGACAATCAGACTGCAATTCGTGTAAAAAAAACTAGGTTGCAACGGGAATTGAACCCGCAACCTCCAGATTGGGAGACAATCGTCTTACCAACTAGACCGTGGAGGTCGTCTGCGCAGTTAATTATCGTGTGGTTATCAAGTTTATTTCAAAGGAAGATGTTTAGATGTTGTATTCTTCGTTTAAATGCTGTTACAGTTTACAGAAGATTCTCCGTATCTGTTCACACATGCACTGACTTGTTCAGGTCGGAAACTTTCGGACCTTAATGGTATGTTGAATCCTTATATTACAATAATGTTATATATCCAATTGATTTGATGTCTTTAAAAGTCGGGACAGGTACTTGTCTCATAATCACACTGGAGCCGGTCCTGTATAGTGTATAAAAAAAATTAAACGTTTGCCTTGCTAGAACTGTACTACTCGATCTGAGTATCAGTAATCCCGGATATCCGTTATATCCGAATCAGTATCAGCTGGCTGAAAGAGTAGTAATGTTAGACTTATTTCTGTAGCACACGTATTGAAGCAATTCATTCATATGGTACCCGTCAACAAATGCCAATTTGTGATTCTGACATATTGAAGCAATTCATTCATATGGTACCCGTCAACAAATGCCAATTTGTGATTCTGACATATTGAAGCAATTCATTCATATGGTACCCGTCAACAAATGCCAATTTGTGATTTTGACATATTGAAGCAATTCATTCATATGGTACCCGTCAACAAATGCCAATCTGTGATTCTGGCATACTGAAGCAATTCATTCGTATGATACCCGTCAACAAATGCAAATTTTTGATTCTGACATACTGAAGCGATTCATTCGAATAGTACCCGTAAACAAATGCGAATTTGTAATTCGAAACAATTCGGTCGTATGGTACTTTTCGACAAATGCAAATTGATGATTAGATATAAATTATATAATGAAGAGCTTAGCCGGCAAAATTTTCTTCAGACCCATTAATCGGCCTCTAGGCTATGAACTACTTGAGTCGAAACAGAACTTGCGGTTCGTTACCACGTTTGTTGACACTACTACACCATACGTGAAAAGGCAACAACACTTGCACAAACATTAAGTCTTGCACGTGTGAGTATTGTTATCAAATAAATTCTTTTACCAGACTGAGACCTTTTCGTGTATTTTTTTCGGGTAATATTAGTTAAGTTTAATTTAAACTCCGTTTATTAATTTTTTTCAGGTAATTTGCACATAACAAGTTTCCCTAATTCGTACAAGGACCGAACATAACAAGTACAAAAAACATATTTTAAACAATTCAAAATGTTAAGACTTATTTGATAAGGACAATAGTAAAATACATAAATTGCTTTAAAACACTATGGCAAAATATAGCATGTTAAATAGCATAAAAAAATTATATTATTTTAAGTATTACACTAAATTCGATAGATTTTTCCTGAAGGAGCTGAGCGACAAATGAAACGTCTAAATGAGGGCACACACGGTTAACCCTTGCCTTACTGGGCTAAAAAATTCCGTCAGACACGGTGCTGGACGCTAAGCGTCCAGTGAAAAATATATATTTTAAATAAAAATTATGCAAACTCTGCTTGATTATTTTTTGTAATTAGCTATAAAAATAATTTTGTTATGTATTAAAACGTCGAATAATCAAATAAAATATAAGTCCTGGTGACTCACTATCCATCACAGGGTGGCAAGTGTTAAAGAGTATGATTGATCTACCTACCGGCATTTCCAAAGGCAGGTTGGTTCGATTTATAGGTTGATAGAACAATCTATGAGTGCGTTGTCTCAAATAATTATCCGGAACACACAAACCATGACTGTTCAGGACGGATGGGTTAACTAAATTACCCCTGAGCAAACAAAAAATGTACACCTAATCGATGAGATCTTCCACTCTCTAATGATCTGTAACTTAGTATTCCCAGTAAGAGGACACATGGATAAAGCTAGGGATAAAATCCACCCCCTCTCATGAAGAGACAATGGAGAAATCTTTTCTGGACCCTTTTTAGCATGAGTGAATACGTAATCCTTGCTGGCGCCCATATCAGATATCAAACCTGAAACACCCGCACCAAAAGCCATGTGTCTTCCCAACTAGACCATTGAGTTCATCCACGGGAGTCCACTGATTGATGGAGTGTGAGAGTAACAAGTGGGCTAGGTGTCTTGTCTAAAAATTTGTGGTCGCTTAATACTTTCAAGTATATCTGTCAGCACATCTTACAGGTCAGAAGAATGTGTGATCATAATTTATTCACAGAGATATATATTTACTATAGTTTTTTAAGTGCCAACCTAACTTGCACAACAACGATGACCTTAGTATACTCACTGATAGAGTATTATACACTCGTTTGACTTAGAAGCGCCCACACAAAGCTTATTAATATCCAGTTCAAAAAGCAATATGGATAGTCAGTCGCATCATGAAATCAACGCCTTTAACATGTATGTTAGGAAGTTGTAGTTATCATCTTCAGGATTTGTTTTTAATCAACTTCTCCATAAGTGGATAAGAGCTGAATACCACATGGCCTACAGCAGAGTTTTAACCGTAGCGTGAGCACATGGATTCGTCCCTGTTCGCGAGTTCACCGTAAGCGCAGGGTTCCGTTCCACCACAGGTGAACAAACGCGCAACTTCCACAAATGTTGAAGTTATTGTTCATGTTCATTTAGTTGTCACTTCGATTTGATTATGTAGTACCATTGATGCTGATTTGAGATGGAATCCGTCATCTCTCTTAATATAAGAGGAAAACTGCAATGCTTTCGAAACGTTGGCATTATAAATCAAACCACTGTACAACATTACGTAAGGTCTTGGCTTTTAATTATAGAAGATGAATATAAGGTCACTAGATAGCTGGCGACAGCAATGAAATTGGTTCTAAGTCGGAAATCTCCAATTTGTGAGTAATCCTGTCACAGGATTTGATCTGCCACGAAGATTGTGGATTCCCTGAATCTTCTTAGGTATGACCACTGTTACAGTGCACATGACTTGCATAGATGGGGTTTCATAAATTTATTCCCTGTTGTGCTGATGTGGAAGAGTCCAGAATGTTGGTCACATCATGAAAGAGTGTATAATATATTCATTCCTAGGAGGTCTGGAAGAGATTCATCTGGTTATCACTGAGGATGTAACACGAATGAAAGACCTGAACATACGACTGGGAGAGAGAAACCGTATGAAAAAAGAAGTGTTCAGTAATCGCTGATTAGCAGCGGCCCCGCCACTGGCCAGCACGCGCCGCCCGGGCAGCACTCTGTAGAGGTGAACGGCCTCGGCAGTTCGGCGGTGGCGGATGTCCGGCCTGGTAGAAAGTTCTGCTAGTGGTTCCGGGTGTGACCTTTGCGATTCTTCGCCGGCCTTCGGAGAGGTCGGAAACCATTTTTAACTTATGGCATATCATTGTATAAAATCAAAGCGATTTTTGTCGTGTTACTAATTTCTTAGTTACCTTCTTCATCTCTCTTATGATCTTTCAATCACAGTCAGATGTTGTGGATTGAGGATTTAAGAGCCACTTCGTTTGTTGTTTTTGTTGATGGATATGTTTAAAGATCAAAAGTTCTTGAACTTGTTAATGATGAACTTAATTTATTATGTGACTTATTGTTACATTCCTCTGTTAATTCGTTTTTTTTATATTGTTGAATATTTTGATTCAGTTTTATGATACATTGACGGATTTTGTGTGTCATTGTACTGTATTGCACTTTCGCTATATGAAATACAACCTGGCGGGCTTATTGTCATGTGAAAATATGTTAAAGAAGCCATAAGTGAAAACCAGACTGGAAACCTTTTTTTTACTTGGGTTCCAACGGGAATCGAACATGTAACCTCCGGATTGGGAGACAAGCGTCTTAAAAAATTAGGTCACGGAGGTGTTATTGCACTTCAACAGCTTTATTCGTCGGGAAATTAATTTGTTTAGGGAGGGTTCTCATGGGAGAGCAGCTCAGTTTATTATTTTGTATTTGTAGATTCAAGATACTACACGCACTCTTGCAATCTTACAGATGCACTCACATATTAAAAAAAATAAAAAAGTATTGAAAGATTGACAAAACGAATGTAACTTTAAAACCATGATAACTGAAAATTAAGGCATATTATCAGAATGTAGTGCACGCCAAAATACTGTTGTAAATTTTCAATAGCAGGATCACTGTTGACTGAAAATATTTCAATACCAGGATCCCTGTTGATCGAAAATATTTCAATAGCAGGATCCCTGTTGATCGAAAATATTTCAATAGCAGGATCCCTGTTGATCGAAAATATTTCAATAGCAGGATCACTGTTGACCGAAAATATTTCAATAGCAGGATCACTGTTGACAGAAAACATTTCAATGACAAGATCACTCTTGACCGAAAATATTTCAATAGCAGGATCACTGTTGACCGAAAACATTTCAATGACAGGATCACTGTTGACTGAAAATATTTCAATAGCAGGATCCCTGTTGACCGAAAACATTTCAATGACAAGATCACTGTTGACCGAAAATATTTCAATAGTAGGATCACTGTTGACCGAAAAACAAATTAGACGTTGAGTTTATCATTCATGATACAGCTTCAGAAGTATCCCTATGGATCCCCTTTAGTTCTCCCGAAAATTATTATACACGTCCATGGAATTTCAATCGTGGGTTTTCTTTAAAAAACATATGTTTTGTGTCTATTAATTGATATCTGTAAGTAGTCTATTAAATAGAATAAAAACTTGACAAACTATTGTATATACGAGTACTTCAAATTTAGTTTATTTTAAATTTTGCGATCAATTATTATAACAGGAGGTCTGAATATATTCGTATTACGTGAATTCGGGATAATAAATCCATTGGATAATACGAATAGAACGATTAAATTTTGTAACTTAGCTTTATAATTCAGTAGGTATCGAAATGTTAGCTCATTAATTAATACAGCACTAAAAAATATTCTAAACAAATTAACGTTCTTATTCCAATGGTTAAGTATAACTGGCATATAGTTTATATGTCATTAATTGGACACGCCTACGGCTGACATATTGGAAGCGGCAGAAATTTAAAAGTTGTAATTCCCGAGAAAAGTTTTCCTTCATTAACATACCACTATTCACTTTGCTACAGCATTGTTTCTTAAGTAACTTAGATTCTTAATTAACTAGTTAACAGATCAAGTTACTTAAATTAGTTGTCTAGAGATGTACCGTTTTGATATGATTCTTCAAGCTGCTAAGACACGATCAAGCGTGACTTTCGTTGAATTTTTTTGTTCTTCTCGTTGACTTTTTTCTCTCAAATTTTCTGAAATCTCGGAAAATGTGTTGAAGTTTCGATGTGCATTTTTATCTGGATTGAAGTGGATGAATTATACATATATGTTACATATTTGTTATTGTGGGATTACTATTGGTGGAAGAAAGCTCTCAAATCTAAGATATGCGGATGACACGACGTTAATTGTCACATTAGAACAGTGTCTGCCAAACTTTTGATATGATTCTTCAAGCTGCTAAGACACGATCAAGCGTGACTCTCGTTGAATTTTTTCGTTCTTCTCGTTGACTTTTTTCTCTCAAATTTTCTGAAATCTCGGAAAATGTGTTGAAGTTTCGATGTACATTTTTATCTGGATTGAAGTGGATGAATTATACATATATGTTACATATTTGTTATTGTGGGATTACTATTGGTGGAAGAAAGCTCTCAAATCTGAGATATGCGGATGACACGAGTTAACTGTCACATTAGAACAGTGTCTGCCAAACTTTTTTACTTCACGGCACACTGGTGAATGGGATTTGTTCCGTGGCACACCAAATAAGAATTCCTTAAAAAAGGAAATGTACCTTATTAATATAAATAAAGGAAATCATAGTGTAGGTAATTTTTTTAAATATTTTATCAACATACGAGGCGTATCCAGAAAGTAAGTGTACTAAGGCTCTCACGACCGGATGGATTTTATTTTCGACATGTTGGCTACACTTCCGTGTAGCCTGACCCTTCCCCTCCGCAACGAGAGTGGTTTGAGGTCAGTACGTTGAGAAGTGTCGACGCGACAACACGTTTCGTGAAAAATGTAAATCCAATATCCCGCCAAGTGCGAAATAAATAATGCCGGGCAAGAGTTTTTGAGGCGCTGCTAACTCCATGGAGATGAATTTCTCCGCTCCATCGTTACTGGAGATGAAACTTGGGTTGCACACTACACGCCTGAAACCAAAAGGCAGTCTCAACAGTGGCGTCACACCTCTTCACCCTCCGTCAAAAAGTTCAAAACCACAATTTCAGCCAAGAAAATCATGGCATCCGTGTTTTGGGACTGTCAAGGCATCATTTTAATTGAATATATGCCTCAAGGGGAGACCATCAACTCTGCAAGATACTGTGAGACCCTAAAAAATTGCGGAGGGCGATTCAGAACAAGAGGAGAGGCATGCTGACAAAGGGAGTCTGCCTGCTGCACCACTATGCCAGACCACACACGGCCAACGCCACGAAGGAACTGCTCGCCTCGTTTAAATGGGATGTCCTGAACCATCCCGCGCATTCCCCTGACCTAGCACCTTCAGATTACTATCTCTTTACCTCCCTGAAGCTGCTGATGGGTGGAAAAAGGTTTTCAACCGACGAGGAGGTAAAGGAGGAGGTGGAGAAGTGGACGGAGGGGTTGGTGGGAAACTACTTCGAGGAAGGCATCAAAAAGTTAATACCCCGCTTCACCACCTGCACTGAGAGGAATGGCGACTATGTCGAAAAATAGCTTACATATGTACTACGATAACCACGTAATTTTTTTGTTTAAATAAAAAAAAATTATAACCTATAAAAATTCAGTACACTTACTTTCTGGATATGCCTCGTATATGTACATAGGTGGTAATAAGTTTATTAGTGAGAAGGATCCAATTGATTTTTAGAAATAATTCTGTCAAAACGTGGCACTAAATTAGATAAACAAACACGTAACTCCTCATCTACCATTTGTAACCGCTCTCGTTTTTTTATTTCATTTCCACGAGCGCTGAAAAAGCAAATTCTCAAAGATACGACGACCCAAACGGCAACAGAGATTTAATTGGTGTTGTGTGTTAGCCAATCGAGGTTATTGACTCCAAAGCGATATCCAAAATGCTGACAACTCTAACTCAGAAAATGAGGCTTTGTGCACAGGGTCGTTTTTTAGATCTATTAAAATTTCCTCCTCTGTTAGTGTCAGGCGTGTACCATCGAATCTTGCGAATGGATTGATGACCCAACTGGTACATTTGATAATCAAGTGATGAAAAAAATTGGAAAATGATGCAGAAAGGAGTTCTAATGTCCTCTGCACTTCTGGCAAATTTTTTAATTTGTTTGAGGAAGCAATCAAGCTGTGTTTTTTTAACTTTCCTGGTCCACAGGTCTAACTTGTCAACGAAATATTTTAATTTTCCTGTAGGTGTAATGATATTTTCGTTCGCACCTTGCAGGCTTAAATTTAAAATGTTTAATTTCTTTACGTGGCAAATATTTATTTGAATATGTAGATGTTGAATTTATTTAAAACTTAAATGAACAGGCATTATTTAAAATTAACAGTTTTGAGGGTTCTTCCTTCGCGGCACACCCTGAGACTTCTTGCGGCATACTAGTGTGCCGCGGCACACAGTTTGGCAGACACTGCATTAGAGGAAGTCATATTAAGGCCACGTTCCTTAAAAAGGTGGAACACAAGAACAAGCTCCTGGGTCTAAAATCAATAGGTTAAAAACTAAAATAATGATAATAGACCGCAGTAACAAACTGCCACCAAATAATGTGAATCATGGTCTAGAAGGGGCTACTGACTTTATTTACGAGTACTTTGGATCTAGTATTACCAACAATGGAGGATGCAAGGCTGAGGTGAAAAGAAAACCGAATTGGCAAAGTGTCAAAATTGGAAAAGATGGAACTACGAGTATCACCATCACGGCGAAGATACACCTAGTTAAGTCACTAATATTCACAGTATTCATGTATGATGCGAAGGCTTGGACTCTGAGAGCAAGTGAAAGACGTAGAATAGACGTATCTGAATTAACGTCTCAATACTCGAAGAACTGAGAATCACCGACAGATTGTCGACAATATGTCTCCGACGAGTTCCCCGATTCTTTGTGCACATTGCTCGTGGCCAAGAAGACAGTTTGGAGAGGTTTGTGGTTACTGGAGGCATGGAAGAACGACGCACAAGAAGAAGACCACCACCGACAATAATGCACCCAATAATAAATAGTGGGTTCAAATCCCGAGTAAGAACGCCCTTGAAGAGAGTGTTCTATAAATGGCGCTGTATAAATTGTTCTTTTATTATTATTAAATTCCACACTGACTTTATTACCTGCAGCAACACGCATTGAGTCCAATAATGAAAGCATAAATCCTAAATAATGAGTAAAGAAAACTTCAACAAAGTTTTTGCGCCCCTCCACCTCCAGATAGCAATGATAAAGCCTCGAATTTCCTTAAAAAAACGAGTCCACACTCTATTTCAATAGAGAGCCGTAGCAACAAAGAGATATCTATCGGGGAATTTTGATTTATTGGCCTCGTTCGAATCCACTATCTCGTTCACTGTCAAGGTGGCACATCTCACCGTTCCAGCGAGAAAGGTCATCGAACCTCAAGTTCAATAGAATCGGCTAAAGTATCGAGCTCCTACTCCTAGATGTGGTCAGGTGACATTCTCTCCAAACTTTTGTAGACTGGGAGACACACCTTTAATACATTTCTTTTCTCATTCCTTAAAAATCTGACTAATATAGCGCTGTTTCCTTATACCTGTCACTCCAAAAACGCTCCTAAAATTAAATATAGATACAAACCATCACATAATTTCACTGTCAAGGTGGGCAGAGAACACAGAGCGTAAGACTTTCCTATCTCGGCACACATTCTTCGCCTCTTCTACATTCATACATCTTCTAATACAATTAGTACAATTTCTCTGACTTTCTACGCCCTCTTTTTTCAAAGTATCATTCACTTGATTCAATCATATTCTGCTTGGTATTCCACTACACCTTCTACTCACATTTTCACCACACATTTTTTTTGTTAAGTCTTTATTATTCATTCATTCGTTTTACATGCCTAAATCATTTCAGAGTGTTCTTATGCCTATAGTAGTTAACTGGTACAATAATATTCCAGCACTTCAAGAATTAATTATAAAAATAGACGTCCTCGGTGGCCTAGTTACGGGTTCGATTCTCGTTGAAACCCAGAGTGTTTTCAAAAAGATTTCAGACTTGTTTTCACCAAAGGTCTCTTTAACATCTTTCTGGTTGGTTGAAATAAATTTTCACATAACAATAAACCTGTCAGGTTGTACTGCATGAAATGAAAATGTAATACAATACAAAAATAATAGTCGAAAGTCATTTTCTTACAGTAAGCATTCATGATTAGCAAGCAAGCGCCGCGGGACCGATTACTGGTGGGTTCACTTCCGGAATAAATTTACTCTTGGATCGTTTTCATCTTAATTTATATACAGTACAGCCTGGCAGAATTATTGCTATGTGGCAATCTTTTTCAACCTACCAATCGGAAAGATGTTCAAGAAGTCTTATGTTAAAACTAGACGAACTTTTTTTTTTTTTAATTAAATTGGGTACTAACGAGAATCAAACCATGGTGCTAACGAGAATCAAATAATGAAAAACATCTGGTGTCCCCGTGGCTGGGTTCGCCCTATATTGGTGGGGTGTATCTTGGCCGAGGGGATGCTATTAGATGAGCCCAGACCTTTTGATAGCTTCTGTATTTAATGTATTATCTGCAATTTATGTGTTTTAGAAGTGTTATTTAAATATAATCTGTACATACTATGTTGCTATCAATAAACCTATTATTTATTTATTTATTTAAACCCGCAACCATTGGGCTGGATTTTCTGGTTTGTTACCAGAAATCGATTCTGACTAGAAGTGTGATCAGTTGAAGGAAGCAACAAAGAGTACTTTTTAAGAGGCTCTGCATAAAACGAGAAATTACTCAAACTGGAGGAGTATCATGGAGGAACTTGATGACCACAATCCTTCTCAGCGTTGTAGGAATAACACAAACGAAGAAATAAAACAAAGCTAGTACAAATGTGTTAAATTTTGCGTAGCTACATATTCTAAAATATGGCAGAACAGAAGAATATCCAGTAAGGTTAACATGAGACTCGTCAAACTATTGGTTTTTTCTATATTTCTGTATGGAGCAGAAACTCGGACAGTCAAGTATATCGATAGAAGAAGGATCGATGTTTTCCAGGTGTGGTGCTGGAGACGATTGCTGCCGATATCTTGCATGGGAAGAAGAGCAAACCAGTCTGCATTAGTTGAACTTAGTATAAAGTCTTGCATCTCAACAATCTCTCACCAAAGCATATTGCGTTTCTTCAGAGACATATCGAGACACAATGATACAAGTCTCGATAAAGCTGCCATGTTTCTGGTAAGAGACTAAGAGGCCGCGCCCCCTTTTATTGGACCGACCAGATCAAGGACGTTACCAATTACATTCTGCGCGAGGCTTCACATATAAATGAGATATAAATGATTGGAGAAATATTGTGAACGCCTCATCATGAAGTACAGTACCCGGCGGTAATTAATACACATCGGGCTTAAGAAAGAGACTGTCGGCCATAATCGGCTAACTTTGGCTTTGCAGAGCGTCGTCTCTGTCATTCATACACGTATTCCGTCACGATTTGTCAGACAATCGTGCGACAGAGACGACGCTCTACAAAGCCGAAATTAGCCGATTATGGCCGACAGTCTCTTTCTTAAGCCCGATGTGTATTACTTACCGCCGGGTACTTCCGTAATTCTCTATGGTGTTGAAGAATGGACACTTACTCAGGCCACCACAAAGACAATAGAAACTTTAAAATGCGGTGCTATCAAACAGTGTTGAGAGTCTCATCGAGGTTGATAAAGTTCGTAATGATAAAAAGTTGAAATGTATGAATGAAGATGGCGAAGTATTATCTACCACTAAAAGAATAAAATGTTAGTACTTTGGACATGTTATATAATGCGAAGAGAAAAATGTAAGATCCTTTAACTGATATTGCAAGGGAAAATTCAGGACAGAAGTGAGGGAAAAATACAGAAGGGGTTTTAATGTGATGTCATATCTTTGTTCAGAGCTACTGCCTCAAAGGTCGATATAGCCATGATAATCGTCAAACTCCAAAGAGGAACTTTAAAGAAAAAGAATACAAGTGTCCTCGCACTATCTTTACACAATGGGTCAGAATTATGTGGTGGCCGAAAACTTCATAGTTTGGGCGCATTGCAGACGGCAACAATGCTGACTGCCTCATGGCCTGTACTTGATACCGCGCGCAGACATCCCGTCGCCACACCAGTCGCCACTGGCGGGCCTCAGGAGGTGGGTATTTGCGAACTTTCTTCGGCATCTGCCCAAGCCGGCCAATTCCGAGTCTGCGCCACCGCTACGGACGGTCGTGATCGTCGATCAAGTTTTTGGCTCGCGGTCTGGTTTAAGAAGAAATTACTAAATAAAAAGTGTATTCATATTTATTTAAAATCCTTATGTGTTCTTATGTACACATGCAAACTATGGGTTAATTATAAAAGAGCCTATATTTGCTTAATCGCGCAACTGCAACGCATATACCATGTTCGCAGAAGGAAAAACGTATGGGTTTATGGGCCTGATGAGCTATAGAACGGCGAGTAAAATAATGAAAATAATACGTACCATCAACCAGAGAATAACACATATTCTGTCATCATTATTGGTTGTATTTGAAGCAATCAATTTATTCAATGAAAATAAAATCGTATATATACGTGTATATACGAGTATATTTGTTGACTTCAAATAGTTAAATTTTTTGCTCGTTGATGCAATGTTTCCTGATTTCATCTGTCCAGCGTACATTCGGTCTTCTTCTGGGCCTTTTTATGCCTCTTGGGTACCATTGGATTATTTCGGATGTCCATCGGGAGTCTGACATCCTGGCTACTTGTCCTGCCCATTGCCACTTAATTTTCTTGCACACCTTTATAACGTATTCTGCCTTTGATTTGTTGCGAATCCAGGTGTTTCGTATACGGTTTCTTTTAGTATATCCCAACATACTGTATGAGCGTCCATATCTCACAGCCATACGTACTGGGAGAATACACTGGTTGTAGACCTTTCGCTTCAAAGATATTGGGAGATTACTTTTGAAGATGTTGTTCAAACATCCAAATGAGCTCCATGCTAGTTTTGTCCTTCGTGCTATTTCTTCCGATATGCAACCTCCAAACAAAATAAAATGGCCAATTTTAATGCATATATATGCATTAAAAAATATTCCTCTGTGTGATGAGTACGAGGCGCACAAGGTCATTGTAACCGATTCCGGTTCCGGCATGGAACTTCGGAAAGTGGCACAGCGAGCAGCTCCGCCTCCAGCAGCGCTGGTCCGACCGCTCTACCACTCCAACACTTCGCTCCAGTGCTGCACTTTCAGACAGCTTAGAAGAATATGCCACTCACTACCTGAAGACTGCTAGACTCTGCTCGTGGATTGTCCCTCTGATCTGGGGATGGGAGAATCTGTCAATGGGGCACTAAAACATAGATACTCGAACAAATTCTACTATTTAGTTAATATTTTATCACGTGATGGAAGAATTACGAGGAATATCGAACAACGTTTAGTAATAGGAAACAAAGTCAATGGGACAATATAAGTCATGTATACTCGAGACGGAATGTATCAAAATCTCCTAAGAGGATGATGCCACTACAGTATTCTAGTACCAGCTTTGATATATGGGAGTGAAACTTGGACATGGATAAAGACTGAAAGAAGCCGAATAAGTACTGTAGAAATGTATGTATTGAGAAAAATACATGGGCTAACAATTTATGTTTAAATACGGAATTAGGTCACTATAAATAAATATGAACTTAAGGCGTATTAAGTAATATGAAGAAGAGCAGCTTTAAGTTAATTTGGACATGTAGAAGGAATGAGAAAAGAGAGACTAACAATATAAATAAAAGTATACAGTAAAACTGTGAGGGGAAGGCGTGTTAGAGAAAGACCAAAGAAATGTGGTTAGCTCAAGTGAATATTTTGAAAGAAGGAAATGTAAAATTTATAGAAATCGTAAGAGTTGTATCAGTAGGTATATGAATATAAAAGAGGCAAATTACGTGAAAGTCTGGTGCTCTGTTCTTTCTGCCTGCCCCGACAGATAGGCGACGTAATGGTTTATATGGCAGTATTTATTAACAAAATAAAAGACACTTATGTATTCTCTACACATCACAGTAACAATTAGAAACAAATTATAAACGTATCAATGTATTCTAAAATTAACTAACAATTTAGGATAAATATATAACTGGGGGACGTAGTCCGGGACAGAAGAGCATACAACCTGAGGACGAGGAGAGCTGACCCCAACAGTCTTCGCAGACAGTGAGTTGGGATGGAGCCAGGGAGAAGAAGAAGAAGATATAACTTTCAAAAAATGACGCATTAATATACCAATGTATAGTACGGTGAATGGATACACGCCCAAACAAAAAATGACAATGTTATAGAGGTCGCAAAAAGGCTGAAGTAGAAGTGGGCTGGGCACGTCACCCCAACAATGGACCATAGCTGGACGTATGAAGTAATCCAGTGGTACCCAACGGGAAGAACTAGGCCTGTAAGAAGACCGAAAGCACGCTGAATGGACGAAATACGTAAGCAAGCAGCGATTACGTGACAGTAATGCGCAAAGGATAGGATTTCTTGGAAACAACTTGGATATACGAGTATCTTGAAGTTGATGAATATAGGCTGATGATGGTGATGATATAATAACTATGAACTAACTTTATTAATTACATAAAAGGAAAAAAATAAGTAAATTAAAAAACTTATTTTATATTTTGTGTTCACCACAGGTTTAATTTAGGTTCACAACTAGTTTCGAAGACCACCGTCTTCTTCGTTAGGTGAATATAAACTAAGTTGCTAAAATATATTATGTACAAGTGTAAATAACCTAATATAACACCTGACGAAGAAGACGGTGGTCTTCGAAACTAGTCGTGAACCTAAATTAAACCTGTGGTGAACACAAAATATAAAATAAGTTTTTTATTTTACTTATTGTTTTCCTTTTATGTAAAAAAAAATGGCACCACAAAGTGAAACTATAGTCTTTTTGAAAATTCAAGAAAAAACTTTATTAATGTTTACTTTCTTAAAAAAGACCTACATACTAACTTATAACTAGATAACAATTCTTACAGCAAATTATGTTAGTACTTATTATTTTGTATAGATCTTGTAGAAACTATAAATTACATTGTATATAAAATATAAAACTTCTGATGGGATAAAAAGTGAATTAATGTATATAACAAAGGTGAGGAAAAACGTTAAGTTTAAAAACAATTTGTTTGAATTGTTTTCCGCACGCCATTGCAATATCGAACGATATTTTTCTTCACTTACAAAGAATAGTCGAATTAGATTCAGGGCTGAGAGTTACTTGACTTTTTAACATTTTTGTACATTGTGGACCGATAAATGTAATTTTTGACAAATTAGGGCATTTCAAGAATATATTATTAATTTCGACATTATTTTTCTTTAAGAAACCATTATAAATTAGTAATTATAGATAGCTTCAGATCTTAAAGATCTCATATTGTAAGTTTATCTCAGTCAGTGCACGGATTACAGCCACACCCCGGAAACTGCATGGGCCCGTAGGTTTAACTTGGTGGAAGGACAAAGAAGCTAGTCACTTCTGCTTCTGTATTTTCAGTATAATCTCTCCTACTCCTACCAACTTCTCTCCACACTACTACATCCCAAAACATTTTTGCAACACTCTTCCTCCCACTTAACATCCACAAGTGCATATTTCATCTGGAACCTAGTGCATCACCCCAAAACTAGTATTGTATGTTGACAGCAGGGCTCACAATATATTCAAAATATATACAATTCCTATAACATCAACTGCGATGTGGAAAGCAATGGGAAACCACCGCACTATTTTACCGAGGACAACCACGTGAAAATCCGAGTATACAACAATTTGTAGGTTATGTTCCTCAGTGTTAAGGCCACGACAAAGAAGAAGAAGAGCAAATTACTATAATATGTATTTTTTTGTACCTAAAGGAGCAGGCAGTGACAATTTTATACGATCGAGCCTAACGACCAAAAATTGTTTTAGACACTTTTGCACTTTAAAGACCACAACGAATAATTTTAACACTTGTGTGACATTTTTGACAAATAAACTGACAGTGGCATTTTTGATAAATGCATGTCTTAAAGACCACAAAATGTCATATATGTCACTTTTATGCATCAATGATCACAAGTGATTTTGACACTATTGTGCCTTAAATACGAAAATGTGACATTTTTGAAATACACGTATTTATGTTTTAAAGACCACAACGTGTCATATTTGTCCCTTTTATGGGTCAAGAATCTCAACGAGTAATTTTGAAACTATATTGTCTTAAGGACAACACCGTGTAATTATTATGCTTCATAGACCAGAATGTAGCTATTCGACACATTCAAGCCTTAACGATCGGAAAGATCCTTAGAACCAGAATGTGGCGTTTTGACACCGTTATGTCGTAAGGATCACAACATGTAATCTTTGTCGTCTTATGAATCAAGGATCACGAGTGGTTTTGACACTGTTGTGCCTTAAGAACCAGAAAGTGGCATTTTTGACACTTTTATATCTTACTAACCACAACGTGACACCTTTTTTACTTTTGTGCATCAAGGATCACAATATGTAATGTTTGTGCCTTAAAGACCAGTAGTGACAATTTGATACGTTTTTGCCTTTACGATCACAAATAGTAGTATAGACACATTTTGACCTTATTCTTGTAAGGACCGCAACTTGTCATTTTTATGCTTTATGTGACAATTTAACACCTTTGAGCCTTAAGGACCACAACTTGTAATGTTTATGCGTTATGGAGCAGAATGTGACAATTTGACACATTTGAGCCTTAAGGACCACAACTTGTAATGTTAATGCTTTATGGAACAGAAAGTGGCAATTTGGTTAAATTGATCCTTAGAGACCACAACTTTAAATATTTATGCGTTATGAAACAAAGAGTGACATTTTGACACCTTTGAACCTTAACGACCGCAAAGAGTCGTTTTAGGCACTTTTGTAGCTTGAGGACCAGAAATTGATATTTGACACATTTATGCCATAAGGAAGAAACATGCCAACTTTGTATCTTTTATGCATCAAGGATTACTAACGTGTTATCAAGGATTACGAAATATATTCACTGCTTAGTTATTGCCAAAATTCATTAAATTTTAGTATAGTGAAATGGCCAATTACGTATCAGTTTTATACCTAATTAAATACTCAATAACGAACCCGTGTTAAAACAAATAATTAATTTAATTCTTGAGCGGATTGTAAGTGTATAAGAAGAATAGCAAATAAACGTTTAGGCTTACTTAAAGATATATCGCGTCCCTGCCTACCTACAGCATCTATTGAGAGAGCATCTTTCACCACACGACGTTTCCCAGAAACCGCGCTGAATTGCTTCTGCAAAACCTGTCGGTGAAAGCATTCTAAAGATTTGATCCACACGGCGCGGCGCGCTGCAGAAGTACCGTAGACGACTATATTATTAGAGGCAATTCCTATTTAATCTGGCCAACTTGACACCGATCAAAATGTCTGCTAAATGCTTTGATTTGAATTTAAAATTTACGATTTGATCCTAAATAGTAGTTATTACTATATTATCTAGTAGATTTTTATATATGCTAAGAATTTTTCCTCGACGAGTAATGAAAAAAAACTCATATCTCATGGAGATATATAACTATTACCTACCAGGTTATATCGTATGCAATGAAAGTGTAATACAATACAATAATTATTTTTTTTACATTTAAGATTATAATGAAACAACACGTCTTCTATCGATTCCAGTTGACATACTACTGAGGGTAGTTGACATACTACTGAGGGTAATATGTCAACTACTGAGAGTAGTACATGTGTATGTCAACTAGTACGAGTAAGATACTCTATCAAAACTTTTTTACATTTAAGATTATAATTAAACAACACGTCTTCTATCGATTCCAGTTGACATACTACTGAGGGTAATATGTCAACTACTGAGAGTAGTACACTGTGTATGTCAACTAGTGCGAGTACGATACTCTATCAAAAAAAATACATTTAAGATTATAATGAAACAACACGTCTTCTATCGATTCCAGTTGACATACTACTGAGGGTAATATGTCAACTACTGAGAGTAGTACATGTGTATGTCAACTAGTACGAGTACGATACTCTATCAAATTTTAACTGTAACATCACCTGACCATGCAATGAACGTGGCATCTGTCCATACACGCTCTTAATTGTTCAGGCCGTTTGGGCCACAATGTTAAATTGAAATCAGAAATGTGTGATTCGGAAGATTGTTAGATGGAGTAAGGAAATACAGTGAAACCCCGTTTTTACGTTTTTGAAGGGACTGATAAAACAAACGTAATTGGAGGGAAAACGTACAATAGATTCGGGGTTAGAAAAAAAAATGGAAAATATTTTTTTATTTAGATAATCACGCAAATCGGAAAACTTTTTTCAATCGATTTGCGATTTTTTATTATCGTAGCCAAAGTTGTAATAGGTATGCCCAAATAACGCGCGAGCGAAACACGTGAACCAACGTGTTTATTGACTTTTTCGAGAATTTTCCTTTTCTCTTGAATCGATAATGTTTTGCTGAGACATTATTTGAAGGGGTTCAACGAAAAATTAAAAGAAATATAAATTGACACACAAAATACACGACAATTTAAATTGTATGTCCACGACCGACACGTTTAAAACACAAGCACAGATTGACCAAATATACAGTCTGCCTGCCTCTGATTCGCTAAATTTCTCACCAATTGCATCGTATTACACGACTCGTGTAACCTAGACCATGAGCGCTGCAGGTGCACACGTGTCTATAAATAGAAATAACATATTTCTGCTTCCTAATATTCATTTCAAATATTTCAAATCGTCGCGCATTTAATTAAATTGTTTTGCATTTTAAATATTTCAAACGTAAATTGCGAGAAATAAAAACGTAACAGCGGGTACTAAATGTACTAAAATAAAACGGGATTGTAAAAATTGAACGCAAATAGCGGGAAAACGTGAATTCCGGGCACGTAAAATCGGGGTTTCACTGTAGAGTAATAGTTGTAAGGTCTAACGGTTAACATTCACGCTGAGAAATCGGGCACCTCAGGTTTGATTCCTGGCAGATTTACATCCGAACTGATATACTTTTAAGTCGTTTTATATTTGAATTTATGTTTTTTTTCGCTGTGTAACATAAATTTATTAAACAATACAAATTCAGCGCTATATAAACTGCCTAGCAAAAGACTTAAACATATCAAACCTGCCAATATTCTTGGAAGCTGATACCATTGGAACTGAAGTGCAACAGCATGCACATAACACATACAGTTGTCTTCCATCAACAGGATGCCTGACAATCATACTCGATCATGAGGGATAGCCTATCGATCGTTACATAAGCGATCGTAGACCAGTTGATAAGACGATGTCTTAACGACCTTCATGGCCTAGTTGGTAAGACACCTGATATCCAACCGGAGGGTTGTGAGATAAATTATTCTAGTCTAGTTTTCACTTAAGGTATGTTGAACATATTTCTGGTTGGTTGGAAGATATTGCCACAGAAGAGTTGTATAGAGCACAATAAAAGTGTAATACAATACAATGTCTCTCACCTGGATGTTTCGGTTTCGATTCCTGACGGTAGCTAATTAAAAAAAAAGTATCCTAGTCTGGTAAAAGAGGTCATCTGATAACACTACAGGTATGAGCTGGACGTGTAGCGCTAGTTGTACGCACCTGTTGCTTCCTTGACACTCGTGCAAGTGTTGTTGCCTCTTAGTGAATTGTATTACCATCACATGTAATGACGAACTACAGTGGTCCTTAACTCGAAGGTTCGATTATTGAGGTCCAAGACAATGTTGTATGCCGGGTACAGTATTCAAGATTTCTGAATTCAAGGATTTGGGCGTAACCTTCGATGTTGGACTCACGTTCGTTAACCATGTCTCACGTTTGATATCGGACTGTTACAAACTACCCGGTTTTATAATGAAAATATCAAGAGAATTTAACAGCACCGATATCCTCCGAAACTTAAATAATTATCTAATTAGAACCAAATTAGAATATGCATCTACGGTTTGGGCTCCTCATCAGCTCAAATATAAAAACAATATAGAACAAATACAAAAAAAAATCCTCAGATATCTATGGTACAGAACAAAGGGCGATTACCCAAAATATGCTCACCATGCCGAACTTCTCACGGTGTGTAACTATAGAAGCCTCGAAACAAGAAAGCTAGAATCCATTGCGATATTCCTAATAAAGGTTTTCCAAGGTTCCTTTAACTGTCCCGCGATTCTAGAAGCACTAAGTTTATATTTACCCAATAAATATAGCCGTGCAAGGAATCACCCTATGTTCTACATACCAACTTACAGGACGAATATCATGGCTAAACACTCAGTCACGCGTGGTATAGAGATATTGAACCAACTGAATGACACGGTTGATATATTCTCGGTACCGACTAGCAGTATGAGAAGAATCCTGGCTGATATTATTCATAACGAATAAGCTAACGCTAGAAGCAGACCCTCTTTGTGTAGCAGGAGAAATCCGTGCAAAGTGGATAAAAAAAATATCCGAATTTCAAGTTCCACACAAATAAATTTTTTTTGTAGCTAATGAAGCTACTCCAATTGCGTTGACTAGGCTGATGAGTATATTTGTGCCCCTTTTCAACCTTACCATCATACGAAAAAATTAAAAAGGACTTCTGCCTTTTGATGGTTTGTGTTACTTACCTTAAGTTGACTGGTTCACCTGATACACGATACGGTTTTATACAAGTTTGGATCGTAAACCTCATTGCCTAAATTCCGACAAAGCACATACTAAAATATCAGAAATCTGAAAGTCACTATAAACTTTAATTAACATACTTCATCTTCTTTTTAGTTCCTCTTGTTTTTGGAGGCTGGCAGTCATCATAGATGTGTTGACCATTGATCTTAACAAAGATATGGTACCACCCCAGTAAGTCATTCAACCAGAATGTGCATCTTCTTCCAACTCTTTTTCAGCCCTGAATTTTCCCTTTCAATTTCAGTTGAAGGGTTTCATATTTTTCTCCCCGCATTAAATAGTATGTTCAAAATACTCTTTACTTTTTTCTTTTGATGGTGGATAATACTTATCTCTCTTTATTAATTTCAAGATGTCATAATTTTGCACTACTTTTAACCTATGAGACTCTCAACACTCCTCGATAGTACAAAATTTCATGAACTTCTAGTTTTTTTGTTGTGGCCTGAGTAAGTGTACTCGTACATGCTTCAACCATAAAGAATAACGGAGAATATGTTGCAATGCGAAATTCGTATACGTAAATAAATTTAAAAAATTAATACAATGATACGAAATTACTTTCCAGATAACTCAAATCTTATGCTTCTCATTGCGTAACAGAGATACTGTAGCTTGCGATCCTTTGTAGTTTTAATCAGTTCTCAGTATTATTTAAACTCGTACATACGTGCAAGGACTTCCATATTTGTAACAGATTCATCTAGTGCTAGAAATAAAGTCCTGACATTATTGATTTTCTGGAACACCGTTATAAAAAGTGTTACAGACGACATTCTGAGGTCCGCGACATCAAATAAAAATATTTAACGAATTTACGTAGAAACGGAGACTTTATTTTCATTCAAATTTTTCTTTCTTCGAAACAGATGGGGAATTATTTTTGATATTGGATTCGTTAATACTTCACTTTGATACGAATCTGCATCCTAACCAGGACCGATTCAGTATTTTGGTATTTGTGTGCAGTGCACGCAGATGGCCCAATAAAGCGACAATTATAGAATTTTTACGAGTAGTTACTATCTTCGTCGCTTTTGAATTGTTTCGTTTTATTTTGTAATATGAACAACTTCAGATCTGAAGAACACGTCTGTATTGAATGAAAAAATATAGAAAAAATATTTTAGGATATTGACTATATCGTAGACTATTTTTTAGACAACACTTAATTCTTGATTGTGAAATTGAAGTCTTGGTGATTGTAAAATATTTATATTTTACAAAGAAGTCATCAGATTACACAAATTGCTAAATATTAAGATAGATACTATGTTTAAAATGTAAGTTCTTGAATGTAAAATGATAGATATAAATTAATTGAAACGTCATCAGTTTGTAATTATTTTATAAACTAAATACGATAGTTGTCCATCCCTCGTGATCAAGTGTGATTGTCCGCCATCCTGTGGATGGTAGACACCTTTGCACGTACTGGTTTATAGTGTGCAAGTTGTAGCACTTCGGCAAGCACACAGTCTTAACAAATCAAACCCAAAGTTTCAATGGCAAGTAGATCTAATTCTAAGACGATCGGTTTATTTCATTTTATGCAGCTTTTCGTTAGATAGAGTTTTATAAAGCATTAAATATGCTTAAGTTGAGAAAAACATAAATTCTGAAAAATAAACTGAATAAATAAGTGAGCAATAAATTAATCGAAAAATACGATGGATAAATGAGTCGTAAGTTTTTAATATTTAATATGACCCTTGTAGCTTAATTTGTAAGAATCATGTCTTCCACCCGAGAGTTCTAGGTACCCTGTTGTTACTTAAGAGAGGGCTTAGTCTGTCTTACTTCGTCAAAGTTTTTTAATGCTTTCTGCCTCTCTTCGGACTGTGAAAACTAAGAACAAAGAATTCAGTACAGGGTGAGGAGATTTTTAGCTGATGATTAAAGATTGATTATTTTGCCCATCGTTTGGTCTGAAAATTAGACACCATGATCACATCTCATTCTATGACCTTAATGGCTAGGCGCAAATTACCTTAAGAGTTTCAGGTTCGATTTTCAATTGTTCCCAAAAAAGTCCCTATCTAACATGTTTGTAGCAAGGTAATGTAGCCTGAAGGCCTTAGTACCAAGCGCAAACCCCACAGTACAACGGTACCAAACCACTACGGTTGTCCAACACCGCACCATGTACTCGATGTACCGTGTACCGCCACGGTACGGCTCGTATTGGGTAGAATCGGATTATTATTATGTTTGTAACTAGGCACATGGCAGCTGTTGCCTGCAGGTCAATGTACCAAGCGCAAACCCCACAGCACAACGGTACCAAAACACTACAGTTGTCCAACACCGCACCATGTACCCGATGTACCATGTATCGCCACAGTACGGCTCGTATTGGGTAGGATCGGATTATTTTCTTATGATGTTTGTAACAAGGCACAAGGTAGATGTTGCCTGCAGGCCGATGTTCCAAGCGCAAGCCTCACAGCACAACGGTACCAAGCCACTACGGTAATCCAACACCACACAATGTACCCGATATACCGTGAACCACCACGGTACGGCTCGTATTGGGTAGGATCGGATTGTTGTCTTATTATGTTTATAACTAGGCAGCTGTTGCCTGCACGCCGATGTACCAAGCGCAAGCCTCACAGCACAACGGTACCAAGCCACTACGTTATCCAACACCGCACAATGTACCCGATATACCATGAACCACCACGGATCGGCTCGTATTGGGTAGGATCGGATTGGTGTCTTATTATGTTTATAACAAGGCACAAGGCAGCTGTTGCCAGCAGGCCGATGTACCAAACGCAAGCCTCACAGCACAACGGTACCAAGCCACTACGGTTATCCAACACCGCACCATGTACCCGATATACCGTGTACCGCCACGGCACGGCTCGGGTTGGGTCGGATCGGATTGTTCGGCGCGCGGACAGTTTCACACAAACCTCGCCGAGTAGGGTGTTTTGCAAATCAAGCAACCACATTGTTATTTTCATAACTATTTGATAGAAATATGTTTATCTTTTAAGCGTATCGATCAAATTGTTCAAATATATAATATTTTTTGTTAAGAGTTGTCAACTCTCGCACGATCGGCTGCATATACACTAGATATCTTAAAACTACGGACTGTTGAATGGATCATGAAACCCTTGAACGCTTAGACTTAAAATAATAATAAACTATTTTTTAATGAAATTTATCGGCTGTACATAGTAAAAAATCTTCAAAAAAACTTAAGCTCGTTCACATTTAATCATAGTCACAAGCGTTTTGTATACATACACATTCTTCTTCGTCATAATCTCAATGCTAAAGAATGTGACTCACATACGAGTATTGTTGAGCGTATGATTTTATTGATAAAAATAATGTGGTGGTTTCCCATTGTCTTCCGCACCACAGTAGATGTTATAGGAATTGTATACATGTTTGTATATATTGTGAGTTCTTCTGCCAATATAAAGTATTTTAGGGTATATTTCTAGGTCTCATATGAAATGTCCCATATGGATGTTAACTAGGGACTTTTGGGTTGTTTTAATGTGGACAGGAAGTAGAAGGATTAGGAGAGACGATAGACACATAAGTGGCCAGTCTCCATTCCCCTTCATCAAGTTTGGTCTGCGAGGCTACGTAGTTTCCGGAGTGTGGCCACTGTCCGTGCACTGACTGAAACTTGGAGTCAAAAGTGAAGAGTTCACGATATCAGCGAACTAGGGGCTGAGTGTTTTCTGACTAGACTAGACTAACCAATAACGCTTAACGTCTCGCTACATATATAAAATAATGTAAGTCCCTTTTCCATCCAGAACAATACCGAAATAAATAAAAATAGACTTTGGTTTTTGGTTGCGCATGCTAAGATGGTCAGCAGGCGTGTCCCTAAGAGACAAAATAAGAAGCTCACGCATTCGTGGAAGCCTGGGTGTTACAGACATCAACAGCAAGATGGAGGAGAGGCGATTGAGATGGTATGGGCACGTTGGACGCAGAGCACCCGATCACATTGTGAACCAGGCAATCTCCATGGATCTTCCTCGAATAACAGCCAGAGGAAGGCCAAATAATTCATGGGTGGTGCAAAAGGATAACCTGATGCAGAGGCACGGTCTGGGGGACGTAGTCCGGGACAAAAGAGCATACAACCTGAGGACGAGGAGAGCTGACCCCAACAGTCTTCGCAGACAATGAGTTGGGATGGAGCCAAGGAGAAGAAGACTTTGGTTTTTGGTTATCATTGAAAATTTTATCGATGGATATCATTGACGGTCGGATAACCCTGCTGACTACAAGCGCGGCCATTTTTTTCTCATTTGGGGTTTATGCTAGCCGTCTATGGTCCAAACACGTAGAACAAAATGACATTTTTTAGAGCAAACTCTCTTCAAAGGCGCTCTACCTTGGGACTCGAACCAACTATTATTAAACAAATCACGTTGACAGCTATAGCAGCGCCCGAACAAATCACAAATAACACTTTATTTGTACACAGTACAGCCTTATGGGATTATTGTATGGTAAAATTTCCTCCATTCAACTACAATAGAAATGTGTTTATAAGGTTTTAAGTAAAAACCAGAAAAAAACCTTTTTTTTTAAATCTAATAAAAAATCTGGATTCCAGTGGGAATCGAACCCACAACCTCTGGGTCAGGTATTACCAACAAAGCTACGTAGGTTGAAACCAGATGATTTATGCACCTCAGAATAAGTATAGGAAATCCAAACTGAAATTAAGGTTTTCAAATTTATTTCAAAACGGTCTCTAAAACTTTGTGACCACCTTACCACAACCGGTGCGCTGACTCTCCGCGATGCCATTTCTCCTGTGCGATGTGAATGAAATGTATGGAATGCGCGACCTTGGCAGCGTGAGCAGCCGCCGGAAACATTTCTGGGTCAACCGATGAGCCGCACTCCCTCGTCCCACCTCGAGGCTTCCTTAACCCGGACCTGGCTCTCTTCGCGGTCTCGAGTCTGTGCTCTTTCTCTTTTGGCCCCTGATTATCTTTATTTTGCCAGCTTTTGGTTACAAATTTTCTACTATGGTAAATAATCCGAGTTATTTACAATAGTAGAAAATTTGTATTGTATTTACAACAGAAGCAAATTAATATTGTAAATAAAAGTACGTTTGGCCGTTACCGTAGCTATAAGATATAATTTGTTATTCTCTGTTTTTATGGTTAGATATGAAAACTATACACATACACTACACTCCACCTAAACCTGAATGTGTTATTATCACATATCGGAAGATGTGCAAATGTTTCTTTGTAGTTCTTCCGATATGTGTTAGGAACACATCTCATTGTTCGTCATAACACGTGTCGGCATTACTACCCTAAAAGTGAAGATGTAACAACACTCGCACACTCGTTACGTATTTACTATTTTTCGGATACGAGTATCATCGGAAATCGAACATAAAACCCCAGGCGGAAGTCAAGCGTCTAACCAACTGGGCCAAAAAGGTCGTAAAACTTGTTAAATATCCTGGATTCTATAATAGTTTTAAAAATCCAACCTTTTATTTTATTTTATTATGTTATGTTAATGCAATTTTCATTCAAAATATATTTTCCATAACTACAATACATACTCGTACATAATACAATACATACTCGTACATAATACAATACATACTCGTACATAATACAATATATTCTCGTACATAATACAATACATACTCGTACATAATACAATACATACTCGTACATAATACAATATATACTCGTACATAATACAATACATACTCGTACATAATACAATACATACTCGTACATAATACAATACATAGTCGTACATAATACAATACATACTCGTATATAATACAATACATACTCATACATAATACGAAATATCCGAGGGATTTTTCTTAATTGTTGACTTGACGTTGCAATGATTGTGTGAAAACATTAAATGTTATTAGCTCGTTACTTCATCCCTTATATAGTCTTGATACTGGCAATTATTATAAAAAAATGCTTTGGTGTATTTTATAAATTGTTGTTAATAATTAAACATCATTTTGATATATTTCAAAATCCATTAATACGAGTAATATCCAAGTATTATTTTTTAAGAATATAGTCTACCTGTGAAAAAGGTAGAATTATAGAATGTTATTATTGGCCATAGACGTACAATTATAGTACCATTAAAATAGTAATAATAAAGCACAATTTTTATAGCGCCATTTAGAGAGTTAACTCTCCATAAGGACGCTCCAGCTCAGGACTCGAACCCACTCATATTTTTTTATAAGACCTCCTAAAAAGGATTGTATTTAAGTGATTCGTAAAGCTGCACACGCCACCCGTATCTCTAATAATAGGAGGCAAATCATTCCATACCACAGTACCAGCAAAAGCTTTATTATAATACCTCACATTATGAGATCGATTTTAAACGATCAATTTATTAGATGAAAAATAAATTGTCTTCAAAGTTCTATTTATCTCCGAAAGAACATGTCTCAGACACATACTCGAAAGATAAAATGGCGAAATACTTTAATAAAGGATTTTTCACTTAAACTATATTTAAATAACTTATAAATCTGCACAGACACCAGACGCTGGATTCGTAACCATCGGCCGACAGTGAAAAGACTTGCTTTTTTTTTAATAATAGATATGACTGAAGTTATAGGTATCCTAAAATACCCTCAAATACTAGGCGGAAAAAGTGCCTGTGTCGTTCGAGGGAATTAGCACAGCGCGGGGTTTGTACCGACGACTTTCCGCACAGAAGTCCAATGCGTTACCGCGCGGCGATGCACCTCACTTTTGATACCATTGTTCTTACTTGCAGACCCTATTCTAACGGAATATATTTAATAAGGCTCTCAAGATACTTTTTGTGTACTCCTGAAATGAAGTATTTTTGATGTACTAGTATTTTTAATAAGCATCACTAGTGTGGTTAGATCAAGTGAATTAAGTAAAATAAGAAGCGAGAGAAGCAGACAGAGATGTATGGACGTAGAGGTGGTGAAAGAAGCGTGTGGTGATAGGAAGTTTATTTTCAAAATAAATACTACAAAATCCTTCAGGGTCTTCCAAGAGAACGAGTACAAATATTCCCAATAAATAACAGATACTTTACCATCAGTATATTACCCGGCGGTAAGTAATACACATCGTCATTGTCAAACGGACGGTGCGCTAACAGTCCGTTTGACAACGACTGACAAATCGCGACGGAATACGTGTATGAATAACAGAGACGACGCTCTACAGAGCCGAAGTTAACCGATTATGGCCGACAGTCTCTTTCTTAAGCCCGATGTGTATTACTTACCTCCGGATACTTGTAACTTAAATACAGCACATTGAAAAACAAACTCCACAGTAACAAAAAATGAGGATCTAAATAATATGTGCAAGACATATAATGACATTTGCTATTGAAAGTAAATGGCATATAATGACATTTGCTATTGAAAGTAAATATAATGACATTTGCTATTGAAAGTAAATATAATGCAATTTGCTATTGAAAGACATGTGCTATTGAAAGTAAAACTGATACCTCACGAACGAAACACTTTAGAACATCAGAGAAGAAGGTCTAGCGATATACGAGTATAACTGGTAAAACACACAAATACAGGCAAAAAATACTTAAGTATAAATAATGGGAAAGCAGAAAAGGCGTTATTGGCGAGATATTGTTTATTGAATAAATGAGATCCGGATTGTCCATATAGTTTCTCGTGGTTACCCCATAGGAAGCCGACCACACGCCGCAGATTTAATAAACATTTTATGCGTACACTGTATGTTTCCATAACCATACTCTTTCTCACACAAATAACACTTCTCTGACTTTCTACGTTTCCTTTTTTCAAAATATCAGTCACTTAATCCTATCATACTTTCCTTGGTCTTCATGTCACATGCCTTCGAATCACATTTGCACCAAATATTTGTATTGTTAGTATTTCATTCATTCGTTCTACATGCCCAAACCAGCTCAGAGTGGACTTTTTCGTCTAACTCAACACATCAGCTTTAAGTTCACATTCATCCCTTATCACTCCATGCCGTATTCTGTCATATATTATCACCACATGTATTAATTATATTTTTCTCAGGGCACGAATTCCAAAAATGTATGTATTTATCAAAATTGTCCCGTCAAGTATTAAATCTCTCAAATGAAATTACGAGAATCAACGATTTATCAATCATTCACTTGGTTTTGCGGGTGCTGATACTTGCACCCATTTTACTCTCTGCTTTCCTCACGTGCCAACAGTTTCTGCGACTTTAGTAGAAGATTCTGCAAGAAGTATTCTATCCACCGCCAGCCGCAATGGCAACGGGCAAGTGCTGACGACCTGCCGGCTGTGCAGAGTGAGATTCCAGTACTATTACGTCATATCGACATGCGTCGGCTCCATTACTCTCCAAAGTGGGTCTTGCGACGGGATGGAATGTCGGCTACAGCCCGAGGTCATTCTGTATTGTATCGTGTGGTTCTCATGGACTCAAAATTTGGACACAACAAAAGGAAGACAGCAGATGTTTTGCATTCCAAGAAGAAGACCCAGTTTTCTGGACGAACAAATACTGCAGATTTCTCAGACTGTTGTCTATCATGGTTATTGATGTCATTATCTCAAAAAGCGTTGCAAAAACCGTAATAACGAAACAATGCATTGGTTATAATTACAATACACGTAATTTCTTAATTTCTCTGTCGGAGAAGGCAGAGAGTAAAGAGCAGTAATCTTTAACTAACTTTGTTGCATAGTTGGCGAAAAGCTTAGCCTCCATCCGGGGGTTTCAGGTTCGATTCCCTATGCTACCCGAAATAATGGGTCCCAGTTTGATAAAAAAGTTTGGCCTGGTAATAATGTTCATAAACGCTGGATGTATTCTAATTGGCAACACGTGCGATGACAAATAGCATGTTTCCTGCCTACTCAAGTGGTACTAAGCCTAAAAGCACTAAGAATGCGACTGACAACATTGTCTCATGGTTACGTTCTCCAATGTGTCCAAATCACCAATTCAGATATGTTGAAGTATAGTATATCATACAAATAAATAAATAAGCAATCTTTCCTATCACGATAGACCTCTTCTACTGACTACATCTATATAACTTCGTTGGTTTCTTCTAGTCTTTACTTCGTTAAATTAGCTTGGTATAACCATACAAGTGATTCTTGTTTATAATATATCAGAAACGCTTCCCTTCATGAATACACAAAAAGCTTTTTACGAGCATATTTTCCGGCAGAATGAGGTATGAAAGTAACAACAATGAAGTCACAAGAACCATTTCACTATCGATCGATGGTATCGAATTCAGCGACTTATGTCTTAGCCGATATAAAAAATAGTTTTTTTTTTCAATCTAATATTAAGACGGAGTAAATAAACCTTTATTAAAGCTCATAATGACACTAAAATTGATTTTTTTATGATCAATAATGGCATTTAATCGTTTTATCTTTCTGTTAGACAGATGTTATTCTTAAAATACGAGTATATTACAATACTTGGATATGACTAATCGATTTTAAAGAGATGAAAAATGCATTTAATTAAAATGAATGACAATTTATTAAATGCATTCAAGTATTTCTAATGGTAATTGCCATTATCAATATCAAAATGCATCCAAGTATTTCTAATGGTAATTGCCATTATCAATATCAAAATGCATCCAAGTATTTCTAATGGTAATTGCCATTATCAATATCAAAAAAATTAAAGAAGTTTACGAGACAATAATATTTGTAATATATTATGTATAGTTAAGGCGTTAACACAGTGGAAGTTGAAAGACATTGTAATTTGTAATATATTATGTATAGTTAAGGCGTTAACACTGTGGAAGTTGAAAGACATTGTAATTTGTAATATACTATGTAAAGTTAAGGCATTAACACAGTGGAAGTTGAACGACATTGTAATTTGTAATATTTTATGTATAGTTAAGGTGTTAACACAGTGGAAGTTGAAATACATTGTAATTTTTTTAATCAAACACTGTTTATTCCACTTCATTTAATTATATAACTCTACCCGTTTCAAGGTTTTCACCTCATCATAAGGGAGCACAGACGAGTCTTCTTTGTGCTCCCCTGAAGATAAAGTGAAAACGTTAAAACCGGTAGGATTATACCGTTATATTAAGTGAAATTAACAGTATTTGACTAAAAAAATATAAAATTTAAAAGTTTCACACAATCGTTAAAATTTCAGGTCAAGGATTGAAAAAATCTTAGGATAATTCGTAGTATGTATGAACCTTCGATTCTTTATCATGTTTTCGTGAATTAAGTAGTTTATATCCAGTGGTGGAACAACAAAGGATTAAAACACCGTTTTTAGGACGGATTTTGGTCATTATATTTATTTATTCGTATCGTACCTTTCAACACATCTGAATTGGTGAATAGGTCGTATTTAAGAGTGCGACCAGGAAACTAAATTGTCTTCGACCCCATTTATCGAGCATAGAACCACTGGAATAGGTACATAATACAGGGATCGTTGTGAATACTACCCCGCACGTGAAGAGGCAGCAACACGAGCACACGTCTAGAACTTGTAACTATTGTAATCAGACAAAAAAAATATCAGGCTAGGGCATTTTTTTCCGTGTACCATTGAGAATTGAATTCAAAACTCTCGCGCGGAAGTCAAATACCTCACCAACAAGGCCAAGAAGGTCGTGAAATAAATAAAAACTTTTTTTATTTTTCACTTATTTTCTTCTCAGAATTCCTCTCATAGGCGGAGATTGGGAATGATCGTAACTATCTTAACTCGATCAGCAGTCTTTCTGAATATTATTTTTAAAATACTCCTCCATCATATTCTTCAGCCAAAAATATCTTGTTTTCTAACACTGTCATAATTTAATTACTTAAATTTTGTTTCATTGTAGTTGGGTGGACCTAAAACCCATTTTGTTCCATTGTAGTTGGGTGGACCTCAAACTAATGTAGTTCCATTGCAGTTGGGTGGACAACAAACTAATTTTGTTCCATTGAAATTGGGTGGACCTCAAACTAATTTAGTTCCATTGCAGTTGGCTGGACCTCAAACCAATTTTGTTTCATTGTAGTTGGGTGGACCTCAAACTGATTTAGTTCCATTGTAATGGGCGGACAACAAACTAATTTTGTTCCATTGTAGTTGGGTGGACCTCAAACTAATGTAGTTCCATTGCAGTTGGGTGGACAACAAACCAATTTTGTTCCATTGAAATTGGGTGGACCTCAAACTAATTTAGTTCCATTGCAGTTGGCTGGACCTCAAACCAATTTTGTTTCATTGTAGTTGGGTGGACCTCAAACTAATTTAGTTCCATTTCCGTTGGGTGGACAACAGACCAATTTTGTTCCATTGTAATTGGGTGGATCTCAAACCAACCAGACGAAAGTTAATAAAAAATATTACATGGTCACAAAAATTATTCAAATATTATTCATTTTCACAAAATTAAAAAACAACATTAATAAAAAGTAAACTGTCACCAATCAATAAAAAAAGCGGTCACGAAACATAACTGGGAGCGAGGTTTTTTATTTAAAAAGGCGACACGTAAATAGGGGGGGGGGTTCGCCTTATATTCGAGTCACAATTCATCAAATTTCGAATGAAACCATCATAAATGGATTTAAAAAATGTTGCATATCCAATCAAATGGATGGTGCTGAAGATGATATTTTGTGGGAAAATATGATTGAGGATTCCGAAGATGATAACATAATATCGCTGAACATGAGACTGATTCTGAGGATGCTATAGCCATATGTGAATCTGACTGACCTAATTAGCTACTGTGGTTGGACTTTTCTATTTCTTCTTTTCATGTTTAAACACGTACTTTACTATTATCTGCGTACTTTGTTTAAATAAATATTTTTCGTTACATAAACGTTTTGCAATTTATTTTTCATCATATTATAATGGTGAGGGAAATATTTTCTCTCCAAAAAGCAGATTAAAAAATAGGGGGATCGCCTTATAACCAGGGTCGCCCTATAATCGGGCCAATACAGTACATCATATTTATTGTTTATATTATTAGTACTACGATTTCTTTTTTCATCCGTGATATCTTCAATACAGTATTTTGTCCACTTATGAGATCCGCAACTGGACCATTAAATTTCTAAATATTATATTTCCCTCATGGTGGCTTAGCAGAGCTTTCAGATATCTCACCCAAGCCACCACCTTTAAGTGAAATCAATTTATCTATACAAAGTGTGGGTTGAAAAAATCATCTGACGTCCTCGCGGCCGTCTCACCCTCTTAATGGTGGGGGTGTATCTCGGTTGGGTGGGTGCAATGAGATGAGTCGAGAAATTTTGCTAGCTTCTCTCTTAAATATATTTTATTTTCGATTGCTTCAACATACTCGTAACATACGAGTATATGTGTATAATTTCAGGATATATATTAAAAGATTATATGCTATCATTGAAACAATTGTTCATTTATATTAATTTGATATATCAGCCGTCTCATAGGGCTCATTGCCTATTCCGAGACAGCTGACTCATACCCATAAAATTCATAAATAGTTCAACATATCAAGTTATTTTGAAAACTCTCAGCAAACGATTATTTTCTAATTTATTTAAAAAAAAAACAAAATAATTTAAAATTTAAAATGTTATCAGTTGTTATATTTTGTAAAAAAAGGGGTTAAAGTGGTCGACATGATTGGAATCCTTTCGTAAATTGGAAACAAAAATCATACACAGTTTCTTGATTAAAAAAAAATAATGTCGTTATTGTTGGTACCAAAGTGAAACAAAATTTTTATTCGTAAAATGGCGGATGTTTAAAAACTTTTATTTTTTTTTAAATAATAAAAAAAACCCAGTTTTGAATTTTTCAAGGTAGGAACGATAGAATTTTATTTATCAAAGTTTTATACTAAATTTAAAGACTATCGGTTGAATAGAACTTGAGATTTTATGTCGACCAGGTCGAAAAAAGTAGTTTCGAGAAAAACGCGTTTAAAGTTTTGAGATTATTGTCCGAGTCATTCGATGCGGCGTAATTGCTGCCTCATTTATAGCTATAATTTCTTAAATATTGAGCATTTTAAAATTTCCTTTCGAGAACATATTCTTAAAGGTCTAAACTTCAAAAACATGCAAAAAAACGTTTTTTTTTTTCAAATTTCAAGAGTAGAATACCCCCTTAATAACATAGGATACGATAATATTTATAGAACCAGTAATAAAATTTAATAGCTGCCCCGAAAGCGTGCGCCTCTGTCCGATTCCAAAATGTATGCAGAATGGAACCGTTGAGATGTATTCATGTATGCAGCCCAAGAATCTGGAACTGTGACAGGTGACAATTTATCACGCGGGTTCCAGGTCGCGAGGTCATCGTTTGGTGACCACCACATACCACTTCATTCTACAGCTCAAAATATTTTATCAACATTATTTTAAATTTAAAAGTCAAAGTCAGAAAATACTTTAAATTTAGAACTCTTTTAAATAACAGTATTCTAGTATTGACTTTGATATATGGGAGTGAAACGTGGATATGGAAAAAGACTGAAAGGAGCTGAATAAATACTGTATAAATGCGTGCACTGAGAAGGATTAATGGGATGGCAATGTATGATAGAATACAAAATGAAGTAATTAGGGATGAATGTGAACTTAAGGATGATGAGTTCAGTAAGATGAAGAAGAAGAGCACGCTGAGATGGGTTGAGCATGTGGAAC
Source organism: Odontocerum albicorne (assembly GCA_949825065.1). Taxonomy (NCBI): domain Eukaryota; kingdom Metazoa; phylum Arthropoda; class Insecta; order Trichoptera; family Odontoceridae; genus Odontocerum; species Odontocerum albicorne. Next base: position 35,947,691 of record OX463847.1, on the reverse strand, counting down.
GAAGGAAAGAAGAAATACTAACAAAACAATAATAAAGCGCAAATGTAAGTGAAAAGCGTATGAGATAAAGACCGCGAAAATGGTGGTTGAATCGTAGAAGCTATATGATAAGGTGTATTGATATGGGGGAGGCTAAGGATATGTGTCATGAAAATAATATCTAATGTTCTGTTCTTTTTGCCTACCCCGACAGGGAAACGGCGTGATGGTATGTACATATGTACTAGGTTAGTCAAAAAGTTTTGAAAGTGACATCTATGGAGCAGTAGAAAACCAAAATTTCTACGCCATTTTAATATTTCATCTTTCATAAGAACGTACTCAAAATTTCATTTCGATCTGTCAATTCATTCTTTGTTTACAAGCCATTTGAAGTTGACGTGTCAGTGTATTTTTTAACAATGGAAAAATCCGAATATCGTGCAGTGATTAAATTCTTTGTTTTGGAAGGTTTATTAACTGAGATCCATGCAAAGATGGTGAAAGTATTAAAGGAGTCTTCTCCTTCATTTCCAACCGTTCACCGATAGGTTTTGGAGTTTAAGCGTGGCCGTACAAGCGTTGAAGACGATCCACGCTCAGGACGTCCAAAAAGTGCATCAACACCAGAAATCATAGCGAAAATACAGGATATGGTTTTGGAAGATCATCGATCGACTGTGGATGTGATAGCTGACACCATAGGCATCTCACATGGAACAACATGGCATATTTTGGCTGAAGTTTTGGGTTTCAAAAAACTGTGTGCACAATGGGTGCCGCATTTGCTAACAATGCAACAGAAACACGTTCGAATGCGACTTTCTGAGCAACATTTGGAGCAATTTCAAAAGGATAAAAAGGATTTTCTGCGTCGATTCATCACTATGGATGAGACTTGGGTCTACCACCATGATCCTGAATCAAAACAAGAGGCTAAGGAGTGGTGTGAACCAGGCACTTTGGCTCCGAAGCGAGTTCGTGTCCAGAAATCGGCCAAGAAGGTGTTAGCGTCAGTTTTTTGGGATGCAAAAAGAATTTTATTGATAGATTATCTCCAAACTGGTAAGACAATCAACTTTGATTATTATTGTGACCTTTTGGACCAGTTGGATGAAAAAAATTGTGAAAAAAGACCCGGTTTGCAGAAGAAAAAAATCATTTTTCATCAAGACAATGCACCTGCTCACACAGCTCAAAAAACCATCGCGAAAATCAGTGAATTGGGGTACGAATTGTTGCAGCATCCACCTTATTCGCCAGATTTAGCTCCCTCTGACTTCTGGCTGTTCTCACACCTCAAAAAATTCCTTCGTGGAAAGCATTTTTCATCAAACGAAGAGGTTATAGCCGTCGTAGAGGAGTATTTTGCAGGCCTTCCAGAAAGTCACTTCCGTGATGGGACAACAAAGTTGGAAGATCGTTGGACCAAGTGTATTGATCTTATGGGAGACTATACTGAGCAATAAAAGTGATTTCCCCCCAAAAAAATGTATTTTCATTTCCGCTTTCAAAACTTTTGACTAACCTAGTATATAACAACAAAACGCTCTTGAAGTAATAGATATTTTGTTACAAAACAGCGAATAGGATATTTCTGGTGCAGAAAAGTTTTAAATTTCCTTCTGATCGAAGCCTTAAAGTTTTCATAAAGGCACAGGGCACAGGATCTTTTCCTGAAAATATGGCGTTTTTTTGCCTTGTTCGACCCTATGACATGATTTATTGTACAGAGGTAATAGGAAATTTCATTTAAAATCTAAATCTTTTTTGTTATTGTTACCGAATTATACAAAACTGTTATTATAAATGTGATCTCCATTTTATTTTAAAATAAAATAAATGCCATGATCCTCAAAATTTAACAAAACATAATGTGACCGTGAAGTAAAAATTAAACAAAACATGTATACGAAAGCTGCATGACATGATTATTCCGATTTCGAAACGCATTATATCGAATTAAAACAAGTTGGTAATTGGAATATAGGTAATTGCAATATTATATTAAGTCGTTTATGTTTTAATCTAAACATTTGTTTTGTACTTTTTTACAAAACAAATTAAAATACATTTATAATTTTTTTTTACAAAACAAATTAAAATACATTTATAAAGTTACATATAATACAAATATTTGCCATTTGCCTATGCTAAAAATTATATCTTAAAAACTAACCTAATTTATATATTACGAGTATAACTATGAACTAACTTCATTTTAATTTCCAGCATGTCTTTTTACTCTTAATAATCTTAATATATAATATAATCTATTTTTTTTAGAAATAGTTAACACCTAAATACTATTTATAACTAGATAACAATTCTTACAACTAATTATTTAGCAAGAACATTTCCATTCATTCAGGCTTCTTGCATTCCATCACATTCACTCAGACATTGGCCTTTTTTTGACGTATTAAATGTATGACGTTAATAACATTTGTTGCAACCGTTAAATTTTGAACTCGATACAAAAACAAAAGTTTTAAAATGGCTGAAAGATCAAGATTACCAGAAGACTGTGTTGCTTCAAAGCGAAGAAAAACAATGACGGATTTTATTGTGTATAAGTGCACAAGATTGAGATTTCTGGAGCTTACGAGAGTAAGTCCGATCTACCTTTCCGTTAGAAGCCCAGGCTTCTGAAGTATCATCTGATGCCTGACTAGTTCACCTACAGTATTAGCAGGAAGGACCAAGATCCGAATGAATGTGATGGAATGCAAGTTGTCTGAACAAGTAGACATGTACGTGCTAAATAATTAATATTAAAATAATTTGTTGCAAGAATTGTTATCTAGTTATAAGGAGTATGTAGGTGTCAACTATTTCTAAGATATTAAATATTAAGATTATTAAAAATAAAATTACATGTAGGTAATTAAAATTAAATTAGTTAAAATAGTTATAATATATAAATTAGATTAGTTCTTAAGATATACTCGTACATACTTGTACATTTGTATATATGTTAGGTATGGCCTTTGGCAAGTGTTTGTGTTATAGATTACTTTGTTAAAAAAAAAAAAGATTGAGGTGCTGTATTGTATAAAACTTTCGTTGTATACAGTACAACCTGAGTGACTTATTGCCATGTGGCAATCTCTTCCAACCAACCAGAAAGATGTTAAAGAGGCTTTGAGTGAAAGCTAGACTGATTTTTTTAAAATCTGGGTTCCAGTGGGATTTGAATCTGCAACTAAACCACAGAGGCATTTTTATTGTTTGGAATATTTTTCATATCTATTGTATTGTATTAAACTTTTACAATACAACCCGCGATCTTTAACCAAAAATATCGCAGTTATTTAAACACACTTACCATCACGTCATTTTCCTGCCAGAGTAGACAAAGACGAGAGAGAAAGCTGCAAATTTTGCTTCTTCTACTCCCATATATCTTCTCATACAACTCCAACGATTTATTTGACTTTTTATATTGCCCTCTTTCAACATTGAATCGCTTGATCTAACTATACATTGCTTGATATTCCTCTAACACGTCTACCACTCACATTTGCACTGTATATTTATTTTGTTAGTCTTTCTTCATTCATTAGCTCTATGACACATGCCCCAAGACCATTACAGAGTGTTCCTCTTCATCTTACTTGTCTCATCAGTCTTAAGTTCACATTCATCTCTAATCACTTCATTCCGTATTCTGTCATAAATTATCAACCCATTTTTCTCTTCTCAGTGCACCCATTTCTACAACATTTGTTCGACTCTTTTTCCACGTCTACGCTTAAATAAAAAGTACATAAAATTTAAAAGATATCCACATTGAATTATCAAGTGTATGGTTCATCACATGATCTGTGAATCTTATCATATGGCATTTGCACCCGTCACCACAGTCCCCACAAATCTGGTTTCTGCATGAGCAACTGAGCCTTATCCAACGGATGACGGAGCCAGCCCCGACCGCTCCCAAAGCGGTGCCTCTCTAGACCGAGGCGCTGGTGATGCAAGAGATGACGGCAGTTCAGGTGCAGTTACTCGCATGGGTGACGCATGCAGCACACACTCATCCTAAACACACCCATACACGGTCAGATCTTCCGTATTGGATGGCACAGACGACTACCGTGGCCTAGTTGGTAAGACGCCGGGCTTCCAGCTCGGAGTTTGCTAGTTCGATTCCCGATAAAACCCAGATTAAAAAAATTAAAGGATTCTAGCCTTGTTTCCACTTAATATGTGTTTAACATCTTTCTGGTTGGTTGGAAGAAATTGTCACATGGCTGTACTCAATGCAACAAAAGTGTTATACAGTACAATACACATAAATGAGAAAACAAGAAAGACTGTAAATAAAGCCTTAAGTTATCATTTATGGCAGGGACGCTCAGACTCGAACCATCGGCGATCTACCATAAAAGCATTAGGCGGCAAGGTAAAAATAAAATACAAAGTTTATAAATGGTAAGTATTTATTAATTGCAAAGATGATCACTTATAAATAAGTATTATCATTGAAATGATAAGTGTTCTGTAACTAACGTTCTTTTGATGTCGATGCATGGCACTGCACTGCATGTCCTCTGCATGCTTTACATAGGATGGCACGTAATTACTAAGTGCCAAACGCAAGCATGAATTAAGATGTTCGTAACTGAGCCGATTACGATATTTATATTTCATTATTTTCATTTCTTCTAACGCAGACTCGCACAAATAAGTTGACCCAAACAATGCTGTGAACTGACAGGCAATTTGTTTCAAACATGGATATTTTTCTTCAGATAAACAAGCCCAAAATTTGTTATCTGTTGCTCTGGCTTTGAGATGTATATCTGACATAATTTTCAAGACCTCATTTTCGATATAAAATAAGTCCAAATTGAACGTGTTTGATATTCCAGAAGCAATTTTTTCAACAACCACACAATAAAATAGATAACACATGAAAGTTATTATGTCAGTTAAATGTTAAATTATATTTAATGTTCGTTACTACATTAACAAATATTAGGTTCAAATAATTGTTAAAAAATATTCAGTATACTTTTTATAAATTGAGTTTTTAAGTCGATCAATTACATATTATAATTTCAAAAATATAATATGTAATTGATCGACTTAAAAATATCCCGTGATCGACCAGTCGATCGATCGTTTAAGCACCCCTGATTTATGGTGTTCCTAAATTAAGTTATCATTTATGAGGATCATGAGCTATGAGTGTTGGTAGTGCATGCCATTTGGATGCCAGTGTACAGGCTCTCCCTAATAAATTCTTCACTTTTTTTTGTCCTGATTACTCCATCTTGCCGACGCTCTACATTTTCTTCTTGGGCACTATTTATCCAGATTATCTAGTTCACGTCTGAAAATGTGTCCGGAGAATTGCAAAATATGCTAAAAGCATACTAAGGACAATCTTGCCGTAACATTTAACTCCTGGAGTATAAAGACGAACGTTCTTCAGGCGGTTCATGAAATTTTCAGTACCCGACCCGATAGCCCTAAACCCAATAACCATAAATAATATTCAAGTCAAATCGCATTTGCCATCTTCAACCATAAAAGTGTTTCATCATAAAATAAATTTCCTATATAATCCAACACAAACAAGTTTTTATAGAGTGAAATCGACACATACAATACTTCTTCAAATAAAATATTCTACGGCTATTTTCCAACAGAAAGACGAGCTGGAAGAATAATGACAATATAGATTATGACGTTCAGTCGAGACCACCAAACTTAAGAGACTACAATACAGCACTGATCAGAGTTACATAGGTAACATAACATATATAAGGAGAACGGAATTTAATGCAGAGATGGTACGTTTTATCTTTTGTACCAACTTCAACCAATCTTTTTGAAAGCGTATGGAAGTCATATTACCTGGTTACTCGACCCATTAGGTGAACACTCCCTACTTCTCTAGTCAGCCACATTTATAAACAACATCTATAATATTAAAGTGTCTTTCAAATTTAGCGGGTTTTTTTATTCTATTTTTTTAAATTTTGAATAAAACACACAATTTGCTTTGATTTCAAATTTTTTTTATTGGTCATTGAAGTATTATGTATAACATTTAAACACAAAAAACAATATCCGATAAATGTCCACCTCTTGCAGCTCCACAGATATTCATTCTTTTGTCAAAATTTTCGATGATATTTTGGCATAATTGCGGTTCTAACTCACCACTAACGCGAATAATTTCGTCCTTCAGCTCAGGAGTTGATTGGGGGTCATTCTTATAGACCTTGTTTTTCACGTAACCCCAGAGAAAATAGTCCAACGGTGTCAGATCACATGATCTTGGTGGGCAATTGCCGTTTCCGGAGATTACAATACATAAAATAATTCAACAAGTTGAACGCGTTGTTGTATTGTATACGACTCCATTTTTTTTTAAATTTCATACATTACACTTCTTAAATGTCACAAGACCCAGGCAAGTTCGCGACGCCATCTGTGTTTTATCCATGAATTAAAAAAACCGCTCAATTTGAAAGATACTTTATAAAAATATGGAGTGCCGTCGTAGGCAAACATAGGGGATTAATGAATTTAGAGAAACAATAGATCAACTTAATTAATTAATACGTTCTTAGTTTACAAGTTAACACATTATGCCTATTCACAGTTTCAACCACATTATACCCCAACTCTAAATGTCCACTGTCTTCCTGCAACAGTTTTATCCGTGTTCCTGGCTTTTGGTCGTCCTTGGGTTCTTCCTCCCCTTTAGAGTTTGTATATTGTGATACGCTTCATTATTAATCATCTCGTCCCATCACATGACTAACCCAGGGTTGATAGTAAATAGTCAAAAACTGAATAATATAATTTCATTCCCTCTGACACATTTATTTATTTTTCCTGTGATTAATGATATCTTACTTTTATTATTGTTATTTGTATTATTCATGAATTTTGTACATATTTATAATAATTCGTAAATTTTTTGCTACAATATAACTTCCTTTATGTAACATATTAGGTGTTAACATAAGTTGTGTCCGTTTTTTTTTCAAATTTAAAAATGAGCACCAAAAGTTAAACAAAATGGTAAAGGTTATACGTCATTCGAAAGAAAATTTTCTGTTCTACAAGACATTGTGTTTGCTTTAACGTTACATATATTATTTTATTTGATTACAAGCCTTCAAAATGGAATGTCAAGTAGATGAAAGTGAGCATTTTCGACACCTCCTTCTGTTCGCGTTCAACCGAGGGAATAAAGCTGCCAAAGGTGCTCCCGATATTTGCGAAGTATACGGTGAAGATGCTATGAATGAAATGACAGCTCGTTGATGATTTTTTCGTTTCAAAGATGGTAATTTCGACTTGAAAGACATGGAGCGTTCCGGTCGACCAGTGGACTTCGATGAGGACCGCTCAAACCATATTATTCATGAAGATCCCCTTCAAACCACCGCAGAATTGGCTGAGCAGATGAATTGTAGTCACATAACTGTATACCGCTATCTTAAATCAATGAGAAAAGTCCAGAAATTCGGCGCTTGGCTTCAACATGCTTTGAGTGAAAACAACAAAAATCAACGTTCGACAATTTCTGCTGGTTTGCTCGCGCATCATCGAGCTACGCATGGCCACAAGTAAAGGTTCCTTTGCCACATCATTACTGGTGATGGAAAATGGTGCCTTTGTGTGAATATGAAGAAACGGAAAGATTGGATGAGTTATGGTCAACAAGCAACGCCCAGAGCGAAACAAGGTTTGCATCCGCGCAAGGCGATGATTTACACCTGGTGGGATTGGGAAGACGTCATCCACTACGAGATACTTGAACGTAATGAGACAGTCAACGCGGAGCTATATATTCTGCAAATGCAGCAGCTCAACACGGCAATTAAAAAAAAAGGCCGGATCGGTAATATGGCGTTATTCTGCAACACGATAACGCCCACCTTCATATCGCCAACATTACAAAAAATGGCATTCAAAGGCTGGGAAGTCCTGCCGCATCCTCCATATTCTCCAAGACCTCGCGCCGTCGGTTTCCACCTTTTCCGGTCGCTTTCGAACAATTTGCGCGGCATTTCCTTCGATAATGACGTCGAATTGCGGACATGGTTGGACGAATTCCTCGAGTCAAGACCGGATGGTTTTTATCGCACAGGCATTGAAAAACTTTTAGAACGTTGGCAAGAAGCTGTAAATAATGAAGGAGAATACATTATTGACTAATTTGTTGTAATTTTTTTGTTGTGTCCACTTGTTCTCTTCATTTGGAAAAAACGGACACAACTTATGTTAACTCCCAATACTTTTGTCTGGTTGGTTGAAAGAAATTTCTGCTGACAATAAACCCGCTAACTTAATATATAATAAAACGTTAAATTAAATAAATAAATACATTCCCCATATCTTTTTTGCGTCATTTTAAATGTAATTTGAATTAAAATACTAATATCTACGTAAATAATAAAACAAATCCATCGAGTATACCCCCAGGTGCGATCTACTGAATGCTGACAGACTAGTTACGAATATTTAAAAAAAACTCAGTTACCTCTTCTGTCGAGGAATCTGAGAGTCTGCGAGAACCAATTATGAAGAAAACTGCCCACAGAAAAATGTTGAAATCATCTCACGTATGCAGAGACGTGTCGTTTCCTTAAAATGCAATACAGAAATCACAAGCCTACGCTTAGTGGTCTTAAACTGACACCAGTTCCGAAGTTATCAAATTAAAGATGTTGATAGGAATAAACATGTTCGAAATAAATTTAATCTTTTCGGCCATTCGCTATTTTGTAACGAGCAAAGGTTTGTTTCTTTCGGCCAATTTCAACTATTATTTTATTTTTCAATTTATAGTGCCCACCAATACAAAACACAATGTATTACAAAGTATTATATTAACATGAAAACATTAACATGATTCATACACAATTATAATCAAATGAAGCGCATACATACCACCACATAGACAATTACACAGCAGGCGAAGCCTCAGGGCTGTATCTCACGCATGGAAAGACTCAAAAAACAACATTTACAAAAAAACAGTTAAGAAAAAATTAAAATAAAATCGCATAATTAATCCACTCAATTAACATACACTATACCTCAAGCAGGGTACTACACACATACACTATACCTCAAGCAGAATGTGTTACTATCAAGATCTACAAAGGTTTATCAACACTTACATTGTAATTGCACCAAACCTGTATTATGAATAAAATAAATATATAAAAGTTACGTATTAAGCGTCCAAAGACATGAGTCATAGAAAAGTCCAATATGGTGGGAATAGAGTGACCGATCTGAAGAGCCTGGGTGAAGGGTCGAACTAAGAGTAAAAGGCAGAACAACAACTGATATGAACTATAAAGCATCCAAAGTTGTTTGCCCTTCTAAAGTAAATATGCAGAGAGTTAAGCCGGTATAACACTATTAAAAATACAATGTTGATTTTATTTCAATGCTTGATCCTATTTATGATTTCATTTGTTACAAATAAATTTTATTTCAATGTTCTGTGACCTTTTTGATACAAAAAATTACAAAAAAAACAGCAAATGAAATTCAATATTGACATGTACGTAGTTTTATAAGGTATACCTAGTAGGAAAAAAACAGAATAAAATTAACCCAACCGAATAAATAGTAAATCTATATAATAAATTCATTCTGGGAAAAATGATTTGTTTTTTTTACTCTTGTAAGTAATAAAAGTAATATGAAAGTCCACTTAATGTCCATACTGATTACCCATCATTTTTTACCCATTATTTATCCTCAGTGAGATATAGGCAAAAGCCTAGTTTACTGGGGATATGACAAATGAAAGGCGACTAACCCAGATCCATTAAAATAATTTATGTCTAAATTAAATTACCTGTTGTTTTTTCGCAAATTATGTATATTTCTTGTCATGTGTAATAATAAATAAATAAAATAAAAACAGTGTTATGTTGGAGTTACATAAATGATTTGTAGTAACTATGCCATTGTGGAATAATGTTTTTTTGCTGGGTGGACCTACAAAGAACCTATATTATTTATTCATATAGTCATCGCTGCTGGGCTCGTCGTTGCTGGGCCTCGTAGTCTTCGATATTCCAACGTCAATTATGTTGGAAACCGAAGCTGTGGTGTGCAGTTTATGTTTAAG